>VXBX01009908.1:280454-318755 GCA_013400415.1 Scytalopus superciliaris
GCGCCTGCAGACAGAAGCCCTGGGCTCCCTCTCCATCCAGGATTTCATCCCCTCCCCCACCGAGGGTGGGACGAGAAAGGCTCTGCTAATTAACCACATTAACTTGGTGCTGCAATGAGGGGAGCTCCAGCTGGAGCCCAGGAAGCCCCACAGGCACCTCTGGTAAGTGCACTCTAAACCTGCACCAGCCACGAGAGAGCTCCCTCCCACCAAGTCACTCACAGCATCCAGAACCTGTACCCCCAACCTTCCCCCACCTCTAGCAGAGACACCACAGCCCTCACAGGCACAGAGACCCACCAAGAAGCCCACAGAGCACAAGAGAGGTGGTTTTTTTTTTTGCTGCAACGTGTTTATTATGTGCCAAAAACTACACCACAGCTTACTCCACGCGTCTGTAGGAGAGTGCAGTCTTGCCTGCATATACTACAATGAGGTAGAGACTTCACAAACAGCTTCACAAAACCCCACAAAGAGCAGCTGGGATATGCAACAATGCAACATCAGCTCAGCAGGAAAGGAAAAAAAAAAAAATCATCATAATAAAGAGGGAGAAATTATGACACTGGTTCTTTGGCACACAGCTTCCAATAGAGGGGAAAGTAACAAAATTATAATAATCGGCATAATTAAAGGTCTCAAATCCCAGCAGCAGCATTTCAGTCGACTGCACCGTTACTCCAAACGTCTCAGGAAGGAAAGCAAAATTACTTGTCCCCTCTAAGAGAAAGGGCTCCCAGGAACCTTCATCGTCCACCAAAACGCAGCCCTTTTTTAGCTTGTTACAAAAGAAAAGGTTTAAGTCCTGTGACTTCGTGTGATTAAAAACCTCTATCAACCCCCCATAAGTGCAACTTAAAAAAGTGCAACAAACTATTTAAAACTATATACAGCAGCTCAGAGATCGTCATCCCATCCAGTTTCAAATCCAAAAACAAAAACTAAGCCCGGCCTGTCCCGTTGCAAACCCCCTGGATTTACAACGTCCCGCCAGCAGCCCCCAGACACAAAATTGCAATAATGTTAAAAGCTGCCAGGAAAGAAAAAAATCTCTCGTTTTCAAACGACTTAAAAACTGTTTTTAAGAGTGTAAAAAGGAACTCGTAAAAACCCTCGAGCGTAAAATATGAAATATGATTTGGTTTAAATGAAGAGCAAAGTCTCCTTTGTTGTTACAGTAAAAAACGCCAGCTGAACACCCAGGTCACGCCGTCCAGGTGGGGGTAAATGAATGGAAAGGCACTGTATGGCAACGGCAAAACAATGACCAATGAGACCTGCGCTCTCTCCACCAGTATTGCAAGGAATGTAAAAAAGCGCCTTTAAAAAATAAAAAAACCAAGGCAGAGGCGCCTGCGGCGACGCCCCCGCGACACGTGGCCCTTGGTTGGTTGGGTTTTCTTTGTTTTCTCAATTTTTGCTTCTCGTCAGCAAACCAGGAACCAAAGTCTGGGAACTGCAGAATGGCTTGAGGGGCGCTCCCCCCCCTCAAAACACCCCCAAACAAACCCCAACAAAACTCACTGTGCATTAGTGCAGAAACAAAAAGACCAGCAAGTGCAAACATGAATGTAAGATTTTTGTTGTTTTCTCCTTTTTTTTTTTTTTTTTTTGATTTTTTTGTTGATTTTTTTTTTTTTTTCCCCGTCAGTCCTCAGGAAGAAGGTTCCCAGCCGGGCCTGGCTCCGGCAGGCGCTTCCCTGCTCCCAACTCGGCAGGTTCTCCAGGGGACTCCCCTGCGCCTGCAGCGGCCCCAAAGCCCTTTAGCTGGAGGAGTCCCTGTTCTTCTGGTTGCGCATCAGCGGGCGGTGGTGGCGCAGGACCTCCATGGAGTGCTGCCAGTGCCAGCACGAGCGGCAGAAGTACTTGAAGCAGATCTGTGGGCACAGCAGAGGGGCAATGCTAGGGGGTTTGCAGCAGCAAAGGGTCCCCCCCAGAAGCAAAGCAGCTTCTCTCCTCCCTCCCTGGTTTCACATCTCCCCCCAGAAACATCGGATCCGTGGACAGAAAGGAGGGAGTGCCAGCAAGGGTATGTTGTGCCCAGCTTCAGTCTTTTGGACAGTTTGAAGGTCAGGGCCTAGGCAGTGGGGCAGCAGCCGAGCTCTGCCTACACTCCTCAGCATCCCTCACCCCAGAACAGAGCTTGCTGCTGCTCATCTCCCAAACCTGACTCCATAGGAAGTCACCAGACCCCAGCCAAGCTCCTCTGAGGGGAGGTCAGCCAGAGTTCGCTGTGCCTGAGGCAGCCCCAGGACTGACCTCAGGGTGACACTCCAGCTTGTCACAACTCACAGAGCATTGGCCTCCCCTCCAGGGCACCAGCCCACCCCACAACAGGCCCTGATAGGCTGGCACAGCACAAGCAGGGCCCATGGCATTCCCAGACTAAGGGGGGAGAAAGCTGCCTGTGCATCATGGAGAGCACCTCTCCAAAAAGAAGGCTCATCCCCCCAGCTGGACACCCCACCCTGCCCACTCAAGAAGGGACAGGAAGCATTCCTGGACACCAACACAAACACCACTGCTCCTGGCACAGGAGAACCAGCCTCACCTGGTCTCTGCAGAAGAAGGGGCCGGGCTGGGCATTGCAGACTTGGCACATGGAATCCTCCAGGTAAGGGTCGATCTGAACCTACAGGAGAATCAGGCAGTGGGTACAGAGCAGTGCTGGGGCAACTGTCCACTCCCTGGGTACCCAAATCCATCCTCAGCACCCCATGGGCTGGCAGAGCAGCAGCTCCCCACTTCCCCTCTGCAGGCTCTGTGGGCCGGGGGGCTCCCACAGCAGTACCACCCACCATACAGACCCCCCTGCCCAGGCCGCCCCACCAACCTTCTTAGTAAACTTGGTGGTTTTGATCTCCACAAAGGCAGCAGTCACAGCCTTCAGGTAACTGCGCTGGTTGTTGAAGGTGACACGTCCCGACCCTGGAACAAGCCAGATCCCAAGCATTAGGCAGGAACCAGTGGGGGCTGAAGGGGAGCCACTGCCAGGGAAGCTTTGGCAGGGAGATGGTCTCCAGGGCCTGGGGGCTCTGCCTGCCCCCTTGCCCAGTCCCCACACTCCCAGGAGGAGCAGCAGTGGCTGGAGGGAGGCTGGCAGGGCCGTGCTGAGGGTGGCACAGCAGCAGTTCCACGCCTGCACCTGGAACATGCCAATGCTGAGACAGCTCAGCAGCTCTTCTTTCCAGCCTCCCCCTCACCCCAGAGCCTTGTGTTTTGCAGCCTCATTGCCAGTCAGCAGCATTCCTGCACCACTCACTTCCAGCCAAGTTCTGTTCAGCTCCAGGAAAACATATCTGTGCTTTCCTCCAAGTTCCTGTTCTGGGCCTAAAGGGAATACTGGGTGTTCCAGGACTGACACACCAGCAGATCCCTCCAGTTCAGCCACAGCACCAAGTGTCACCTAAACCCATCCATTCCCCTCCCCACAGCATTGCACAGAACACAAGGAAATGCATTCTGGGGCCTGGATTCAGTTTGGGGTTACAGGAGATGCTTCAATCAGCACAAACAATCAGGGCACAGCTTAATTACCAAACCTGAGTGCAGACTGCTGTGACTTTAGGACAGCTCCAAGGGTGGAAGTGCCACTGAGCTGCTGGGAGAGGGATCTTGCTTACTCAGAGCAATCCAAGCTCTAAACAAACCCCTGGAGGTTGGGGTCATGCCTTGGGACCTTACAAGGCCTGCACAGGGAGGTTCTGTGAGACTCCATCCATGGCCTCACAGAATTTGCTCTAATACTCATTCTTCCACAACCACCTCCTTGGGACTATCATCCTAAAGCCACTGCAGGGGCTTCTCAACACCACAAACATGTTCTAAACCCAAGACTTGCCCAAGAAAAGCCTGGCCACTGTCCAAGGACAGTGGCAAGCAGTGACAGTTCTGCACTACCAAGCTCTGATGTTGTTCCTGCCTGGCAACACCAGGAGAGTCACAGTCCCTCCCCAAGCTTGTGACCTGCTGTACCCTGAGCCTGGAAAGCTGGTCATCAGGCACACACTGCAGGGTTTTTACACACACAACAGTCACCTCAGTTCCCTGGCCCATGAGGCCACCAAAAAAATATCGGGGACATATCATGATGTGTGATATTTCAGCTCCAGTGACAAGAGCCAAAGTGTGGGTAAGACCCATAGCTGTCTCAGCTCAGGGGATGGGAAGGGCAGCTGCAGCAGCTTCCAGCAACCACAACATAGCACTGAACAAAGGCAGGAGACCCTTCAGCAATGCCTCGGGGGTATTAAAACTCTCAAGCTGCTCTGGGATAATCCAGGACCTTCCAGTACTGAGACACATCAGCTCTGCCAGCCCCCCCCCCAAGGTTGGTCTTGTCTCCCCATGGCCAGGAGAGACAAAGAGCACAGACCGGAAGAGGCTGGACAAACACCTGCTCCCGGAGCCTGGCACCTGGAAGGACACACCGAGGGCACCACTGCAGCCTCCTCAGAGCACCATCCTGGCGGGATCATCACTCACCAATGGGATACTTGTGCTTGTCCGTGTCGATGCCAGCGTAGACCACCCCTCCAAACAGGTCATACATGACGGCTGCCAGGGCCTCTGCGTTGAGCATCCCATGCAGGGCCCCCACGAACACCGTCTTGCTGGGGTCGAGCCGCTGCGACGGGCTGCGCACGAAGTTGCTGTCGGCCAGCACCCATGGGATCACCTGCACCTGGAACCACACACAAGGGGATGGGTCAGCCCAGGCCTGCAGAGCTCACAGCAGCCATCCCAGACCCTCACACCACACCCCCGAGCTGCAAGGGTCACTTGTTGCTGCTCAGGGTCCGCATGCAGGGCAACACAGCTCCAGAGCCCACAAGGGAGAAAAAAAAACTAACTCCTGCTTCCAGCCCAACTGGAATCCAAACCGCCAGTCTCTTGGGGCTGGCAGCCAGGAGACAATGCACACACCTGCACCTAATGCTGATGGCCCAGTCGGATGCCTCCCAGCACAGGAGTCTGCTGTGGGAGGGGATCACTGGAACAAACCACCCACTGCCAGCTCCAACAGGAGCTCCCATCTGCTCAGCAGCTGATGGAGGGCTCCAGAGAGGAGAAGCTTCTGGCAGAGCTGAATCACCAAGCACAGAAGCACTGCCAATTGCTAGACACCTGGAGAGCTGTCTGGAGCACAGTTAGTTTGTGCCTGTCTAGGTAAGAGCTGGATGTCCATCCTGTAAGTCCCCAAACTCAGGCAGTGGTCCCTCCTGATCTGAGGTCACCCTTTCCTGGAAGGCCAAATGGAGCCTTCAGCACCTCCAGAGCACAGGTCAGAACCAGGCAAGGCTGCACTGGGGAGCAGGCTGGGATCCAAAGTATCTGCCTGCAGAGCACGAAAGCCATTTATTCTGTGAGGAGGCCTGACAAAGCACCAGAGGGATTCCAGTCTGACTCCAGAAGCAATGGTGTGTTGGAAGCATGGAGCAGTAAAATCCCTCTTCCCATGTTCCTTTCCAGCTAAGTGAAGCTGAAGGCAGGGTCTGTCAGTTGACAGAGAAACTGCTCTGACAACATCCCTACCACAGGAACACATCCCTTAAGGCCAGTCAGGAGCCAGTGCCTCTTCTGCTGCTGTTCCAGCCCTGCTTTCCTTTTCTCCAAGCATCACCTCCACATCCCCCTGCTGCCCCCCATGGCTCTGCTCACCTCTTTGCAGCGCATCCTGCGGCTGGACATCTTGAAGTAGTACTCACTGAGCCCGTCAGGGCTCAGCAGGTCCTGGGAGCATGCCTGGAGCAGCGCACGCACTGACTTCTCTGACTCAAACACCAGGTACACGTATCCTTCAGAAGGGGAGGGAGAGAAGCAGCTGTTAGAACTCTGGTGGAAAAGGACACACCATTCCAGTTTGCAGATTGCCTCAAAAATCACTCTAATGCCACCCAAAGTATCTGTGTGGCAGCTCTTGCTGTGCCCAACAGACTGTGTATGATCCAGAGTCCGGCCAAGCTGGGAAGAGCCCAAACCCAGCATGGCACAAGGGGCAGAATGCCCAGGGGTCCAGGGCCACATGGGCCACTGCCCCCTTATGCACAAACCACACCCAGACATGCCAACTGGGCACCACCAGCCTGGCCACAGTGAGGCCTGCAGAAAAATGGATTCTGCTTCACATTTAGGATGCCCCGCCTCAGAAATTTAAGTCCAGGGTTTTAAAGTCTCTTCCATGGGTGCCAGCATTGTTGTGGTGCCTGAACGAGGCTAGCAAGCACCAGAGAGCCTCCAAAACAGCTACTTCCCACTCTGTAACTCATTCCTGCTTACACAACAAGTCAGCCCAGCTGTTCCAGACAGGATCAGGCCCTGGACATTGCTGGGTCACCAGTCCCCAGGCTGTCAGTGTGCTGTGGGTGCCCATCTGGACTCGCCACACACTGGCAACAGAGACCAGCTGTTGCCCAGAGCTACAGCCCCACATTGGGCTCCAAAAACAACCCAGAGAGGGTTCCCCCCACCCCCCAGCTCTGTCCAGCCCTGCTAGGGATGGGTGGGGACACTGGGTTGGGGGTGACTCTGCAGCCCAGGTGCAGACCCAGGTGAGGGCGGGACATTACCCAGGGTGCTCTGTACCATCCAGTGACCAGCATGCAGCCGTACCATCCCAGCATCCGTGCTGTAACATAGCATGGGAAAAAAGTAACCCTACCGTGTCGCTATTACCTTTAGGCATATTACCTTTGGGAGGACAGCGTGGGTGTTTGCCATCCTTACCGGGCCACTCCACACTCAGGGAGCCGAAAACACGGAAGGTGTTGATCAGCCCAGCTACAGACACAAGGAGAGAGGTCAGTGTGACCCACACAGCTCCATCCTGCACCCTCCCAGTTGTCAACACCTGAGGCCTTGGTGCGGGGCTGAGGGCTGCTCACCTTCCGTGATGTCCCATGGGACTCCTCCCAGGAACACTTTGCAGGAGTAAACAGGGTTCTTGTAGTTTCGGGGAGGCAGCTGCCCGCTCCAGGTGCAGGTTGCTTCATTCACAGCTTGGACAGACACCAGTAACACTCAGTACCAGATCATTTCCTTCTCACTCTCCCACAGGTCTCCCCATATTCCCCAGCTACAGGCTGAGCAGAGCTGCACAGCCACAGGCAGCTGCCTGTTCTCTCAGCACACAGAGCCAGGCTTGTGCATGGAGAAAGATCTGCCCTGCTGCAAGCTCCATGTCCAGCCATGGTGCCTGCAGAGCCACCTCCATCGCCCTCCCAGAGCTGTGGGACCATCCCCTGGCCCTGCAGCCTGCCAGGGACCCCCACTCACCTGCTGCTTGCCGATGAAGCCTGGCTTCTCTTTCGATACTGAAGGGGTCTTCTGGAGAGTCCAGAAGATCCCAGGAAGGCCACGCAGAGGCTCCAGGCCATCTTTTTGATGCACTGGCTGGGGGGGAAGGTACTGCAGCCAGGGCAGCCTGATCTTGATCCAGCTGGGACCCCACCCCCATCTTCAGGGGGTCTCTTGACACCCCACTAAGAGGCAGGAAGGGCAGAGGTGGGGAGATGCGAAGGCTTGACTGTAAGAGAAAGGCCACATTGAAATCCAGTTCCAGAGAAAGAGAACATAATGCCAGAGGTGAGGCATCACTATGGGGCTGTACCCTCACTCATGGCAGGAGAGAGGGAGCTCTCAGTGATCTCCTGAGACCCTCTGAGGTCTGGCAGGGGCAGGAAGCAGCCCCCTATCTGCCCTAGAACCCTGACAGGACCTGATCTTCCCTAGAAAAGGCCGATCCCTGTACCCATTCCCATGATCAGCAGCACGGATTGTTAAGCAGGAGGCACCTTATAGACCACAAAACCAACAGTTACCCACTCCTGCACAGCCTCAAGGACACTGTCACCACCACCGCTGGGGAGCACCAGCCCCCCCAGGAGGAATGGCTAGAGCAGGCAGGACTTGCTGGAGACAAGGCATCAGCTGGATCTCATCCTCCCAGGGTGGGATCCTGACCAGGAAGGGGTCACCATTGGCCACAGCCTCTCACAGGTTCAATGTGCCCGTCTCCCAGGACAGGAGGAGGGACAGCACAGATTGATGGAGCAGCAGGGATGTGAGACACTGTGCCAGCTGTGCTGCAGATCCATCCCTGCGGCAGCCACCCACACCGGGAGACCTGACCTTCCCAAACAAGGCCAGCACAGAGCCCTGTGCCCTGCACTGCCTGCCACCATCCCTGCCACCCCCGGGGTGCTGCAGCCACTCCCAGAGCACATCCTGATCCTACAAAGTGGATCATGGCAGAATCAACCCCACATCCAATCAGCTGTGTCCTTCACACCCATCCCAACACAGGGGTCAAGGCCACAGCCACACCATGGCAGAGCCAAGAGAAGCTCCTGGGTTTATCCTCCTGTGCCAAGGTCTGGCCATGCAGCAGCACCCCCGAAGCTGGCTGGAGCCAGGCTGTCCTGCTGGCACCCAGAACTGCTGCTCACACAGCTCAGCTCAGACTGGGGCAGCGAGACTGACACTTGCCTTGCTCCCTGCCTTCCAAATTTAGCTGTGCTTTAGGGAACAGGAGCAGGCTAGACCCAGTTTGCTCAGAAGAAACAGCCCTGAGATGAAGTGCAGTCAGCAAATGGGAAGGGCAATGAAAGGCAGGGACAGGAGCTCCTGAGAAGTCCAAGCTGGAGCCTGGAGGTAGCTGTGCACATCAGCAATCTCCCTGCTGGAATCAGGGCACAGACACTCCCCTACTACAGACCAGCTCAAGCACTCAGACCTCCCTAAGAGTTAGTGCAACCCATTAGGGCAGCAAGCACAGAGCCAAAAGGCACAAAATATTAATTTAGAATAAAATCCATGAGGATGTCACTGGCTTGTGCTGAAGGACTCCACGAGCAGCCCTTCTCTCAAACCCTGAGCTGTGTCACACATTGGGTATGACAGCCCCCTCCGGCATTCCCTTCCCTGGCAGCCCCCCACAGCTCTCCCTTGCTTCCCAGAAATGCAGCAAGACCCCAGGGACCACAGAGTGTGTGCAAGACCCAAACTTACGATCAAGTCTGAGAGGTGGTCGGAGCCAGAGCTGAACCCGCTGGTGTCGGAGTCCGAGGGGCTGCTGGAGCGGGAGTCCAGGAGGGAGCGGGAGTTCCTCAGCGGTGGCGTGGAGAACTTCTCTGACAGGTCTGAACCAATGGGGTCTAGAGGCAGGAAACTCAGTGGGGGCTTCCCCAGGACATTCCCGAGAGGGTTACTCAGCATGCTGAGAACTGCAGCAGAGAGAGAGGGAGTCCATCAGTGCTGCAGCACCACACACCCTGTTCCCCCTGGCTCTCCTGGCAGAGGCGCTGGGCTCCTGTCAGCCCATGAATGGCACACTAGGGAGGTGGCACCTCTGGCAGTTACCGACCCTCCCCCACAGCTCTCTGCCATCAGCTGTGCCATGGTGCTGCACAGCTGGAGCCAGCAGCAGCCTGGTATGGCTGACAAACATGAGGGTGGGTTACTCCCCTGAAACAGAGATCAGCCAAACATCTCACTTTGTCTGGGAGAGAATCAGAACCCCTGTGCCCTAGATAGGGAGCTCAGACAGGCCTCTCTGACCAGTTCATGCCACTTTTTGCTGGCTGTGTTGGAGCTAGCTGGGAGCTGTGGGGGAGGGCAGTTCCTCAGCAATGGGGGCACATACCAAGGACAAGGCTGAGAGCAGCATGCCAGGCACACCAGCAAGCATTTCTGGGCTCAGAGGTGGGACATTGCTCACATCAGCCCCACCAAGAGCTGCCAGGAAGGTGCCAGCCTGGCCTGCTGACAGAAGGGTTTTGCAGCCCTCAGCAAGCCCTGTCCCTGGTCGTGTTCACAACAAGCCTGTCTGGTCAGGCCTCTGCCCAAGCGCCGACAGACGGGGACGGGCCAGACTGCCTCCCTCACACAGCAGGTCTGCCTCCCACCGAGCAGAATCCAGGCAAATTCCTCTCTGCAAACTGAGCTGCCCTCCCCCCCTGAGCAGAGCACCAAGCCACACAGGGGTCACAAAGTCAGGTCCTAATCACTGATGTCCAGGCAGCTGCCACCCAGGAGGAGAGGGAGCACAGGGCAGGCTCAGCCATGCAGGATCCCACAGGGGCACAACACCAGCCAGCTCTATTCAAAAGGAGCAAGTCTCAGCAAGGCAAATGTGTCCCCAAATCCATTGGAAAGAGCAGAGCATTCAGAAATGGTTTCAATTATTCAGAGCTTGAAGAACAAGGCAGCTTGTCCTGAAGCTTTCAGTTTTCAGTAAACCAAGTTTGGGATCCACTCCAGATCCTCCAGCCCCACCTGGTCTCAGCCAGCTGGATCACAAGGTTTTAGCCCAAATTTTCAGCAGCTCCTGTGCAGATGAAGGTTAATAATCCAAAATACTGCCCAAACCAAGGAAGCAAAAAAGCCATCACGCTCGAGTGCACTACAGTCAGACATCAGGACAGCACAGTGCCAGCACCAGAGAAAGCTGCCAAGGTGCCCGAGGCAAGATGCTGGGATGTACCTGCCCCAAGTCGCATTATCCAGAGGCACACCTGCTGTGGAACTGGCATCTCCAGCCTCACACTTAGGGAGAAACCTCACAACACCAACAGAGACCCCAAACAGGTACAGGTACGTCCTTTACTTGAAGCATCTGCTCCAACACAAGACAGAGCCCCTGAGCAACAGTCACAGCATCTTCCCACATTTGCAGAGCCTTCTCCCTGGCAGTTTCCCCTATTTTGGCTACAGCACAAGACTATGCACTCACCTCTGACCACACCTGGAAAGGGACCTCCTGCCCTTGGCTCTCCAACAGCAGCACCCTGTGCTCACACCCAGCCCCGCAGCCACGGGAAATCCCAGCTGGCCCAGCAGTCCCTACCTGGGCAGAGCCCCAGGAGCCCAGGAATGCAGGCAGCTGCAGCCAGGGAGGAGGCTGCTCCCTCCTGGAGCCGGGGAGGAGGCTACTCCCTCCTAGTCAGGGCTCAGGGCAGAGCATCTCCCAGCCCCGGCAAGCTGTGCTACGCTGCTCCGACTTCTCAGAAGCCACGTGATGCATTTAAAAATACAGCCGGCGTATTTGTTCCAGGGAGACAGCTGAATCGGTCCGACAGGCTCCAAAATCTGATTAGTCACTAAACAGCACAAGAGGCAAAGCAAAGCAGCTGATCTCACGCTCTCCTCCTCCTCCTCGTGAGCCAGGGAGCACAGGGGGTTTGGAACGCCGGGCAGGGAGCAGTCCTGTGCTGACCCTGGCTGCACAGCATTCCAGAGACCTGGAGCAGCAAGTGACAGGCAGATTGCTACCAGGCAATGCTGCCCTGCACCTCATCTCCTGCTTCTAGGACCACAGCTCCATTCAGGATGTACCAGGAAGGTTTGGGGGCTCATCACAAACTCCCAAAGGCATTGCAGGGTCCAGCTGCTCTGCCCCATTTATGTCACCCTCATCTCTGCTACCACTTACGTGTTTCCCCCAGGACTGCTCAGCTGTCACTACAGCTACAAAACCAGTAAGGTGGCCAGTATGAGCACACTGGAGTAGCAGGATTACTGGCCTTTAAAGAGATCCACTGTCCTAACCTCGTGTCCTGGAAGCGCTGACATCCTGCTGTTAATGCAGATGGATTCCATCCACTCCAGCAGCTTTGACAGCTCTGCACAGGCAGCACTTGATTACACGCTCTGCAGGATACACTGAGCTCGTGGGAGACCCCACATCACCCCAGTGGGCCTGACTCAGCTTCACTGGGTACCCACAGCCACTCACAGGGACACCAGGAGGAAAAGCCACGAGCCATGCTCAGCATTTCCTCTGTTACATTTGCTTAGTGACCAGGCTGAGTACCCTGAATCCAGCCTGTCAGGTAGCCTAGGAAACACTTGCATGAGACACCAGATCTTATTCCTCACCCTATCCCCTGATGGAGTCCTGCTCTAATTTCCCTGCTCCCAACACCCCCAATCCCTCCTGGGGGACGGGGCACAAAAGCCCAACATAGGTTGGCCACCTAAAAGCCCTCAAAGTCCTTTTGGCCACAGTTCCTCCTGGGAAGTTGGCCTTATGTGCCCTCCCAAGCAGACAGGTCACGGAAGGGAGTAACCATTCCCAACACACACGCAAGATGCATCAGCAATTCCTGGTGTCAAGTGCACCCCTGAAAGTCCCAAAATGAAACATCAAACACCAGGGAAACACTCAAAGGAAAAAAACCCATAGCATAAAGAACTAAGTATTTTTCACATCTAGAGGGGAAATTTTAACCGAGGGTCAACGTAACTCCCATCCCCACTCACACACAGTGGGGAGAGCTTCTGGAACTTTTCCTGCCTCCACTCAGCTCTTGCAAGGCAGGCACATGCCAACACTCCTCTGCAGGGGACAGCAGAAAAGGAGCTTTTAATAGAAACTCAGTGCTGACTTTTGACTCACTGCTGCAGCTTTAACAACTGATCCAGAGCCAGCATGCTCTGCTTCCATCTCAGCCCAGCACTGGCAGGTTTAAGAGCTCCATGGAGCAGCCACAGCATCCACATGGCACTGCCAGGTCATGGGCACACAGGGCTCTCGCTGGAGAACCGGAGTTTTACAAACAACTCACTCTCCTTTGCTGAGCTTTCCCCAGTAAATGCTGTCAGGCCAACACTGTTGCAATACACCTTCATTCCTGCATCATCCCAGGGCTCCTAAGGATGCTGAGAGGAGCACAAGCCTCTTGGAGCCATCACACCCAAGCCATGCACTTCACAGAAATAAGCAGCTACACTGAGCCTGCAGTGGTGGTCTCACAGTGCACTGGTTTTAACTCAAGGCCAACTCTGCCCACAGACCCCTAATTATCCTTTAAATCCAGTTACCAACCACTGAAGTGCCACATTTAACATGAGTACCCAGTCTCCAGCAGGTCACTCCATCAGCACAAACTGCAATTCACAGCACACCCTGGGAGAAGGTGCCCCAAAAGCAAGATGCCCAATCCAAACAGCCTCAGAACAGCTTTTCCTCTTCCAGCTGCCATTTAAGACTCCCAGCACCCGCCTAAGACCTTGGAGCACACAGCTCTTCCCTTCACACTGTAACTTAGACCTTGCTGGTAGCTTTGCCCACACCCATTCTGTAAGAGAGGGAGGTAAAGATGAGCCCCAAGGAATTGGGTTACCAGTGCTGGCAGCTCAGGGAAGGGCTCTGGGAAAATAACCACCATGCTGATGACAAATGACAGCTTAATACCTTGGATAACATCTTAAGACAAGAGCAATAGAATCATTGAGGTTAGAAAAGACCTCCAAGATCAAGTCCAACCTTTGACCAATCACCACCATGTCCACTAGACCACGGCACTAAACACTACATGGAACAACCACTGAATTGACTCCTGACAGCCAGAGCTGACCAGAAACTCTGCCACCACCACGCTGCCCTCTCAACAAGTGCTTCTGCTTGGCTCTGTGGGACACCACCCAACAGAACAAGCCCAGAGCACGAGACCACTGCTGACACTCTTCACTCCTTAGAGCGTCAGTTTGTGGCATTATGTGGCAAAAATTCCTCTCACCTGACAGCGCCCCTGTCCTTCCCCCACCCTCAGAACATCAATGGGAGCTCCCCCTTGGCTGAGAAGAGCAACCCTGTTGCAGGAGCAGGGTGCCAGACCCTGGTTCTTGTGCTGCCAGCAATGTCTGGCACCTGCAGGCTCCAAGCACAGGCGGATCCACGCCACGCTTGGCACAGCCCCCAGTGCAAGGGGAGTGCACACACACATGCACTTTCTGAAGTCATGCTCTGGAGACATGTCCCAGCCTCTGAGAGCTCACTGCAGGGCTGGAAAAAGCCTGTTTAGAAGAGTCCAGGACTTGTCCAAGCAGGTCCATGATGCCAAGGCCTTCAGAGGATCACTTCTGCTCACCAGCAGGGTTAGACAGCAAAACACTGAAACCTCCAGAGAGGAGACACCATAAGTTTATCTGCTGGAAGATACTCAGCAAGGATGGTAAACTTCAGACCTCCCCCTGCATCCAACTATACTAAGGCTGGAAACCCACCCTTCTGCCTGGATCTCCTCGCAGGGATAACAGGAAAGCTCTTACCAAGAGAACTAAGGCAGAAGAGCCAGATTTCAGTGCCACTGTGCTGCTGCTTGCACTGGGTGACACCTGAGGCCCAGAGGCTGCACAGCCATGTACACATTTGGGGCAGGGCAGCAGGGGAGGGAAGCAGCATGACCAAGGCCCTGGAGACTGAATACAATGCAGTTTCTTTTGTCATGCATCAAAAAGCTTGTAAAGGAAAAAAAAAAAAAAAAAGCTGATGTCCTAAACAATAGCCTGCTGCAATTCCAGAAAAACAGCTCGTCTGCAGTTTTTACCACCCAGCCAAGCTCTGCCCCAGTGGGGTGGGAGCAGCTGAATGTTTTAGTCAGCCAAAAAGCAGCACCTCCTACAGACACTGAGCAACTCCATGGGAAGAGAAACATTTGCATGTCTGAAAGGCAAATGGGCACCTCAACCTCCTCCTTACAGCTCCAGTTACATCTCTAAGTCAGTCAGACAAGCTGCCAGGGTGAGCTTTCCCCCTCTGTCAGCAGCTCGAAGCTCGTGGCAGAAAGGGGCAATCAACACTCCAGCCTAATCCTAAGCAAAGTTTTAGCACTTCTCACCTGCAGCTCTGGGACCTGGAGCTGCCTGTTGAGGAGCCAGCACACGTAGGGCCACAGGGACACTGAGGGAGCCACAGTGACAGACACAGGGCTGCAGCACACAGGATAGGAATGGGCCTTGCCTGGCACAGGGAAGGCAGACATTGGATTCCCCCTGTCCATTTACAGACCACCAAACTCTTACAGAGGCACAACATGGGAAAAGCTACAGCAAGAGCAGCCTTCCTCTTAAGTGGAACAGCCACGAAACAGGAACTCCTGCACTTAGGCCCATGGAGCTCCTCTCTGGATACCTCCCGACATCCTACCCAGCTTAAATCCTGAATACAGGATTTTGATTTCATTCCCATTAATCCACTGGAAAAAGCAGTCACTGCTGCTGTAAGAGGAACCAGCCCAAGTCCAAACCACGCATCCTCCTCTCTGGGCTCTATCACCACACAAGTCTCAATCACCTCAAGGCAACTGCCAGCTCTCCAGAACTGCAGATGTGATCAAACCAGCAGCAGCAACCATGTAAATAAGAACTACAGCACAGCCCCTTTTGTTTCTGAACTACAAAAGAGGAACCTCTGCCCTCACAGATCCTTCATTTGGGGCGACAAAGAACTGAGGATATTCGGGCAGCTATTTCTGGTTTGCTAAGAACGGGGCAGGGGAATAAAAAAAGGCAGCATGATCCCACAGCTGAACCACAGAATTAGTCAGGACACCTGAGGTCTATTCTTGGTTCTGGCACCAAGATGGTAAGTCACTTGCCCTGAAAAATGGAAACAGCAGCAGAACTAGGAACACAAAGAAGCTTATTGCATTAACACCAGGGAGGAGCACGGGTTCTCCTCCAGCACAGAGAGAAGGGCCTGGCTGACAAGGCTCACTGCTTCCCAAGGCAGGGAATTCACTCCTGTGTGTTTCTGGGAAGGGAGAACAGATGCCCAAGGTAAATATAAAAATCAGAAAAGACAGCTAAAATGGGCTTCAGGATTAGAAGTGTCCAGGTAATTGCATTCACTAAGCAGGCTGCCACAACCACGATTGTCTTTTAAAAGATCAGAACACTGAAGTACAGCAGGTTTTAACATGTATCAGTCCCAGAGAGATTTAAAAGCCAACATATTCAGGTCAAATTCTGCACAACAAGCTTCAGCTTTGCGAGCCTCAAGAACAAACACTTCTATATTTAAGTACCAAACTCCTCTCAATTATCTGCAGCAACATCCAGGGTGCAAACTCGGCTGTGTGTTACCTGTGCTAACGAGGGTAAATGACTCATCCTCACCCTCAGCTGCATCACAGTTTGGGGATGGCAAGTCCAAGGTATCCCCTTTAGAAAGGGGCGTTCTCTGGAAGAGGGTGAGGGGAGCAGGCTGCTAGCCATACTCCTCTGGGCAAGGCAGCAGGGAAGGAAGAACAACTGGAAAAAGGACAGGCTTTAGTTCCAAATGCATCTTCTTTGGGAAATAGCACACAAGCCTCACTAAGGCCTTCAGCTGGCATAAAGCCATTGCCAGACTGGCACTCCCAGACCCACCAGTGATGCCTGTGGGTTCCCAGTTCCCTTCCAGAGGTCTGCACGCCTCAGCATCACAGCTTTGGGGGTTCTTCCCTCTGTGCTCCTGGGGAGAAAAGCAGCCAGAGGGACAGGGAGCTGGGCATTTCTCCGCATCCCTCTCAGAGGGGTGGCAGCAGCTGCCGTGCCCAGGAGCAGCCGCTGCGCTGGCAGCAGCACAGACAGCACCTGTGATTCAGCTGTTTTGCCTGTGCCTGAGGAATCAGGCACAAGGAGATGTGCATCCAAGGTGCAGCCCTGGCTGGAGATGCCCTGCCCAGTGCCCCAGCCCACACCCCGTGTGTTCAGCCCTACAGCAGCACTGGGCAGTGACAGGTCAAGGACCACAGCAGATCACTTCAGAGCCAATCCAGTGGACATACCCATCTGAATGAGTGTTCTGGGAACACTGTGGCAGCCCAGAATTAGTTTCTACAGCTCCCTTGGCCTGTTATTTCTGCCACTCTCCAGCAGCTTGCCTGTCCTGCTCTGAGCAGGAGCTCAGACTGGATAACCTCAAGAGGTCCCTTCCAACCTGAGTTACCCTAAGAAAACCAAACAGCCTGCTAAGAGCACTGCAAAGGGCAAAGAGCCCTCTTACAGCAGTCCCACATGCAGTCACTGCATGAACAGTCACAGCTGGAGGGATTTCAGCTGTACAAACAGGCTGTCCCCTGGCCCAGCCCTGCCAACACTGCAGTGACCGATCACCCAGCAATGCCACACCTGGTTATCACTGTGCCCAGTTACAACACTGCACCAGGGACAAACTCAGGCCTAAGGCAGCAGGAGATGCTGAACTTTGGGCCTGTCTCACCAGAGGTGAGGAAGAGCAGGCATCACTCTTACCTTCTCCTGCAGGCAGCCCCAGCACACTGGGAGAGCAGCTCCTAAAGCTGCTCCCCATCCCAGTTCCATGTGGAAGTGCTCAGGCCAGCACACACTGTGGAGTTTGCAGTGAAGGCAGGGAGGCAGAAACACATCCAGGGCCTCTTCTGGAGAGCTCCCATGTTCCCACCCATGGAGCTGGAGCAGACAGGACCTTTCAGGTCAGCTCTGCCCAGCAAGAAACCATCCCATCCACTGCTTAGAGACATAGCAATGCAAGGGCTAAAGAAAAACCCCCAAATCCACCTCTCATCTGACTGGCACAATTCTGGGGATGAATCTTACCCCAGGCCAGAGCTTGCACACACTAAACCACCCTGATGCTACCTTAGATACCAGTCACAAAAAGACTAAACTATCAGTTGCCTGGAGCAGTTCAGAGCCACCAAACAGCAGCTCCAATGCTTTCCTCAAAAGGGAACACACCTGCTAAAGCTCAATTCCAGAGTGAGGCAAGAAAATCATTCTCCAGATACTCTGCACTCTGGGCTGCTCCAGAGGCCACAACAATCAAACACTCCTTCCTGAGAGAAGCCAACGGGAGGGTCTGGAGTAGTGGCTCTCTGCTCCTCCAGCACAGGACTGGAGCTGCCCTGACCCACTTCAGCTCTGCCTGGGTACAAGCAGAGATGCTGGTTGGGTTCCTGTTCCAGTTACTCCTCTATTTGCATCTTCTGTTTTACAGCATCAGTGCAGATAAAAATAAATCTGTTTTAGGAGAAGCTGCTCAAATGGAAGCTTTAAGAGGTGGATTAAGAGCAACTTCCATTAGAAACCAATTGCAAGCCCAGGTTTGATACTTCTTTAACAGAATAAAATATGTATCAAATAAGCAAAGGATCAAATACTGCTGCCACATGAGCAGTGTACAGCTATTAAGTATTTCTCTGCTTCCCACTCCCCAGCATGGCTGGCTGCAGTCAGCCACTAAGGAATCAGCCCACGGAGCATGAGCAGCCCTTATGGAAACACACTCAAGGAACAAGTGCCCATTAAGCACCCACACCAAGTGTGGCCTCAGAAAAGCCCTACAAGAGCTTGGATGGCACAGGACAAGCTTTTAGGTACTCTTGGAGTACAGGCACCAGGCAGGAGACCGGAAGAGTCAAGCCAGCTCACAGCTTTGTTCCCTTACACCATTATCATCCATAAATGCCATACAGGAGGCACCACTTGTGCTTCCACTACTATTCCCTGAACATCAGGAGGCTGCTGTGCAAGCCTGTCTTCCTTTCAAGGCAGCAACAGGAACCAAGAATACAGAATTCAGACCCACCCCCAAAACTCTGGATACCTGTTTTCCTGAACCAGGAGCCGGTCTGATGCCAGCCAGAGGTGGCCTTGTCTTCTTGCCCCAGCAGCCACCCCACTAGCAGTGTGAAAGAACCTTTCACTGTGCTTTCTAGGCAGACTTGGGCTTAGATCTGAGTGAGTCTCACTCAGGTAAAGTGCTTGCTCCTTGCACCCAAAGCTCCCCTTTCACCAAAGAGCAAAAAAAACCCATCCTTGTGATACTCCAGTGCCAACCTAGTGTAATCCAGCTGCTGAGCTCTCCCATCAGGATGAGCCTCTGAAACATTCCTCCAGCACAACGAGAAGGATTTTCATGCGATCAAGCAGGAATACACAGGAGCTGAGGGTGCAACTAAGTCTGAAGCCACTTGTCTAAAAGACAGAAAGAAAACCAACAGGGAGAGACCTGGACATGCACAAAGGAGAGCTCTAGAAAGCAGGCATGGGTTAGCCTAGCAGCAAATTATGGAGACAGAATTCCTCATCCAAATCCTCTGCACCCAAGCACTCAAACCAAGCAGCTCAAGGAAGGCCAGTGACTGTCATGTTGTACTTAGAGCCACCCCCAGGCTAAGCAGCAACACTCACCTGGGCAGGTCCAGGTACCTGCCACAACCACACAGCATCTGGGGACACTGAAAACAGCCCAACCTAGGGGAGCAGCTTATGAATCCCTTCTGCTGTCCATGACAACCATTTTTCCTGTGCAACAGGTCCTTTTCTCTGATCCTTCAGAAGCAGGTTTTGCCTTGAAGACTTCAGAGCAATCCGTGCTCTGAGGCCTCCACTATCTGCTGGGCAACAGACAACAGACAGCCTGCCACATTTTAAGCAACTACAGATAAGCAAGCTTATTGCAAAAATGAGTTGCTGTGCTCTGGGAAGCAAAAGATCCAAGGGCTGGGAGGATTCAGCAGCACTTCCCTACCACAGGCCCTTTCCCCAGCAGTGACTGGAGCTGCAACCTTGCAGGCTGGAGAATGAGACAGCAGCAGCCACCCTGCAGAGGGCACGGATAAGGCTGGAGCTGCAGTCTCAAGAGCAGATCCAAGGAAAAGCTCAGATCTGTTGCTGCACCAGCAGCTTTAGGGGCACACAACAAGCAGAGAGATACATACAGCACGGTGCTCCATCAGACGAACTCACCTAGAGAGGCCAACATCCTCTCCAGAAGATCTGATCCTGCTGGAAACACCTTCCTAGGTTAGCACTGCAAACTTAGTGTTAAGAGACTGGTTTCAGGACGATTTCCCAGTGGGCAAGTCTGCTGTCCCACATAGGGACAGCTCCCAATGTAGGGCAGACCAGACCAGCCAGACCAAGCAGCCGAAAACCAGCCAGGGAGACCCAAAATCTGCACAGGGATCTGCTGTGTACTGCTGTTCTCCAGGCAAAAACTGGATCGAGACCCCATTTGCTTGTGCCCCTTGAGGAACAGGGCAGTGAAGGTAAAGGATACCATCAAGGGCAGTTCCACCTCACTGCCTCTTAACCCCTCCCTGCCTCTGCAGAGCAATGAACTCCAAGATCTTAACACACGTGTCTGCCTGCTGTGAGGCTACTTTAAAGATGAGGAAACACTGCCTCAAGAAATACAGCCAGGAACGGCAGGACTGGAAGTGTTCAAGGCCAGTTTCCTGCAAAAGTCCCTCCCCAGGCCACAGAGCGGGTTTCTGGGACTTGCTGAAGTATTTCCAGCCTGACAGATCTAGTGGCAGCAGAGGGTTTGAGACGCTGTGCCTGCTATGAGACAGCAGTTCAATCCTACAGCCAATAACTGCCAGAAGCTCGAGCCTGCAGCAGCCTCTGCCTCCAGAGAGCCTCTCTCCAGGCACCAGGGACTGGCACTGCCTCTGGCACACTCCCCTGGGCTCAGCACATGTGCTCAGTGCCTTACAGTGACAGGTGCAGAAAGAAAACTCATCAATAACCCTGTTGGGGTGCAGCAGCTCAGCAGGCTTTTGGGAATGGGAGACATAGGCAGGATTGGGCCATACAAACCATCCCTGCCACTCTCCAGTCTCTGGATCAGCAGGCACCTGATCCCACTGCACCAAGCTGCGTGGTGACACCGCCCTGGGAGCACAAGGTGACACCAGATGGGTTTGCAGCCAAAGGTCCTTCCCAGGCTGAGGAAGCTCCACGCTGGCAGGGAG
The DNA here is from genome assembly GCA_013400415.1 of Scytalopus superciliaris. NCBI lineage: Eukaryota > Metazoa > Chordata > Aves > Passeriformes > Rhinocryptidae > Scytalopus > Scytalopus superciliaris. Next base: position 300,962 of record VXBX01009908.1, read on the forward strand.
CGGAGAGGAGGTCCCAGCTCATCAGTACTCAAGCACAGCACTGCAGGGGACCACATCAGCAGTATTTCTAGCCTGATAGTTAGCTTTTTTTTTTTCATTTCCACCCTTCCAGCCACCTCCCTGTGGGTCTGCACAGCTGAGTCACTGCTGGAACCTTCCAAACGCTTGGGTGCCAGCGGCACAACAGCTCTGCTTGGCAGCGCCAGCCCTCCCCAGTCCCCAGGCACAGCCCAGCGCTGCCGCAGCCTCACCTGCTCACAGGACACCCCAGTGGAGACCCCAGCCCTTGGGGCCAGGCCAGCTGCAGCCTCACAGGCCTCAGCAGCACTTGGACACAGCAGCATCCTCGCCACATCCTCCCTCTTCCTGTCACGGCACGGACAGGCCACCTGGAAGCAGCGGCATCTGCCAGCTCCTCAGATCCATACAGCTTTCAGACACAGAACACTCCTTTGCCACCCAGAGGGTTTCACAGCCTTTCAAAAGGCACTCCTGAACTATAAGCTGTCCCCTCCCAAGGAGCTCCACTGCCACTCCAGGGCTCTTAGAAAGGAGGAAGGGCTGAGGCTCAGCAGACATGGCACATATGGGTGGCAGAAGCGATGTAACAGCTGCAAAGAGGGACCAGCCCTTCACCTCTCCAGCCAGCACACACAATCCCCAGCACTCTCAGAGCATGAGAACAGCAACAGCCCAGAGCATGGAGCGCTCCTGGCCTAGCTGCTGCACACCTGGGAAGGGACGGTGGCACAGAGGAAGAACACTGACTCTGAACCATGACACTCCCAGCCACAGGACACTGGACCCTCTGCAGAGCTGCTGAAGGCAGAGCCTCCTCTGCGCAAGCAGCGCAGCTGCAAGCTGGGCAAGTTTTACATCCCAGCCATCCCTACTTCGTGTACCAACAGGAATACCACAAGTGAGGAAACAGGCCTCTCCAGGCAGCACTGGGTGCCATCTTCCAGCAGCTGTTACCACAGGTTGTCACAAGCACGCAGCAGATGCAGATCAGACCCCAGGGCCATGCCTGTGGCTCGATCCTTTCCACAGCTCTTCCCAGGCTTCTGCGGCAGCAGAAGCTCCAGCACAATGCGCTGCAGTCAGCGGGGGCACCTGACACCAGATACATCCTCTGCATGCAGGGAGGTCAGCAGAGCACCTTCAAACCATCTGCAAATCACCCTCCCTCCTGTAAGCAGCAGCCCCTCCAGCCCTGGCAGTGGATCCCCCCCAACCAGGGCCCTGCCAGCCCCACTGCCCAGCCTGTGAAGCACAGAGCCCACTCCAGGCTCATGCCAGCCCTGCCGGCCGGAGTGCTGCGGAGACATCCATGCCTCTGCCAAGGCTGCCTGGCAGGAAACCGGCCAAGGGAGCACTGGAGATGGCACAGCAGAGCAGGTGGGGCTGGGACATCCGCACTGAGCGGCCACCACGCGTGCCAGGCTCTTCTGCAGCCCTGGGGCTGGGGCTTGAGCAGCAGCAGAGCCACTCAGCTCCAAGTGTACTCTTCATCCACTAAAGACCCTGAAACACAGGGACCAGCAGGGCACCATGGACTGCCAACAGCCAGGAAGGTGATTTAACACAGCTCTAAAGCTCCAGGCCATCCCACCGCACACTAACAACTTGTTTCTGCCTCCTCGTTCAAGGTTTCAGCTGGCAACACAAGGAAGACAGAGAGGAGTGTGTGGTATTCCCTGGTTCATTAGGGGAAGCCCACAGGACCATGTGGAGGTCTGCTCACTGGAGCAGAGCGAGGCTTAATAAAGCTACAGCAGCCTGGCTGCAGGCACAGCCAAGTGCCAGGGCCCACGGGCAGGCCCGCACATCAAGACTTGTGCAAATTAGGTGCAAAAACTCAAGTGAGCTGTGCTGATCAAGCGGTTCAAACTCTGCCACCCCACCAGAGCTTTTTTTCTCCTGTTGTTTTACAACTCATGCAGCAACATTCAGGGCTGTGTCCCAGAAGCTCCTCCTATCCCAAGGGCAGCATCCCCTGGGATGGAGATGGTCAACAGCACCCCCTTGCCCTCCCAAAAATCTACATGGGCAAATGCAACTGCCCAGCCCCCCCAAAGCTCTCTATATTCCTGTCAGCACCAACTCCATGCCTGGGGCCTCTGTGTCACCCCAGTCTGCGCAGCAATGCACTCCCCTTTTAACAAAGCAGCAGCGTGCTGCTATAAAGGGATGAGTTTCTGTAGCAACCAGGCTGAACTTGTACAAACTCTGCCAAAGCACTAGATCTTTCCACGGACTGATACTTGAACGAACACATCACCATTTGTGAAACTGGTTTTTACAGCCCTCAAAGGCTGGGAAGTGAATTCTTCCCCTCTGTTTTACCCCTCTGCTCCAATACCAGGCCAAAGGGACACACTAACTTCGTGCACGCAGCACCCCTTTTTTTTGTGATTTAACAGAGAAGCCTGAAGTATCTCTGAAGAATTAACTGAACCCCACATCACTCCAAGGGAAGCACCCAGCACACCCCAAGAACTCCTCAGCCAATCCCAGCTGCAAAAACAGAGAGGAGAGGATTGAGGGGGAAGGGCACACAAGCCAGCAGTGCATGGCTGCCAGCCCACACCCTGCCCATCACGTAGGTTTGCGCTGGACCAGAAGAGTTAAAACAAGAAGCCATTCCACTGCATCTCCTGCAGCCCACTGCCAGGCACAGCCCGCTATTTCTAGTTGAGCGTGGGAGTGGAGAAGGATCCCTCCAAGTCTCCCACCCAGCCGGCGAGCTGCCGGCTGAAGTTGTCAGGTGCTGGCTGTACCACACCCCACAGCAGAGTTGGGCAGCAACCCTGGGGGCTGCCGGGACCTTTCCAGCCAGGCAAGGGGGCCACTCTGCAAGCACAGTCCCCCCCCTACCTGCAGAGCTACCTGCCACCAGGGATTTCCTGGGGCTGCCGGAGTGAAGTTCAGCCTCACTCCTACCCGGAGCGTTCAGCCTCCTGACACCACACCCCCCACCCACTCCCTCCAAACGCAGCAAGAGGGTTTCTCCTCTCCCAGCGAGGTTATTCCTCCACCAGCATTAACAGCTCTGAGCAAAACAACCCCAGGCACTTCTTGTCTGCAGTGAACTGACAGCAGAGCAGAGAGGGCTGTGGCACAGGCAGCCACAGCCTCCCCAACTCAGCCGCCACATTACACAAGCACCACGGGTCGAGAAGCCCCCGTGAGCCCCCCCACCAGAGCCCTGTTACACAAGCACATCGCTCCACGTTAGCTTGAAACCGGCCAAAAACATACAAGGAACCCAACAACTGTTGCTGCGTGTGTCAGCAGACTCACCGGACTGTGTGCTGGTTTGTGCTGCAGCGTCAGAGTCCTGGGTGCTCCAGGGTCTGTCCCACCCTGTCAGGTTGAGGGACTGCAGGCCAAGGCACAGATCGTTGGTGTCTGGGAGGCCACGGGAAGACTCTTGCGTGGACGTGGGGAAAAGCATCCTGCTTGCCACTGCTTCTTCAGAGTCCTGGATGTCTGCTCAGATGGAGAACAAACAGAAGCTTGAGAGTTCAGGGCTGCTTTTTTTTTTTTTTTCTTTTTAAAAGAAGGAGTTTTCCAAAGCGTTAAGCCCTGAGCCAGGTCTCGTGCCACTCTGAAGCCACGGCTTCTGCAACCAGCAGTTGCACCCCAAAAGGGAGGGCTACCATATGTCCAGAATCCAGCCCCCCACCCCCCTCAGCCCCTCCACCTTCCTATCCCGTCTGCATTACTGACTGGGTCAGCATGTGACCAGGCTGCTGATGCTTACTGTGCTGACAGTGACGTCACTCAGCCATGCAAGAGAACTGCATCAGCTCTTACAAAATAAAGGTAAGAAGAAAGGATAAGATTTCCCCCGACAGACAAGACGGCAGCAGGAGGAGAGAGGAGCAGCTCCAGTGAACCAGGGGAGGCAGGCAGCACAAAGCAGGGCTCCCCGGCACGGCAGACACCAGGCTGGAGGCAACAATCCCCCCAGCAACGACGAGAGCAGCAGCAGCAGCGACAGAGCAGACAGTTAAGTTTTAGTGCTACCCAGCTCTCCTGTCCCCGCCTCCCTCCACCCACAAAACCCAAAAACACTTTAGTCCTGGCCAGCCTCCAGCTGCTGGCTCCGATTCAGAGCCGATGCAAAGCTTCGCAATTCTGCTGGCATAATCTGTTTGGTTCAGCCTGGCCACTGTGCCTCACTGACTCGGCATTGTTTACCCCTGAGTAACAAGGATAACCTTCAACCCCCGCTACCCGGAGAGCAGCCCATTATCTTGGGTCCAGCCCGAGTGGGCACATCCCGCTGGTACAGGAGGAAGAGGACTGGCCGGACCCATTTCACATCAGGAATTTTTCACGGCCTGTTTACCTTCCGTCCGCCTGGTCTCCCCTTCCCAGCCCTCCCCTCCCCTGCAGGATGTTCACAAGCCTACGGTACTGGAGACTCCAGATTCTTGCCTCGGTTTAAACCTGTGCCAACAGCCTAAGGAAACACAGCAGGTTCATAGTCTGAGAATTCCAGTTTAACGCAGGGATCTGGGGGCTGATGAAACCACAAGATGCTCAGCTGTGCTACCCGAAAATCTGAGTCAGAGGGCATTTATAAGCCAGCTCCAAGCAGCAGCAGCTGTCTCCTCCTCCTCCCCCTGCCCCCACAGCCTCCCACGGTGCCATCAGATGTACACCTCGCTCGCACACACCGCTCCGGCTCTTCCGCGGGCGCTGCAGTCGCTCCAGCCTGTCACGTTATCCCTCACGTGCGGCCCCGGCCATCCCAGACAGCCTGACAGCATCCCCGGCCTCCCCTGCCACAGCCACAGCCCCTGCCGCTCGGACACCCGGGGGCAAAAAGCCCAGGCAAGGACTGGCAGCAGTTGGGTACCCTGTGTGTGACAGGCCACTGATGCCACACCAGAGGCAGGACCCACCTTCACCCACGGCAATCTGGGGAACGCCGGCATTCCCAGATCCCAGTGAGGGGGGCTGTGGCACCACAGTCAGGATCAGAGCAGCTAAAAACCATACCTTGCTGGCAACATTCCATCTCCCCCCCTCCCAGCTGCAGCCTCCTCCACAGCACTCCACCAGGAGAGCACCCACCAGGGTGTTTCTTACTCCTAGTAGTACTAGCACAAGCTGCAGTGCCAATTCAGTCACATTTACTACCAAGCACCTGTAAGAGCATCAGCCATTCCTCCAGCAGCATCACACTTGCATCTCCAGCGGGGCGTTTCACCACAGCATCAGCTCTTCCCAGAGAGTTTCTGGATTGCTTGTTTTGGACACGGGGAAGAGAGGACATGGCACAGTGCTCAGACAACTCAGTTCCCACAGCAACCACAATTTGTCCATATGAATATGCAACAGCCCTGCATTTATGAAAATGCACAAAGTGCTGTGCTCCTGCCCAGATTCCCGGCAGCAGGAAACTCCCTGCCCTTTGAGGACCTGCATCTTGCTAAGTCTCAAAAGGTTAATTCCCACCACGCTTCATCTTCTGGGAAGTACCAACACAGCACTGAGACAACACAACTTGAACCCAAACAGCTTGGAAGAAACCCACTACTGAAGAAATAAGGAAAACAGGGAACAAATTTATCAGCAACAGAAGTGCTCACTCCGCAGCATCCAGCCACATTCTCCCCCTCACTATCTGCATTTTTCAGGAAATAAGCTGTTTTGTTCAATCAAACCCAATCAGATTCAAGTTCAAAAGATCCATGATTCCCTCTGATGACTTCAATCCACAATGAAGACAAGCTCCCTGCAATCCAGTTAGAGCTTTAACTGCTCAGGCACAGAGCAGAATTCACCAGCAGTTTTTAATTAGACTTTTTCCCATTGGAAGCAAACAGCCAGCACAAGCCTGCTTCTCCTTTAATGCTCCCAGCCAGGCTGAAAGATGGATACAGGTCATCCAGGAAAAACACCAACTTAAAAGAGAATTTAAGCAGATTTCTGGAATAGTTATTTTTGAAAGTCAAGAGTCTGGAAATTTGTTACAAAGCAATCAATTGTTGTAGGCAGACAAAACTAATCAGATACTAGGGCAGGAAGAATTAAATTTCCAACAACAACAAAAAAAAATCAGTTTAAAGAGCCATAACCTCAAGTTATTCATAGCTAAATGTCTACCAAATACTAAATAACTTCACTTTGCAAACTGACACAGCCCAGCCCAAATGCTTCCCTGCAGAATTTTTCCAAGCCCCAACCACCAGCATTAGTCCTTCCAACCTGGATTTTTCCCTGGAGTTGCCACTGGAAGCCAACCATCCTGGCAGAAGGAGCCGTGCTGTGCTGGGCTCGTGCCCGACTGCCGGGGAGAGACTGAGCTCCCGCCCCTCGAATTTGATTTCAGCAGCATCATGAGATCAAAGTCTTCAGTGAAATGCTCCCTCACTGGTCTCAGAGCAGGTGGTTCTCCTGGATGACGTGCTTCTGCCTGTCCAGGAGATCCCTGGAGCCAGGATATGCTGCAGCACAGGCCGGACAGCTTTCCACACCACCCCCACCATGGAAAGCTGCATTTTCCAGGCTTCAACTGTCAGCACTGGGTTTAAGACATTCCAAAGGCTTCTTAAAGGAGAGGACCTCCAGAGCTCAGCTCTCACCTGCAGGCAGGGAAAGCTCCCAGCACGTGTCCCCACACCAGCCCACCCTCCCCACTCACACCAGGTATAGGCAGGTGAGCTTCCACACAGGAAGATGGGCCGGGCAGCTCATGTGGTTAAAACCAAGCCACAGGGAGTTAGTTTTAAGCCTGGCTCATTCCTCTGATCTGGTATGCAGCATGGCTACACCAACCAGGCATTTGAAATAGGAAAATATTTAGGAAATTACAGCCTAAGCCTGCATGGGAAGGACACGCAGGGCCTGGCAGCTGGAGCTGTGATCCACAGGCAGGTTGTGTCAGGTGGGTTAAGGAAGCAGGGAGCATGACTCAGTCCCCATCCCACAGCAGCAGCATCCCTCTGCCATCAGACACACTGGAAAGGTGAGCTTCAACCAAGCACAAAGAGTTTTAGATGTTTGAGCCTTCCAGACCTAGGCCACTCACAAAACCAGCAAATAGGGTTTATCTTAAAAGCTGTTGCCTTCTTCCTCTAGATTTTCTTAAAATGGTTAAACAGGAACCAAACAAGCTAGATCCCACTCCTACCACCTCCACTGCCAGGAAGAGCTCTCCCTTTGCTCCCACAAGCTGGTTTCTAGCAGAGCCTGAATACAGAAAGAAGCCCCTCCACGAATGAAGCCCCTGAGTGTTGAGGGCACGGGAAGGAAAAGCCCAGCTCAGTTGTAAGCTCTGTTCACTGACAAAACCAGACTGACCTCATGCACTAAAGCTCTGACCAAGGCTGAACTTCCAAACCAGTCCAGAGAAGCAAGAGGCAAGGGGAGCAATTCTGCAGCCTTCAGGTCACAAACGGGAAGGCAGCTGGCAGCAGCAGCATTGCTTTGCCTTTCACACCTCTCTACACCTCCAGTTGTAAAGGCTGGGAACTGCATCCCTGAAAATTAAGCCTCTCAGGTGCCTTTTGCATACAAGGCAAACTACCAAGTATAAGCTTTTACAGGATGAGCCAATCATATTCCCAAAGTACAGTGGAGATCATCATGGTCCTAGAAAAGTCATAAAGCTCTTATAACTTACAGATTTTTCTGAAACACAACTAAGCATCTCCCCCGTAATCTAACCATTCCCTCAAGTGGAGACACTTGCTGCTGTGTGACCCGTTTCCCAGCCTAAAGAAGGAGCCTGCCTTATTCCATGACCACAAACTCTTCAACAGCTGGCAAACAGCTACTTACAAACCAAGGAAGAGACACTGCAACAGTCTTGCTGCTCTACCTCCGTCTTCCAAGAGTAACAGAGGCTGTCACAGAATTACAGCACCAAAACCTGCATGACAGAGCTCACTACATCAGGAAACGGCTGGATCTTCAGGAACAGCACCCAGTCTGATCGCTGCAGAGTGGAACAGCTCCAGGCCAAGCCTCTCTCTGCAGAAAACTGATCTGCTTCAAAAAAATCAACTATTAGTCCCTTTCAAGTACAGAAAAGCATCACACACACGTGTACAAAGACCTGACAAAGTGACACTCGAAATCCAAAGGCCAGGACCACAGGCAGTAGGTGTGCTCCTCTCTGAGGGCACAAGTGTGGAATATCACACTATTCCAGATGTGTATCTTTGGGTCACACAGAATAGTACTGAGCTCCTGCTCAGCTCTGCCTTAAGACCCAGGCATTCCAGGTAACCAGAGTCTTGGGTTTCTGCATCCTGCAATATTTTGTTCCCCAATCCAAGACCATACACATCACTTCAGCTGCATCCAGCGCTGTCTGGCACCTTCCCTCAAGGCTCCAGGGCAGGGAGGAGCAGAGGAATTTACATTTCAGTATCAGATAGCTAAAAAAGTGATATGTCACTAACTGACTGCAGTTAGGAGCAAACAGGAGGCTGACTTACTCATCACCTCGTCTGGGTTTGCATTGTCCTTCAGTTTTCCTTAACTAAAGCAGCCACAGAGAATCATTGGGACCAGACAGAACACAACTAACAGCCTTTACACTGAACCTTGGCACCTGAAGCCACTCCCATCCACAGAAGGCACTTAAGCATCTCCCATTTCTTCACACAATGGACTGTCAACTATAGCAAAATAATGGCTGCTTTGTCTCTGTTAAATGAGCAGACCTTAACTAAAGGGAGGGAGATCAATGCCACTGGAACATGTGGGGTACCTATAATTCTTTGAAGTTCTAAGCCAGCACTGCCTTCAGTTGAAGTCACAAACAAGCAAGCAAAAGCTCGACTGGGAGCTTTGCTGCTAGTTCTACTTAAGGTGGAAGTTGTGCCTACAGAACAAGATTATTTTAAAAAGCTGGTTTAGGGTTTTGGGGTTTTTAACCAAATGTGGTAGCAGCACCTTCTACCCAGCAAGACCCAGCTTTAAAGCCTGGCAAACAAACCACCTGCTATGTCAGGAAGCTGGCCTTGCTCAGATCTTTATTCAGACCAGTGATGAACATGCAGAGCAGCTTTAAAACCACACTCCCTGCAAAGCAGCTGCTCAAGGACAGGCAGCATTCCAGCAGATGTTGACTCCCTCCTGTCAAGGCCACATTCTCTCTCCCACCTCCAACACCAGGCTAAAGGCCACTGAAGGTTGATGTCTGCACTGAGGATGTTCTGCCTTTCTCCAGAGAGGACAGGTAGGTATTTTGGAGCACCGTGATCCTGCCCGAGAAGCCACCAGCCAGGTTCTTCAGTGACAGCTCTCCCCACACTGCTGCACTGTAACCTGAGCCTGGTGCTTGGGGAGCTCCAGGAGCAGCCCCCCACAAACCTCAGGGGTGCTGGTGAGGCTGGGCACAATGACACAGCCAACCATGTTCACCAGGGATTATCATTAGCTGCAAACTGATCTTTACAGAGACTAAACATTAGGTATGGCAAGCTGAGCCTCCGGTGGCAGTCCCAGCTCTGCCTGGATAGGGATCACACTCCAGCTGCATGGATCCAGGAGTGCTGAATCAGCCTGTCCTCTCACATTGCTCAGGCTGCTGCTGTACTGATCTCACTGTGCACCCAGAAAGGTGTCCCCACACGTGTTTCCCCAATAGCATTAATGAAAGGTCATGAACTTCTGCCATCCCTTCTCCACCACGTGTAATCCTCTTAATGCTCAAAGGGCCTTCTTCAACACAAGGATAAATTTAGTTTGACCTGAAGATGACAGCTGAAAAGCTTGAGGGACCATGAACAGATTAATGTCCAAGCATTTACACTGCTGGAATAAAATCTCTTCCTCAAGTTCTCCCATTAAAAAAGTTATAAGAAGACAGTCCTTTCACCTGTTACAGCTACTACATTTATGGTGGATCTCCAGGTTCATTAAGCCTGGTATGATAATCTAGCCTAGCTACAGTACACCAGTTTTTCCTGAACAAAGTAGAAGTGCCACAGGCTCAGGAATTCTTCCCAAGTGACTTGACTTGGAGCAGTGACAATTCACTACAAAGGATCTCTGCTCTGTTGGTCACCCACCTCAAAGCCAGGCAGGAGATCCCCCTTCAAGGTCCAACGGCCTGCTCCAGGCTTAATCACCTGCCCAGGGCAAGAGGGCAATAGACATACTATATTCTGAATTTTAGTGCTCAGCTTTACAGCCATCAGGTGTGAATTTCTGCACAACCTAAGCCAGGGTGCCAGTGCCAAAGCACATCCCATTTATGGATCACAGATGTCCCAGGATTCATACCCTTGGTGAGAGTGCCAGCTTTTTTCATGAAGACTCTCATTAGCAATCCATTAAACAGTAAGAGCAGTGCTTTTCAGCTCCGGGGACAGGACAACGCTTGCAGAGCTGCTGCATTCAGGCTCTCCTTACCCCCACAGAGGTAAGGACACTGAGGAAACAGGGCTGCGACCTCAGGAGACCCACAGCTCAGAGCTGCCAATGCTCTGGCAGGTGCTGACTCACCCACCAACCTACCCTGGTTGTTCTTCTACCAGCCTCCTGTACAGCCCAGAGGCACCTTCCCATTCCCACCTGCTGCAGTGCTGAGGGCACCCAAGGCAGCCCCTTCCCAGCCCTGGCTCAGCAGCACCCAGTAAGTATCCTTCGGGAAGTAAGGAATTCTTTCCTCACACAACCACAACTATTTGTGCCACTGCACAAGGGATGCAATACAGCATAAAAGCCTCCTGTCAGGGCAGCTGCTGCTGAGCAAGGCCCCCACTCTGGTCCCCAGGCTGCACAAGTGGCTGTGCCAGCACTCACTGGGGAGACTTGCCTCAGCTGCCACAGCAGGAACAAGAAAAGCTACTTGGGGTGCCCTGAAAGCACAACCTCAGCTGCCCTGCAGCAAAAATAACGTCTGCAAGAGGAAGACTCCCTTTTTTTTTTTCCACTCCCCCACATTCAAGTCCCACTGCACTTGCCCTGCGAGACATCCTCAACAGGAGTTACTCACTGATCACCCGAAACACAAGCAGTTTAACGGAACTGAAGGGAAATTTCAGGTTTCCAGCCAAGGTACCACATCTCAGCATCTCCCTCTGCTCCAGACATCTCTAAGAAACACCACAGGAACAGAGAGCAAGCAAAGACTTACAAGCAGCAGGTTCATTTCAGTACCAGGCAAACACCCCCATTCCTCTGAGCAGAGTTCTCAAAGCCTAGAAAACAACACTGCAAATTAAAATTTATGTGCCAGCTCTAACCCCAGACCAAAAACCAGAACTAACCCACATCTTAACAGGATCAATTTGCCCTAGTAGGCAGAGAATTCCATTACCAACCAGGTTAACTTTGGCAAGTAAGGTGAAACTTAATTAGAAATATCCTAAAAATGTTCTGTGATGCTATGAAATATTCCCATTCCAAATGGAATAGGAACAGCTATAGCTAAGACTTCAACAAGACAGTCAGAAACAACTCTCTCATGAATTCATTGTATGGAGATAAAGGAAAATACTTTGGTTTTATTCCTCCCTCATGCTTCCAGTGCATCCAGATCAGATACAGCACTGACTCCCACTGTGCCAGGGAACAAAAAAGGTCAAACCAGCTCAGTCCAACAGCACATCTCTAAAAATGTACCACTAACCTGAGTTAGTTAGCATTCACTACTCAACTGCTCAGGAGCAGCCAGCACACCCTCCAACGCCACTTTACCGGGCACATTTCAAGCACTGCTGGCCACAGATCCAGCTCTTGAAGCCAACGAGTCACTTCCTCTGGCATTTCTGCAGTGCCAGCACAGGATCACATGGCCAGATCAGCCCCTGGTCCACAGTGCTAAGCCCTTCAAATACCCGGGAGATTAAGCTACACTGGAAGTCATCTGGTAGCAGTCATTTCTCTAGCCCAGAACAAAGTTGCACTGCACAGGCACCAAACAGACCCACAGGGTGCCCAGACACCCATTTGGAGCTTTTTCCACACATCCATTTCATTAAAACCTAGGTTATCCGTGAGCCCAAGCCAACCCTGTTTCCAAGTGACTGCAGAGAAAGCTGCTCTGCCCACAGCAGCCTGCAAGGTCACCAGCTGGGGAGGTTTAGCCCTCTACTTCCCACTTTGTTTTGGGACACATCCAGAGGGTCAGTTTGATTCCAATAATGGCTGAAGTGTTTATTGACCCTATAATTCAAAGGCTGGAGAGGCAACAGCAATCTCTTTCAAGTGCCCAAATCCTTGGCACCAAGTACCATTGCTCAGAGGTGCTCTGGCAAGAGTAACATCAGGCACAGGTACATTTACTGGCAGACCTGGGCTGCTGCAAAGAAATAAAAGCATGTCCTTCACTCAGATAAAAATAAGACCAGGCCCAACACACTTTGTTTTGCCACAGAACTTCTGTTGTGAGGCAGCAGAACATGCTCACCCCCCTCAGTCTGAAGGAAACAACACCTTGCAGCACTAATTTCATCATAGCAAGCTTGCTTTGCAGGAAAGTCTGCACCCACCTGTGTTGCTTCAGTGTGCTCTTAAACGCAGGTTAACTGACCTGTGGCAAACACGGTTATTCAAAATTCTTTCACAATTTCAACGGTTGCAGCAGATCAGCCTTGCCAGCCCTGCAAGCAGATGAATCCTGCCTCCAGGAGAGGCAGGCTACAGGAGTCTGCTGGAACCATCCACACGAGTTGGCAGGTCAGGCAGTACACGCTCACATATCCTGCCCACACAATGACCTGCAGCATCACAGGGAGGCAAGCAAGCCTTCCCAGGCACCTCCACACTGCCAGGGAATATATGGATTATCAATTTCAGGCACACAAAGTGAAGTTCTCAGTACCAAAATCAGCACTAACCCTGATCACAAGCAGATACCAACATCCACACCACCACATGTTCACCAGGTCCCACACAGTGCCTCCCCTCCTTCACCAGCCCCCCTCCAACCCAGCCAAACTCACCACCTGGCAGGGTGTCACATCTGCTTTTGGTGACAGGAGTGGTGCAGACTCCACTGAAATCCAAGGAGTTGTCCAGCATGGCATTTATTCGGCGGAATATATCTGCATTGCTGCAAGTGGAAAGTGCATGGGCACTCGGGCTATCCCAGCAGTCTTTGATGCTCCTCCCAGGATCTTCCTTCTGGTAAAAGAGAACAAGTATTCGTGTCAAACAGGCAAGTACTCAGCACTTAGCTTTCCACACGCTGTGGAAACCTGGACTGCCTCCAACACTCACATTAGCTTTAGCTTCAGGTCTTAGCAACACTCAAGCCCAATTCTTGGCATTAAAGAAGCAGTTAAGCAAACGGGTCAGCAATTTGTCAGCACAGCACATCGGAGCAGACTGCCTGTCACACACAGGTACCAGCGATGGGCTCCAACAGCCACAACACTCCAGCTAGTTGGGTTGTGAACGCAGCCAACACAGCACACCACAACGCTAAAGCAGATCTGATTTATAGAGGCACATGCCTTATCCCCGAAATCTGCCTCCTGAGGGGAGGAGGGAGACAGGGGGGAGATGCTCATGGTCAAGGCAGACACCACAAAGAACCACAGCAGCTCCTCCTGTGCACAGCGAGAGCAGGACTCATCTCACCACCCACGTCAGAGTTCTGAACAACATCTTGGAACAATCCAAACTAGCAGCAATCACCTCAGAAAACAGGTTTGCAGAAAAAAAACACCACCGCAATAAAACCACTGCTTCCCAGCTGATCAAACTGCACAAAACCCCGAGGAAAGGCAGAGGATCAAACCCTGATCTTCCCTTCAGGCAGCAGCTCCTGACCCCAAACCGTCTCTGCTTTAGCACAACCCCCAGGGGCACGGACCCACCAGCATCGCTGTTCTGGGCCCATCCGTAACAAGGATTACCTGCTGTAAAGCTTCTGAACGAGAAAGATCAAATCCCTCCTGCTCCCTGGTGCTGATCCAGAGAACCGGGACAAGCAGCTGCCTTCCCGGCTCTGCTCACAAGCCACTCACATCCAGGCTCGTTTGGGAGCAGGTGCACCACATCCAAGCCCCTGCCAACCCAGAAGCCGCTAAACTTCACCTCTCCCCGGGTTTTTGGGCCGAGGACAGGTCTGCCCGCCACCCAAAACCCACCGCAGAACTCATCGGTACCGCCGGCAATTAAGACCCGCATTAAAGAGAGGATCAGGGAAGCGCAACCCCGCCGGTCTCGGCCTCCGGAGCAGAATCCTGGCCATAGTAAATCAAGTTAAAGCCAAATCCAAGGAACTGAACCGCAGCGAGGCTGGCAAGCGAACACCCTGCTCCTCCAGCACACACCGAAGCTCTAAATTGGGCCATTTGTACTTGTCAAGGAGACATTTAATACAGGCACCACCTTTTGGATGCCTTCCCGCAAGTTTTGGGCCTCACTTACCCCTACAGTTCTGCTTCACTCGCAAGCCAGCCTGAAGCTCCGAGCTGGTTTTACTTCCAAATGACCCCCTGCTGATCTTTCAGGAGGCAGGTCTAAACTGCCTTTTCACGCGGAGACGGCAATTCTAGCCCAGCCCATGTCTGGTACTCGCATTCCACCCCCCACCTCGTCATTAGGAGCAGTTTTACAGCCATAATGCTCGATCTGATAGTTTTCTCCACCCCCCACCATTTAGCTAAAAAGCAAACGAAACCCCGTCCTGGAAGCAGCAGGAATAACCTACTGAATTGTCAAACTCGCACGATGCCTCCTGGCGGGACCTGAACAATTGCTGGAGAACTCCAGCCCGTTTAGCACTATTAGCATCCCCTCAGCGCTGAGGGCTGGGATCTTTGGTTATTGAAAGGCTCAGCCCACCCCCAGACTAGGTCCCGGGACTCTGCAGGAGCATTCTCCAAGAGTAGAACAGGTACGGCTGAAAGCGAGCTGCAGGCTGAGGGAACAGGCAGAGCGAGCTTTAAGTCATCTTTATAAAGAGCAGCTGGAGTACAGAAGCTCAATTTACAAAAGTATTGCCAGTCGTCTTTAATAAAAAGAAGTGCCGCATCAGGCTGCCTTGGCACGAGTATGAAGCTCCACATTCTACTCCTGTTCCTGCTAAAGAACCACTTCCAGCGGGAGGCAAAGCTTTTCTTTTCGCAGTCTGTGCTAGCGAGACAAAACAACCCCGAGCAGCGAGCCGAGCACCCCACCCGTTCCTGCTCATTTGGCCTCCGATGCTTCCCACAACTGGCAACACCAGTCCTGCTCCCAAACAGGAACAGAAACCAGCGAGAGCACGGCCAAGCCTTTCCACAAAAATCCCTTCCACTGCACAGCTTTTAACCTTAGACTGTCAGGGATATCCTTGAGATACTGCAAGCATCCTGGACACAGGGAGCTGGCATCCAACCCCTCGCAGGAAAGGGCTCCTTGCTCACCCTCCTTCCTCAATCCCTGAAATAAAGATAGTCCTCTGAGAGTCCTCTGCCTCATGAGTCCTCTGCCTGTCTCCAGAGCAGGCAGGGCTCAAACCATCTCCAGCAGCATATGATGGTGGAAACAATTTGCAAACGCTTAGCTGGAGAATCCACCCAAATATTTTCATCTGGGAAATATACCAAATATTTCCAAAAACACACCAAAAATACCAAACTCCAGCCCTGAGGCTGCGTCCTCAGAGCCTGCTCTGGCATCTCCCCACCAAGACGAGCACTCCGGAGCCCAGCTCGGATTTGCTTTCCCTACTCCACCTTGAAGGATTTGGCAGCTCTGCCTCTCCAGGCTTCCCTGGAAGTCCTTCACACGGCAGCTACAGCCCACGCTCCATCGATCCCTGCTGCTCCCAGAGGCACCAGTCCAGCAGCACTGGAAGGTCCCCAGCAGTGACCTGGCACAATGTGAGACACCCCGGGGTGACCCGACAGCTATTCTACCAATCCAGAGGAGCAGACAGTTATACCAAATTGATCCAGCTGACAGATGCTTTAAAGCCATCAGGAGTCAAACACCACTTCCTGACACCTGTTAAGACACCCACTGCTTTTTTAAGAGCTGCGAGTTTCTAGGGAAGTTCCTGGATCACAAAGGAGAGGGGGAATTTAGTTCCCCACAGCCGGTGCAGCACCACAGAGCAAACGATCCTGGATTGCAGGTTATATCCTACGGACACGACACTGAAGTTTCAAGGAGGGCACTGTCAGGCTCCAGACACCTCTAGCAGTCCAGACAAAACACGTGGAAATGAGAAAACAAGCGCCAAGAAACAGGGAGGAGTTTCCCCCTCCCTCAGTAACAGACCACCAGCAAGCCTTACCACTGCAGCAGAGAGCTCTTGTTTGCTGGCTGTGCTTCGGGAAGTTGGCGTGTCCCTGGAGTTCCCAGACCACCAGCCCCAAGTCAACCCCCACACTTTACCTGCAGGAGATCCCACTCCAGGCACAACCCGAAGCACTCAGTCAGTGGAACAACACACACCTGTGCAGCAAAACCCCCTAAAGCTGTTCAAGGCAAGGGGAAATGAAGGCACCTCCACAGCTCCCAGGCAGACACACCTGCAGGAAGCCTAGAGATAATGAAATCCCTGAGCTAGGGCAGAACCTGCAGCATCACAACAGCACTGGCACAGGATTAGGATATCCTAATCCTTAGGGAAGTCATTAAACACAGCTTGGCTGCCAGTATGGCCAAGATGCACATTAGCTCCTGGGGATGCTGTGGAGCAGGCAAGGCTCATCCACCTTAGCTACAATGCAGCCTTTGCTTTCTGTATCTTCCCTAGAAATCCCACCTGGGCAGCACCACCCTGATGCCCAGAGGGGTTCTCAGAGCTGTGGCTACAGCCAAGAGGGCCTTGAATCAGCAGACAAAATGTGAGATGCTGTTAAAATGGTGCCAGTCTCAACATAACCAAGCTAAGATGACTCCATGCTTTGATGAAAGGCAGCTCTAAGAGTCCTTTTTTATTGGTACGTTTTGCTTCCCAAGCAAGTCAGCTACACCCATGCAAAACACGACACTGGTGTAACTGTTTCCACCAAACACTCCCACCAAAACAGCTCATCCCAAACAGGGTTCAGCAAAGCTTCATCAGCTCTCCCACCATCATCAGCAAGGCTGAGCTTAAGCAGCTGTCCCAGGGTTTAGTGCATGAAGACATCTTGGACACAGCTGGCTGGAATGAAGGCTGGAAGGGATTTTGATGGTCTTAATTCACAGGGGAGCACTGACTCCAGAACACTAATTTTGCCAAAACTCCCATTTTTAGAGACAATTCCCTGTCAAGACAGCTACTTCTTGGGTTGTTTTTTTTTTTCTCAGAGCAAAACATTTTGAAGCCATCACTCACACAGCCTTGTACACAAGCAATACCCACAAGCCGCCTGTTGCGGCATATTATGGAAGCTGAGTAAGGGTTTAATTGGTTGAGGGAAACTGTTTCAGTGCACACAAATTCTGCAGAGCAGCGGGGTCCTGGAGCCGCTCACCGAGCCCACCTCCCACCCTTGCACAGCTGCAGCCCCTCAGGTGCCAGCCCACCTTGTTAGCCCATCACCCGGGCAGCCCCAACGAGCAGTAATTGCTTTCAGCTGGGGAATAGCTAAGGAGGGGGGGAAGGGGGGTAAACTTGGTTTTCGGCCTTGCCTCTAAGTCGCCTTTGCCCACACAGCACAGGTAGGGTTGGAGTCACCTGTGTCACCACACGGAGCTGGCGGCACCTGCTCTAAGAGTAACGCAGCACCTTTGTTCGCTTTGCACGCTAAAAAAGGCGGTCCCGAAGCACACAGGAGTACCGCTCGCAAAAGCACAAGTATCCCCTCCGGCCAAAACACGCCCCCACCATCCAAACCAGAGCTCAGCCCCCCTAGCCCAGGTTCAACACCCCCCCCCCGCCCCA
>VXBX01009908.1:318972-332303 GCA_013400415.1 Scytalopus superciliaris
GCATCAAAGGGCGCGTTCCCGCCGCCGCCCCGCGCGCGCGCCCGGGGTGGGGCGCAATGAGGGGGGGTCGCCCCTCACGGACCCCCCATACACACCCCCCCACACAGCCCCGGGGTCCCCTCAGCGCCCACACACGGGGTGTGGGGCTCGATGTGCCCCCCCGTGAGGGGATGGGACCCCCTGAGGGGTTCAGGTGGTGCTTGAATCAGCGCCCTAAGGGAGATGGGGTGGTGGCTCTGTGGTGTTGGGGTGCACCCAGGTCTGGGTGTCCCTCAGGGCCGCCTCAGGGACGGCCATTCTCCACACACGGGCTGTGCTGCTTGGAAGGGCCCTGTGAGGGGAATCAGACCCCCCAGGGGTTCAATGGGACCCTGTGAGGGGAATGGGACCCCCAAGGGGATAAATGGGGTCCCCAAGGGCAGCCTCAGCATTGGCATCTCTCCACATACAGGACGTGGTGCTCGATGAGCCCATAAGGGAATGGGATTCCCATGGGCTTAAATCAGCCCTCCATGGGGGCATCAGGACCCCTGAGAGGTTAAATCAGCCCCCCTAAGTGGAGTGGGGTGGTGGTGGCACTGCAAGTCCTGCTTCAGCCCTGAACTAGGTCCATGCCAGCAGGTCTCCACCCACTGGCTGTGGCACTGTCTCTGTGCCCCCATGAGGGGATGGGACCCCTGAGAGCCAAAATCAGCCCCCCTGAGGGGAATGGAGAGGTGGCATCACTGGGGCTCACAGCTGCATCCTCCCACCAAGGTGTGAGGCAGTGCTGAGGCTGCAGCTCCAGCCCCTGTCGTTTTGGGAATGGACTTTTCCCTGTGGAAAAAGCACTTGACACCCAGTGCTGCTGCCCCGTCCAGTGGTTCCTCACCCATCAGAAAGCACAAAGGTGGTTTTATCCCGTCTCTTACCCAGAAAAAGCAGAAAGCCCCTCACCCTTTTTGCAGCAGCAGAGGCAGTTTGGGGTTCAGACCTTGCTGTGTGTCCTTTGCTCATCCTCTGCCTCCAGTGCCAGGCCTGGCTTTGTGCTGGGCTGCAGCTTTGGATGGAGAGAGCCAGCGCTCTCTGAAATCCCACCCAGCCTGTGCTGGGAGGAGAGATCTCAATACAGAGTCAAATTTCCTTTTTTTTTTTTTTTTAATCCCAGTTTGGAGATGAAAAGCCTCCTGGAGTTGGCCCCAGGAATCCCTCCAGTGACACTGCAGAACACTCGGCCCTGACGTAGCAGGTATTTCTGCGGTCAAAGCATGAGCAATTCTGCCTTGAATAAATAGCTGGAACCCTCCCAGGATTCCTCAGATCCCTGGTTGGACCAAACACCTCCTGTTCACCCAGATGCCATGTTCTCCAGGAGCCAGCAGCCATGCACCCCTGGAAGACTGTGCATGTTCCCAGTTGCCTAAGGGATGGCTGGTCCCCCCATGTCCCTATGGCTGTTCTAAGGAGGCTGGCAGAGCCCAGCATGGGGGGAATTTGGGCTGATCCCATTGCTGTGCACACAGAGCAGAGGGGAAGGGAGCAGGTTGGAGTAGAGCTTTATTGGGAGATCCTGGACATAATAAATAGGGGTTACACTGGGAGACAGATGGTGGTGAGGGGCTGGGGGCACGCTGTGCTCCATGGAGGCTGGAACTGCCACCCTTCTGAGTAGGACATCTCCCTGCATCCCATGTGCCCGATCCCACTCCTTCCTCCCAGCAGCGAAGCCGGCACAGGGGTCACTGCCTGCCACCCCTTTTGGGATCGGAGCAGGGAATAACCCAGCAGTAACCAGGGCAAGGAACGTTTTGGGGAGCAGTGTGGGGCAGAGAGGGTGGGAGGGCAGGGCCGTGGATGTGGCAGAGCCTGATCATCACTGCGCCAGGGCCTGGCTGATGTCCTTCACCAGCATGGTGCCGATAACCATCTTCTCGCTGTTGATGGTCAGCTGGGCCGCGCCGCCCTCCCGCCGCTCCAGGGTGATGAGCACCAGGCTCCCACTGGTCACTGTCTTGGCTGCAAACCTGCCATATGGTGAACACAGAACTTCAGGGCGAGCTGTCCCCTGTCACCCTCCTGTCCCCTGGGATGCTCTGGCGGGGACCAGGCAGGCACCTGCCACCCACAGCCACCATCACAGGTGGGTTCATGCAGGCGCCTTGTCCTAAAGGAAGCCCTGAGCATCCCCACTGTGATTTGGGTGGGACCAGAGAGGTGACAGCATCTGTCTGATCCCGGTGTGGGGTTCAGCTACCTGTACTCGTTGCCAGCACCACAGGGCACACGGCCCACGTTGGCAGCCGAGGTCACTTGCTGGACGATGGCATGGTCGCTCCGGCATTTCTCAGGCAGCGTCAGTTTCTCCGTGATCTCACTCATGCCTGTCAGCTTCCCTGGAGCAGGCAGCAGAGGCACTTGCCCATCTCTGGAGCAGGCTCCCTGCTGGGCCCTGCTTTGCCATCCCCAAAACAAGCCCCTCCAGCTGCCAGCTCACTGCCTTCTGGTCCCCCACAACATCCAGAGCTGGCTGCCCTGTTTGCTCTTGATTCAGGATTCAGTGGATTTGGGAAAATCCTTCTTTCACAACCATGCCCAGGCTCACTCCCCAAGACCCTGCCTGGGGATGGGCTGCTCTGGTCACCTGCAGTGATGGGGCTGGATACTCCAGGTTACTGAGCACCCCCTGCTCAGCACAGCCCCACATTCATGGGGCCAGGGTGGGGAGGTGCTGCTCCAGGAGCACAGGAACATGGGGCCAGGGCATCCTCATCACTCACCGGACACAGTGCTGGGAGCACCAGGGGTGGCACGAGCCCTCCATGCTTTGTGGGAGCCCAGCAGGGTCACCCCAAGGTCAGGGTGATGATCCCAACCCACAGGCTGGGGGTGCAGGCGGGGGTGAGGGGGGCAGATCTAGTCTAGGGGCCACTTACCCTCACCTGGACATGCCAGGTGCTCTAGGGCCACGGCAAGGGCGGCATAGGGGACAAAATCGGGGGTGAGTGTCAGCAGTGGGTGCTCCCACACCACCCTGTCCCTGTCCCCCACTCACCCTGCTCCTTCTTGAACTCATTCTCGCTCATGAAGACGGGGGCCATGAGCTCCCCCACGGGCGGCTGGATGGACACGTAGAAGTGGCGCGTGTGGGTGCTGGGGAGACAGGCAGGTGAGGGGGGCATGTGCTCAAAGTGTATGCCCTCCCCATGTCCCACTTCCCATCCCTGCCCTGGGCAAGGGTGATTGTGGGGAAAAAGGCACAAAAGGGCTTGGGAGTAGGGGGAAGCCATCAGACTGGACCTGGAGTTGCTGCCACCTTCTTGTCCCCTGCAGGGAGCTCAGTGTGTTTCCTACTGTCCCCCAACCACTCCATGCCCATCCCAGTTTCCTCCCTCTCCTGGAAGGACCCTAGTGCCTGTCCTGCTGCTCCCCACCCCCTGGGATACTGCATGCCCTGCCCTGCTGTCCCCCATCCCCTGGGATACCGTAGCCTGTCCTGCTGTTCTCTGTCCCTGTCTGCTCCATATCCCTTGGAGGACATTGGTGCCCATCCCACTTTCCCCATCCCTGGAGCACCTGATGCCCTGCCCTGCTGTCCCCCATCCCTGGCACACCTATCCTGCCCTGCCCAGTGCCACATGCTCACCACAGCTGGAAGTTTGCCGCCTGGGTGGAGTCACAGAAGTCGATACCCATCACCACGCTGGCCGTGTCCCCCGGTGCCAGGCACTCTGGAACCACAGAGCTGCCACCACATCCCACGTCCCCTCCACCCGCCAACCCTTGTCCCCATTCTCCAGCAGCATCCATGGCTGTGCCATGCTGTGCCATACCGATCTCAGGGAACTCCTGGATCCTCATGCCGGAGAGTGGCTTGGGCTCGCTGACCCGCAGGTTCTTCACCTCAGCGTCGGTGTTGTTGGAGATCTGGATCTGGACAGCCACCATGTGGGGGTCCCCCGGGAAGGGCCGGCGGCTGAAGCAGTACTCGACGGCGAGCCCCTCGCCCGCCATGCGGTGCAGCAGCTCGTAGGTCTTCACCGCGCCAAATGCCGGGCTCAGCAGCTGCACCGAGGGACTGGTGTGGGCTGCCAAGCACTCCCTGCAGCCCCCGAGGGTGACAGGGGTCCCAGGAGCCCCCCTGGGTGACAGCGGCCCTGAGAGCCCCCCACTAGAGGGCATGGGGGACACTTACGGTGGGTGTCAGGGAGGTGTCGGTGAGCGTGAGGCCCTCCAAGTCAGTCACCAGGCTGGTGGAGACGATGTTGCTGGAGGGGATGGGCTGGGGAGGAGGGGGGGTGACTTGCAAGGTGGGGAGGGGGAGAGGAGAGGCAAGGGTTAGCAGAGCTCACAGCCCCATGGGGACAGCCTGGTGGCACAGCTCCATGGGGACAACCACATGGAGACAGTCCTAGTGGTTCTGCTCCATGGGGACAACAGCATGGGGACAGCCCTCGTGGCATAGCCCCATGGGGACAGCCACACAGGGACAGCCCCAATGGCACAGCTCCGTGGGGACAGTCATGTGGGGACAGCCCTAGTGGCATAGTCCCATGGGGACAGCCACACAAGGGCAGCCCCAATGGCAGAGCTCCGTGGGGACAGCTCTAGTGGCACAGCTCCATGGGCGTAGACGCAACCCCCCAGGCACAGCCACATGGGGACAATCCCATAGGCACAGCTGCCTGTCCCACAGCCATCCTCTGCAGACAAGGACTCCTCACTCCACCCATCCCTGTCCCAACTCTGCAGCTCCCAAAGGGCCCACGAAGCCCTGATCCCACTGGGGTGAGTGCCTATGCCTCAGTTTTCCCAGCAGCACCACCACAGCCATCCCCTGTGTCCTGGGCAGCCACTCACAGTCATCCAGGTCAAGCAGAGAGATCTCCTTGGGGCCGGCCTTGCTGCTGGGGGGCTGCAGGGGGGCAGAGATGGGGGGTGAATGTAGGGTCTGGGTGTCCCTGTGCTGCCCCCCAGCCCAGCCCAGCCCAGCCCAGCCCAGCCCAGCCCAGCCCTCACCGCCTTCCTCCGCTTGGTCTCTGCCTCAGAGCCCGAGTCGGAGCCAGAGGAGCTGCTCTCGGAGGTGCTGGCCTCCTCTGATGAGGTCTCAGCACGGCCCTTCCTCCCCTGCGGGGCCTTCTTCTTCTTGGCCTTCTTTGCCCCTTCCTCCTCTTCCTCTTCCTCGCTGGGACTGTGGGGAGAGCCCAGCTCAGGTGGGCTGTGGTGGAGGTTTGGCTGAGAGCACCCCATGTTTCCCAGGGGGTACCTGCCCGCACTCCCTGTGACTGCCTTCCGGGAGCCTTCTTTCTCTTTCCTCTTGGGCCTCTTCTCCTCTTCCTCCTCCTCCTTGTCCTCTGACTGCTCCCCGCTGCCCTCCTCCTCCTCTTCCTCCTCCTCCTCCTCCTCACTGCCGGCGCTCGCGCTGCCAGAGCTGCTGCTGCTGCCGCTCTCCTCGCTGCCAGACTCGGGCTCTGCAGGGGGCACGGCTTAGCCCTGCTGCTGCATCCCACCACATTCCCCCATTGTCCCACTGCATCCCCCCATCCTCCCACTGCATCCCCCATCCTCCCACTGCATCCCATCATCCCATTATATCCCCCCATCCTCCCACCACGTCCCCCATCCTCCCACATTTCCCATTCTCCCACATCATCCCACTGCATCCTCCCAGTGCATCCCCACACCTGCTGCTGCCTCTTCACTGCATCCCCACAACCCACCCCTGCATCCTCCCATGTCTCATGTGTCCCCAACATGATGGGATGTCCCCACTGCAGTGTCCCCTGTCTGATGCTCCACCACTGTGGCACCTGCCTGATGGCCCTGCCACAGTGACCTCATGCCATTGGCTCCTCACCGCTGTCTGCCGACTCCGTGGGCCCCGACTCGCCCTCCGAGTCTGAGTAGAAAGGTTTCTCCACCTTCTCCTTCCTCTTCTCCCGGCTGGTGCACTTGGTCCACTCAGGAACCTGCCAGCACAGGGTTGATAGAGTGGGGCCATCACCCATGGGTGGGGGACCCAAACAGCAGCCCTTGACCCCACCCCATCCCCAAGCAGGTGTGTGAGCACTAGAGAGGGGACACAGGGCAGATGAGAAGCACCCAGGCACCTTTTGGGGCTCTCTCAAGACCTTGACACGGTGTTCCCACCTTGGACCCCTTCCCACATAGCCACCAGGGTGCTCCACACACCTCCACGTTCCTCACAGAGGGGTCGGGGGCCTCATCTGGCCAGTCAGGCAGCTCCTGGTAGCCCACAGCTTTGGCATTCAGCNGAGCTGCTGCTGCTGCCGCTCTCCTCGCTGCCAGACTCGGGCTCTGCAGGGGGCACGGCTTAGCCCTGCTGCTGCATCCCACCACATTCCCCCATTGTCCCACTGCATCCCCCCATCCTCCCACTGCATCCNCCCTCCGAGTCTGAGTAGAAAGGTTTCTCCACCTTCTCCTTCCTCTTCTCCCGGCTGGTGCACTTGGTCCACTCAGGAACCTGCCAGCACAGGGTTGATAGAGTGGGGCCATCACCCATGGGTGGGGGACCCAAACAGCAGCCCTTGACCCCACCCCATCCCCAAGCAGGTGTGTGAGCACTAGAGAGGGGACACAGGGCAGATGAGAAGCACCCAGGCACCTTTTGGGGCTCTCTCAAGACCTTGACACGGTGTTCCCACCTTGGACCCCTTCCCACATAGCCACCAGGGTGCTCCACACACCTCCACGTTCCTCACAGAGGGGTCGGGGGCCTCATCTGGCCAGTCAGGCAGCTCCTGGTAGCCCACAGCTTTGGCATTCAGCAGGTGGGACAGGGAGCCCAGCTGGAAATGGTCCCGATCTACAGTGAGGGGAGAGGTGGCAGCAGTTCAGGGACAGCCAATGCAGCACCACGGTGACAGCCAGCTCCGTGTTCCCGTGGCCTGTGACCAGGGTGGGTACCTTTGAAGGAGGACTCCAAGACAGGAGCAGGTTTTTGGGCCAGGAAGAGCTTCTTGGCATACTTGTTGAGGGCCCCACTCTTCTCGGTGGGCACGATGAGCTGGCGGATGAAGCGAGCCCTGTCGCGGATGTCATAATTCTGGTCGTACTTGGCCAAGTTGAGGACGTACTGGGTCAGCAGCTTGCTCTGTGCCAGAGGACACACTCAGGGCCAGCCTCTCCCTCCCCACTGGGGAAACTGAGGCACACCATAGGACCACACCCCCGGTACCTGCTTGGAGTTGGTCAGGTAGAGCTTGGCCGCCAGGTTGATGACCTGCAGCTTGACGATGTCCTCCTCGTTGGTGAAGGACTTGGCCATCTTGCGCAGCACATCGGGCGCGATCTTGGGCACGTGCTCGCAGTACTCACCAATGAGCCACAAGATGCTGGCCCGCGCCATTGGCACCTGCAAAGTGCCCCTGGACATGTGGCACTGCTGCCACCCCTCAGCTCCTGCGTGTCACACAACCCACCAACCCACCTGGATGTTGTCGGTGAGCTTGGCCATGTGCTTGATGATCTCGCTGTGCTGGGCTGGCTGCATCTGCAGCAGCTTTTTGATGACCACCACGGATTCAGCCACCACCAATTCTGTGGGCAGAGACCTGGCCTCAGCAGGGTCCTGCCTCAACAGTGATGGACACCCCTTTTCACCCCCATCATGTGCACTCACCATCCCGGTTGGAGAGGAGCTGGACCAGGCCGTTGAGGCAGGTGTCCCGCACCTTCCCGATGTTGGTGGCACAGCGCCCAATGGCTTGGATGGTGGCTGCCACAAAGTCCTTGTCCATGCTGCGGATGTAGGTCTGCACAGGCATGGGGGACACACATGACATGTCACCCAAGTGCCAGTGCCAGGCATCCCTCCTTGCGGTGGTCACATGTTGGAGCCCTTTGGAACCACCCATGGGGTTGGCATGGCCTTAGCCCCCTCCTGGTGGGGCTTTCCTCTGGCCCCTCCATGGTAGTGTTTTGGCACCCTGAGCCACACCAGGGTGACACCCTGGTGGCCTGTGTGGCCATGGCATACCTGGAACTCTCGCAGGATGGTGGAGATGTTGGTCTCATTGGCCAGGTTGGTGAGGACCTCCAGCTGTGGGAAAGAGGAAGAGTTGGGCAGCATGGGGACATGGTGCCAGGGCACAGGGGCTTTGCTGTCCTCCTGTCCCCAGGGCATGAGGACAGCTGACCCAAGGAAAGGGCTCCATGAAGCCCCAAAGCCACCCCAGTGGGTTCTGCCAGGTGTCTCCAGCTCACCTTGAGGATCTTGATCTGTGTGGGGTCTGTGGAGCGGATGTAGAAGCTCTTCAGGTAGGGCTCAAACATCCCCTGCATGCAGAGCCAGCAGCATTAGTGCCATCCCTGTCCCCACCTAGCTGAGGCCACCTGCAGGCTCTGGTGACCCTGCTGGGTAACCCTCATTCTGCTCCACAGTCAACAGGGCCAACTCCTCACACACCAAGTCTGAGACTCACCCGCCGTTTGATGGACATGGTGGCCACATTCTGCAGCACCACGTACTGCACCTCGCTGTGGAGACAGAGAGGAGACCACCGTCAGTGGGGCAAGGCCAGACCCCCCAGCAAGTCCCTGTGAACATGGGGCAAGACCACCACAAGCTGGCTCCTCCATGATGCTGGACCCCATGTCTGGACTGGGCCTGCCCTAAAAACCCTTCAACCTGATGTCCCTCTGGGAATGGGCTTCTTGGCGGTCTCTCCCAGGGTCTTGGATCTCCCCATGGGTCCCACCAGCTGGGGGGGGGGGGNACCCAGGTGCCACAGACCTGTGACTCCGCAGGAGCCGCACCAGCGCCTTGGCGATGACTCCGACCTCCGCCTTGGGTGCCAAGTGGAAGTAGAGCTGTGCCACGGCCATCACCACCTGCAGGGACACATCTGAGTGTCACTCGGTGGGCACAGGGACACCCTGAGGGATGGCTGTGCCCCCCAGAGTCCCACCCAGCAGCACCTGAAGGAAGCCTGACCCTGGGCATCCCTCAAGCACCCCAGTGGCTCCTTAGCCGGTGGGGACATCACAAGCCCAGGCCAATGGACACCACCGGTGGCCTCAGAGGATGGACAGGGCTGGAGTGGGGGTCTCACCGCGGCGTTGCGGCTCTGCAGCAGGGGCTTGGTGTTGCGCAGGAGCAGGCGGTGGTCGGGGTCCATGACATAGGGCTTGCGCTTGGCCAGCGAGGCGGCCTCTGCCTTGGCATCCTTGGCATCCTCCTCCTCAGAGCCATAGAAAGCCTTCTCAGTGTTCTCCTCCAGCAGGGACTCCTGCTGGGAAGTGGGACACCTTGCATTGCCCAAGAGCGCCCCCTCTTCATTCCACTTTTCTGGGGGCTCCCAGGACACCCTGAGGCTCCTGGGGCACCCTGGGCTCCCACACTCACGTTCTGGTTGGGGCTGAGGAACTGGGTGCGTGCGTAGCGGGTCAGCATGTTGATGATGACCACCTGCCCCCACTCCTCCACGTCGATGAGCAGGTTGCAGAGCTTGCGGTAGTTCTTGTGGATGAGGTCAATGCGCTCCGGGCACACCTCCTCAAATGCCATCACCACACTGCCAGCCACCAGCTGCCAAGGGAAAGCCCAGGGTGACTCACTGGGGTAGTGACATCCCCATGAGGATACCAGTTTGGTGGGGACAGTGGCTTCCTTGTAGGGATGCCAGTTCAGTGGAGATGTGGATTCCCCATAAGGATGTTGGCCCACTGGGGACATCAGCATTCCCACAGCATTCCCACCAGGATGCCAGTTCTGCAAGGGTGGCTGCATCCCCACAAGGACACCAACTGGTGGTGACATCTGCATCCCCGTGAGGATGCTGGATCGGTGGGGACAGTGACATCCCCCCAGAAATGTTGACTCAGGGGATGGCTGCATCCCTGTATGGATGCTGGATCAGTGGGGACAATGGCATCCTCAGGAAGATGCCAGCCCTGAAGGGATGGCTGCATTCCCATGAGGACATCAGTTTGATGGGGACATCTCCATTCCCACAAGGACACTGGGCCAGTGATGCCCCCATCTTCAGGGGCAGGGGAGAAACAGCACCCTGCTCACCGTGGTCTTGTCCGCCAGGAGCTTCTCAATCACTTCAATGAGCTGGTCCTTCTGGTCCGAGTCGAGGCTGCAAGGGAAGAGCAGACCAGGTGTGGTTGGACCAAACTCCTCCCCATCCCTACCTGTCCCTGCCTGCCCGAAGCAGCTGACACACTTCTTGCCACCCCCGGAATTTATCTCTGATCCCCCTGTTACCTGTACAACTTGGGGATGGCATGGGCGGCCGTCTTGCGCACGTACGGGGACATGTCAGAGGCGGCCTCCTTGATGGCCAGCATCATGATGGGCACGATGATGGGCACACGGATGCTGGACAGGACTCGCAGGGCACTGGCACGGATCAGCTGGTTGGGGTCCTGTGGGGAAACGTGGGGGGCCTGCAGTGGGAGCTCTCTGCTACCCCAGGTTCCCCCCTGGGTCCCCAAACCAGCGCACCTTGAGTCCTCGCTGGAAGGTGGAGATGGAGAGCAGGGCCAGATCCTGCTGCTCCTCTGCGTAGCGCACCAGGTAGACATACACCAGCTTCTTCACCTGCAGGGTGAAGGTGCCACCTCAGAGCCCCTCAAAACCCAGCCCATCCCCAAAACCCTCCTGCAGGGAAGGTGCCAGACCCTGGGGACACCCATGGATGCCACCAGGGCCACCCAAGACTTTCCTTACCTCAATGTTCTTGCAGGCAACATTTTTCACCACGGCTGGGAAGAGGTCAGAGGCATTTTTACCCCGGGCAATCATCTAGGGAGGAAAAGGAGCAGTGTGACACCAGGCAGCTGGCACGGCATGGCTTGGCTCCAGCAGTGGTCCCCGCTGGTGACAACAACACCCACCGCCACAATCCTCTTCATGGCCTCCAGCTTGAGCGAATCCTTGTTGCTGTCGAGCATCTCCTTGAGGTCATCATGCCTTCACCATGTGAGGGAGAAAAAAAGAATTCCCGTTTTTCCATTTTTCCCCACTTTGAGTCCTTTTCCTGCTCCCAGCCCACCATCAGGCTGGCAATCCAACCCTTTGCCATGCAATATTTATGGGGACAGGAGTTGGGTTACAGCCCAGTGAAAGAGGAGCTGGAGGGACCAGCATGGTGCTGGCACCCAGCACTGTCCCCATCCCAGGCACTGGGACAAGAACCCTGAGCCATCCTGGCTGTGGTTGTCACACTACAATGTCCCCAAATCGCAGGTGCCCATCACCAGCTCCATCCCGGCTTGGCTGTCCCCTCATGGACACAGTGGCCAGCATGCCCCAACACAAAGCCCTTCCCCAGTCCCCTCCTTGGACTGGGAAAATGCCATCAGCTTTTTGTCAGGCTGGCTGTCACCACTGTCCTCTTCTCTAAGGGACATCTGTCCTCCCCAAACTGGGGGCAGCTGCAAGGCTGCCTCCACCTGCAGCAGCTGGGGGTGGCACCCAGGGGATGATGCTCATCAAGAGCCACCATCACCACAGGGCTGGGGGGGGTCCCTGGGGGAGTCTTACCGCGGCGGTGGCCCGGTGCCGGTGGCCACTGTGGGCTCAGTGCTGGCGAGTGGCCGCAGCTCATCGGCTCGCAGGGCGCTGTAGCAGGCGGGTTGTCCAGCCTCGGTGGCCAGCACCGGGCTTGTCACCTCCTCAGCCACATCACCACCCTCCGGTGTTTTTGGCCGAGCGGCTGGTCCCACCGGTAGCTGCCGCAGCAGCTTCTGCACCGGCGGCAGGGACAGCATGGCTTCGGCTGGGGGTGGTGGCTCTGGGGACAGTGGCAGGGCTGTGGCCCCGCTCCGGCACCCGGCACAGCCGGCTGAAACCTGATGCTGGGGTTGGGGTTGGATTGCAGCCTTGGTCACAACGCCCTTCCCAGTGGATGAGGCCACCCTGGGATGTCACGTCCTGAATGACATCTGACCTGCAGCTGGGGCTTGGGGACATTGCAGGGAGCTCCTCCCCTGGCTGCTGGTGGCTTGGTGTCAGGCAGAAACCCCACATCGTGGTGGAACACCCACCTGGGAGGTGTGAATGTGAATGACCACCTGTGAATGTCCTGCCTGGGTAATGGGGTGACACTTGGTGCATTTGTTTTGCCCCATGTGCCATGGATGACTCACAGGGATGGTGAGAGACCTGGTGTGGCTCCAGCGAAGGGAAGCATGCAGGTTTTGGGGACACTGCCAGAGTGAGGGACACTGTCAGGGTGTCAGGGATCAGAGGACACTGCCAATGGGATCAGAGATGGGGGGAACCTGGCCAGATAGGGGGGACACTGCCAGAGTGGGGGACACTGCCAGTGGAGGTCAGGGGACACTGCCAGACTTGGGGGCAGAACTGCTGGAACACATGGCCAGGCCAGGGGATATTGCCAGGGGGTCATGGAAGGGACACAGTCTGAGATGGGGACACTGCTCGTAGGTCATGGATGGGGGGGCACTGCTAGACTGGGAGACACTGCCAGGAGGTCAGGGAGGAGGGACACCCCCACAGATGGGGGGACACTGCCAGCCCAGGGGACTGCCAGCAAGGCAGGGGTGAGGGGACACATCCAGCTTCGGAGACACTGCCAGTAGATCAGGACTGGCATGTCACTGCCAGACTGAAGGACACTGTCATACTGGGGGACACAGCTAGGGGTAGGCAGTGTGACACTGCCACACAGGGGTACACTGGCAGAGTAGGGGACACTGCCAGGGGGTCAGGGAAGGGGGACACTATGAGATGGGGACACTGCTGGTGGTCAGGGGTGGATGGCACATCCAGAGTAGGGGACACTGCCAGGAGGTGAGGACAAGGGGGCCACTGTCATACTGGGGTACACTGCCAGGCCATCAGGGAGGAGGGACACTGTCAGAGGTTCAGGAAAGGAGGGACCCAATGAGATGGGGGCACTGCCAGCATGTCACAGATGGGGGGCACATCCAGAACAGGGGACACTGCCGGGTGGTCAGGACTGGGGGGACACTGTCATGCTTGGGGACACTGCCAGGGAATCAGGGAGGGGGAACACATCCAGAGGAGGGGACACCGTCTGTGGCATCAAGGAGTGAGGACACTGCCATACTGGGGACACTGCCAAGAGGCCAGGGTGAGGGACGTGTTCGGAGTGGGGGACACTGCCAGGGTGGGGGGGGGGATAAAGAGACCTCCACATTCCTGCAGCTCCAGGGCCCTCCCGCCTGCCTCCGCATCCCTGCCCCCCCACCGCGGCCTGCCCCACGCAGGGGTGACATTTCTCAGCGCCCCCCCCGCGCTGGGGACCTCGGCTGGGGGGCTCTGTCACCCCCGGAGAGCCACAGCAGGTGCCGCGGTGGGAGCGCCGTGCCCGGGATGCCCCGGCGCCGGGGCG
>VXBX01009908.1:347908-371679 GCA_013400415.1 Scytalopus superciliaris
GTTTTTTAGGCTTGGTTTTCTCTCACCCATGGGACTGGGTTTTCTCCTACCGACGGGCGACTCGGCACGAGGGTTTGGCGGCGCGACGCTCCGAGCCGTGGGTGCTCCGAGGGGAAGGGCGCAGGAGCCAGCCGGTGCCCCTCCATCCCCGTCCAACCCCCGCCCCCCAAAAGGTCTCAACCCCCCAAACCTTTAAGGCCACCGTTAAACCACCCCCCCCACTTCACCCCCCGGCCTTGTTAATTAAGAATTCATCCTCCTGGTGTTAACGAGGAAGCCGTGGGAGCGCTGCCAATGGGGAGGACGCCCCGGCGCGTGGCGGGTGGAGCATCTCAGACCATGAACTCGTTGCTCCCCAGGAGGACGAGGGGTTGGGTGGCGGCGCAATCGGCCTCGGGGTTCCTCTTGCGTCCCCCTCCTGTCCCCCCGTCCGGGGGCTCTTTGGTTTTGGGGGGGGAGGTTTTCACACTCTTCAGTTTCTGTTTGCCTTTCTCCGGGTTGAACGTCCCGCGGGTGGTGAACTGAGGCCGGTCCTCGGGGTAGCGGAGGAGTCCTGCTGAGCCCTCGGGGCTCGCCTGGGGCTCCGGGGGGTCGCCGTGTGCCCCCGCCCGGTAGAAAGGCGATTTGGAGTACATCTGGAAGCGCTTTCGGGGCAGGTGGGGCAGGCAGGAGGTGGACGACTGGGAGGAGGAGGAGGAGGAGATGGAGGCGTCGGCCGGGTCCGTGGGCTCCGGCCGCATCCTGGGGTGCCTTCGCAGCCGGCTCGGCCCCTCGGCCTTGGCAGGGCGCAGGGAGGTAAGTGCTACACTTCTCTCTGGAGGGGCAGAAGGACCACGGGAGGATTAACACCCCGTGAGCCACTCCCTGGGGACACGTGCCATGAAGGCAAGAGAATGCTCCCAGCATCTTGACTGGCACTGGAGAAGTGGTCACCTCCCCACCAAACGCTGGATGACACCACTCAACTCCCCAGGGCCACATGGCTTAACCCTTACCCCTCCTCTCTGCACCCATTTAAATTGTGGGGTTTAAACAAACTAAAAATCCCCAAATAACCCTTCCCAAAGCGATAGAAAACCCAATTTGGTGTCCCTGCCCAAGGTGACCTTTGATGGTCCCTTCCAACCCAAGCCATTGCATGATGCCTGGATTTACCCGAGCGATCGGAGATGGCTCCTTCGGAGTCAAAGTTCAGGTTTTCGGAGCTGTCGGCGGTGCCGATGGAGGCTTCGGACTCGAGGGTTTCATCGTCGGAGGCGCGGGGCTCCAGTGCCAGCATCTCGAATGTCAGCTCCTCCCTGCCAAAACCAACCCAGTCCCACTGACCCAACAGCACCAAAAAGGCGGGGAGGACAAGAAAGGGGTGCATGGCAAGAGATCACGGAGGGGTGGAGGCCTCCAGTCAGGATGCCAAGTGACATCCATGGGCTGGGGATGTGGTTTGAACCCTTGGCCGGACTCACTTTTCCTTCTGCAGGTTCTCGATCTGCTCTGTCAGCACCTTCTCCTCCTGCTGCATGGCCACTTGCTGCTGCTCTGTCACCTCCATCTCCATGGCCTCCTCGCTGCTCATGGTCTCCTCGGGGACGTCTGTCACCGAGGGCAAGCGCCCGGTGATGGGGGATGCCGGGCTGGGGTAGGTGCCGCGCCGCACACGTCCTTTGCCCTGTAGAGAGACAACAGTGTCACCACCACCAGCCAAGGCAGTCTGGCAAACACTCAGGTTCAACCACACTGCTCTCCCAAGGAGTGAAGAAGACGTCCCTGGCCATCGGTCCTCAGCACACCACCGGCGGGCGCACTCCGGACCCTCCAAAACCTCACTGCGGCCTGGGAGAGGTACCAGGACTCAACACGTTGGAGGGGTTGAGGATGGAGGTGGTGAGGATGGCAATGGTGAGGATGACGCTGACAGACCAAGTGCAATTTCCCACCAAGCCCAGCCAGTGGCAAGATGGGTTCCCACAAAGCCCACAGCCCGTGCGAGGGGAAGCTGGACCATGGTTATGTTGGCTCTTGGTGGGAGCATCACTAAGGCTTTGATTTTGGGGCACCTGGCTCCTGCTTTACCCTTAGGTCAAGTTTCACATCCTTCCTTCATCCACCCTTGGTCCTTCCTGAGGACCACAAGGGTCTCCACCGTCCTCTTCAGCAAAGAGAAAATCAGAGCCATGTTGTCCATGCTCTGATCTCACATAAAGGAGATCCAGAAACCAGGACCACGTACAGCGGTCCATTATAAGACAATAAACGGGGATTTTTGTGCCCAGGGTTAAATGGGGAGATTTAATGCAGATTTGAAGACCCATCTGACTTTTTAAATATTAAAATACAGACTCCAAAGGGGTTGGTGCATATGGAGGGATATTATACATGCAGCTGTTTTAATCTTCTGAGGATCAGCTGTACAGATCTGCTCCAAGGAGCAGAAGAAAAAGGTGGATTTTTGGAGATGAGGGACATGACATGAAACAGCTTTTACCTTAACTGTTAGCATGAGCAGACATCTCCTCTTCTAAATTCCAGATCCTGAAGTGACCAGGACCTTGGAGATGTCCATTGCTTTCTGCCTTCCCCTGACAACCATCACCCAGGATGAACCTGCATCTCTTTGGGGTTGAAGAGCTCACTCCAACAAAACTTTCCTCCCCTGCACCTGCGGCATTCCCGGCTCTTCCTGAAAACCCACGTGCCCAGAGCAGGTTTTCAGGATGAAGGAGCCTCCCTCTTTTCCTTTCCATTTTAACCCTTCCCATCTTTTAATGTCACATCTCAGAGATCTTTCTCCGTCAGCAAAGCCCCTCCTGCGCCCCAGCGTTCCTCTGACGACACCTTTCACGTGGGCTCCTGAGCTGAGGCACAGCTTCCTGAATCCTATTAGGCAAAATCCCTGAGATCCCAAAGATCCCACTGGCTCGTGGATTTAAGCCCCTGTGAAATGCCATGCTCAGCATCAGGGGAGCAGAGCTCGAGTTTTGCTCTTCTCCATCTCCTGACCCTCACAGGTGATGAAGGATGGGGGGGAAGCAACATGGGCTGAACCTGGTAGGGAGGGAAACAGCTCCATGAGCATTCCCAAAATCCTGCAGGTGCTTTTCTCGCCCGTTGTGGTCTCACTGGGAATTCAGAGTCAAGTTGGGATGGAGCTGGGGTTGCTGGACTGCTCCCAATTCAAACCTGCGTGTCCCCACCTTGTGGGGTTGCTGGACCACTCCCAGTTCAAACCTGTGTGCCCCCCACCTTGTGTTCAAAGTGGTGGTGCTCCTCCTCCAAGAAGGTGGAGGAGACCTTTGGATGCCTCGTGCTCTCCGAGACACCCAAGCTGGGGGTTTCCTCCCCCATCTCCAGAAACGGCCTCACTGTGAAAGCAACATGATGCTGAAACGCATCGGGGTAGGAAGGGAAGGGATGAGTCAAGCAAAGCAAAAAAGAGGGAAGCACAGGATGGCAAAAGGCAATAAAATAGAAAATAAAGTAAGGAGGAAGGGAAGGGGGCTGGGAGGTGTTTTTCTGAGGAGCTGCGTGCAGGGCTGGCCCAGCGTGGCCACCCCCAACTCCTGGGGTGCCTGTGGGAGGAACGGAGGCCCTGAGGAGCAGCCCCGGCTGGCGGCAACGTCACGGACAATGGCCGGTGGGACAGAGCTGGAATGAGCGGCGGTGACACACACGGAGGGACGCGGGCGCGCTGCAGTCATACATACCGGCACTGCACTGCGGGTTATGCTCATAAATCTAACTGCAATTAGTACGGGCTTCTGCGTTCGAGAGGAGATGAAAAGGAAAGCAGAAGGTTAGAGAGCACATGCCGCCGCCCCTCCGAAAACCCGCCTGGCTCCTCTGTAGGGGGGTTTTGTGTCCGCTGGGGTGGCTCTGCAGCACCGGCTCCGCGGCCTTGGGCGGCCCCAGCTCGGGTTCCATCCCCAGGCAGCAGAAGCGATGCGTCCCTGGGGGTCACCCAAGCCGAGTCCGTCCCTGTCCTGCAGCCCAACAAGCCAAGCACAGCGTGCATCTGCAGGCCCCCTGGGAAGCATGGAAGCTCAATGAGATGGGTTTGAGGCTCCCAAAAGGGCAAGGGAGCAGGGAGAGCCTTTGGGAAGCTCCTTTTGGGTTCAGATAATGCGACTGAGCACAAAAATTGATGGTCCAGGTCTCCCATGGGGCGACATTGAGCCAGTGAATGAAAGGCTTGACTCAACTCAGGACCAAACAAGCTCAAATGAAGGTGGAAACGTTGATCAGGAACATCTGAGCTGGAGCGACCACGTTTCCATGGACCATTCCCATCTCCTCGTGCTTTGGTATGACTCCCTGCAAAGGTGAGGAGCCACCATGGGGCTGAGGGTCCCTGTCCTGGGGGAGATGGCGTGGGAGGTTGCAAGGGGTTTGGGAGGCTGGAATAAGCAGGAGAAGATAAGGTAGAGTGGCTTCAGGGGCAAGGAGAGGACAGGAGGGGACAGAGAGGGCTTTGGCATCTCACCATGGATCTGCGGATCAAGGAGAGGCGGCTCTTGGCTTTGTTCTCTGCGAACTCCAGGCTGTTGATGTCCTTGAGACGGGCCTTGTATTTGTTCATCTGCTCAATGACGATCAACTCTACACAACTAAGGGGGGGAAAACACCCGAAAGAAGACAAAGTGGGAGGAGGAACTGATTTGATCTGAGCTGTCTTGTCTTGTCCTTCAACAGGATTGCTTGTAGCCTCTCCCTTAGACTTTGACTCCAGCACCTCCTCTCATTTTATTACAAGGAAAGGATTATTTTGAAGATCTGTCCTGATGGAAAAGCACAGAGGGAGAAAGCCCCAGCTGGAACCCAGAGGGCAATAGAAATTTCTCTATTAAGAATGATAACAGGTTATGTTTGAGGAACACAAATTACAGAAATTGAAGATCACCAGGGATCCTATCAGAGAAATTTCCCCCTTTGGAAGAGGGATCAAGGAAATACCAGCCTGGAGAAGACAACTCGCTTGCATGCAGTGATGCTGCAGCATCTTGTTCAGCTGAGCTGACTTTAATGCTGTCAGGAGGGTGTTCGGGTTAAAAAATTATTCCTTCCTCCTAATAAAATGAGAGGATGTGCTGGAGCTAAAGCCTAAGGGAGAAGTTACAATGAAATCCTGTTGAAGGCCAAGTGCTCCTGCCAGCTGAGTCTCCAAGCGTGTTCTGGTCTTCAACGATTATAATACTTCCTGGAGGTAAAACCACCTCTTTCGGAAGCCCAGCCCTCCACTGGAGGCTTTCCATTACTATAATTGACTCCATTTTCTATTTTTAAATCTCTTTAGTATGAGCCAAACTGAATTTGGGCAAGTGCTTCTCCTTTGCTCTGTAAAACCTTTGCAATTATGGCAAACGCCATAAATAAATCTAAGTTTATTAATATTAATGTTGCTGCAGACCAAACAATTCACCCCCTCCAATGAAAAAGCCACAATTAAGTCAGAATCAAGACCTGCTTGCCAAAAAATTAACTATAAAACCATGTCAGCACAAGCTCCACCTTATCCTGCTGAGATGAGCAGGAGCAGAAGTTGATCTGCTCTTGGGGGTTCCTTCATCACTCAAAAATCCCTGTTTAACACCCTCTTGGGAACGCAGAGGACATGAAATGTCTTTATGTGTTTGTGATTTCCATGCCAAAGCTGTCACTTCTTGAGCCCTCTGAGCACCCCGAGGGTTGCCAAGGTGTGAGTGGTGGTTTGTCCAGCTCTTACGTGGTGGTTTTGCTGATGTCCTGGACGCTCTGCAGCGGGTCCGTCGTGTCAGGGCAGCGCAGGATACAGGGAGCAAAGACGATGGCCAAGGCATTGGCTGACATGCGGTTGGTCTCTTCTTGGAGGGCAATCCTAAAAAAAACAGGGATTAAGAGAGAAGTCAGATATAAAGGCACCTCCACTGCACATCTTCATGGATGAACCGAGATGACATTTCCATGGTGCAGCCTTGCTTTGCTCTGCTGGATGGAGAAAGCCAAACCAGAAGACATCTCTGGTGTTCCCATGGCAGGCAAACAACCAACCTTTTTGACCCAAAAACTTGTCCCTGCAGAGGGGAGAGGCACCACAGACCTGTGGGAACCGTGAGCTCAACAACGCCTAACTATCATCTGGAGAAACAGCTCTGGGGAGACATGATGGACCTGAAAGCTCCTCCCTGTCTCCTGCCCACCTGCTTTTGGCCTCAGCTATTTCCTCTCCTTCCCTAAAGCTGCCCAGGCCCAACGTACCTCACCAGGTGGAAGATGAGACGCTCCAAGGTGCTGAGGTGGGTGCGGGAGAGCTGGTCAATGACCGAGTACACCCCCCGCACTGTCTCCTTCCTCTCTTGGAGGCCTGTGGAGAAAGCACCAGCATTTAGGGGCACCTTCTACTTCTTCCTCTTATTTAGAATGATATTTAAGTCTTATTTAATTTTACTACTTAAAAGATAGAACTTTTGGAGCCGAAATCTGCTGAAATGTGATGCAAAAGCCACCAAAATCCAGACTAAAATGGCGATCAAAACACAAAAAAATCAGACTTCGAAACCAGGTAAACATAATTTGGCAAAACCAGCTGGTTTGGGCCCAATGAGTAAAGAAGAAGTTGGGCACTAGAAGCTTGCCAGGGGTGAAGGAGGGTCCTCACCCATGGCCCGCAGAAACTCCTCATAGAGCTCGAAGGTCATGAGAGGGTTGGGCAGATCTCGGAGCCACTGCTTGAACACGCTGGCGATGACGTGGATGTTGTAGTCATCTAAGTTCACATTATCAATGTCTGGGTTTGGCAGCAGAGGGAGGAAAAAGGACAAAAACAAGAGGCAACAGTTAATATGAGCCATTGGTGAAGAGAGAGGGTTGGACAAGGTGACCTTTAAAGGGCCCTTTCTACCCAAATCATTCCATGATAAGCTACTCCACGATAGAAAACGCTCATGTGCCACCCCAAAACCACACCGTGTTTAACAGCAAGAAATTCAGCAGCTCATTCCAGCTCCATGTGGGGAGAAATGCATTTTGCGGGGTGAATAACCTCAGGTGGGACCAGGATTTCCTTCCTGCTGGCATTGATTGCTACAGTGTAAGCAAGGCAGAGTTTGCCCTCAACTGGAATGACTTTTTCGAGGGATTGCACCCAAAAAAGCACGAGTTTGTAACTTGAGTTTTGGCTGGTGATGTGAAAGCACCCCCTGCCCAGCCTGCAATCCTTCCTTCCATCCAACCCTGCTGTTGCAGAGACTTTCCCCCACCCCGTGTGGGTTTCCCCCCTCTCCCTTTACCTGTGTCGAGGCCTTGCCGCAGCTCCTTGATCTTGTTGGTGGACCCTGATTTCCTGTAGATGCCCTCTGTGTACAGCCCGTGCATCTCGATGTAGTTGATGAGCTTCTCCACCAGCACCGGCACGGCCCGCTCCTCGCTGGTCAGGCGGGACAGCTCCACCCCGAACTGCCGGGGCGACAGCTCGGGGTCGTACTGCACAGGGACACACAAAAAGGGGTTACATCCTTCTAGGGCCTGGATCCAGCTGCTGTCCGGATTCCTTCAGCTGGTCCAGGCAACCTGTGCCACGGAGAACAGGTCTTGCAGTGCTAAATCCGTCTCTGGATATGCACCTGAAGTCAAAAAGGGTTTGGGTTTTCTTTCTTTAGCCACCCCACTGTGGTTATATCCTCAGGCTGGCAAGAGTGAATACAGCTGGACATGGTCCTGCTCCACCTCCTGCCCCTCTGGCACCATCTCCAGGGATGATTTCACCCCCCAAAGACGATGCATGAAGCAGAACAGGTAAATCTGAGTCTTGGCTTCTTGGATCAACTCCCAGCACTGACAATAACAAACAAGATGCCAAAACAGGAGCCAAATGAACCCAACTCCATCTCTCAGGGAGGATCCTTTTGCCAGCTGTGAACACTCACTGGAGAGTTGATATCTGGCAAATTAAAACATGAAAAAAAGTCCTCCTGCACGGGAGATTCTGGGTGGGAAAAGTCAAAAGACCCAATAAAATACTGACACAAAACCTCAGCCCCAGCAAAGGGAAAGTGAGATGCCCCAGCCATGGGCAGGACGGTGCTGCCCATGACCCATTCCCAGCTCCCCTGACAACCACTCCTGCATTTTGTTTCTCCCACTCAATGCCATCCTTTCAACCTCATGAGAAGATGTGTGGAAGGTCCTCATGTTGTTTATTTCTCACAGTTGATGCTTTGGGGCTCCCTCTTGCTGAAAACAACCCTAAAAACATGAATCCCCCAGCACAGGGAACTTGGAGCCTTCCTAGAGAACTTCCAGCTGCCCAAGCAGGAGACAAGGTGAACTCTCTTCCTTGAGTGCAGCACAAAAACTTCCTTGTGCAGAGAAACCCCAAGAAACAGGAAGGCTCCAAGAATCTTTGGGCTTCTCTGGAAAAAAAAAAAATCTGCCATCTCACTGAACTTCCCAGATTTTAAATCAGAAACTCATCAGAGGCGTTCCCAGCTCTTGCAGAAATACTGCCAGGAAGGGAAACAGTGCAGCAAAAATACTCTATGTATTCAAAATACAAATGTATTCAAGTATCTATCAATCTATATATATCTTTAATGTATATGTTCAGATTATTTCTTAGGAAGAACATGCTCCTGCAGCTTTCTGGGGGCTGTGTATTATGGAGGTTGTTCTCCTCAGAGAAGCTTCCCAGGGAGCTGACAAAGCTTTGCACACATTATTCTCCTGCCTCTCTTATCCTTCTCTTGGGCACAAAAGAAGCAACTGAAAAGAAAACCCACCAAATCCTGATGACTCATCATTAGCCAGGGTGACCTGCTGCGTTCATTCCCTGTCCTCCATACCCATAAATCTGGGAAACAATAGTTAATTCTCCTCTAAGGAGCACAGGGAGTGACTGAACATCCTCCACTCCCCTTAAACCTGGAAAACAATATTCAATTCCCTTCTAAGGAGCACAGGGAGTGACTGAACATCCTCCACTCCCCTTAAACCTGGAAAACAATATTCAATTCCCTTCTAAGGAGCACAGGGAGTGACTGAACATCCTCCACTCCCCCTCCTGGCTCAGGCTGGTTTGGGGACCACGCTGTGACCTGAGTGGCCACCAGCAGGGTGAAGAACAACCAGTGTTTCCAAAAATAACCTCCCATTTCCAACTCCTTAAAAGCTACAAAACGAGGCAAATTCCTGTTATTCAGTGTGCTCCCAAGGCAGGGAACGACACTGCAACGTCTCCTGCATGACTGGGCAGATCTACAGTGACTCATCGCTGCGTAATTCCCAAAATACATCCAAACACTGCTTGGAGAGACCTCCAGGGATCTCTGGTCCGAGCTCCTGCTCACAGGAGGGTTATTGTCAGCATCAGATCGAGTTCTGCGCCTCCAGTAATTTTCACACAACCTTGGGCTCACTATCTGGAAGGAATTTAGTGGAGGAAAAGAGACATTTACCTTTTTGGAGCACTTGGTCGTGGTTTTAAGACAGCACTTCTTGTGACAAGCATATTTACACACTGCAAGGGAGAAAAGGGGGGTTTAATCATCCCAAAAGACACACCCCTGGAGAAATATGAATTCACTCGGATTAAGTAGCTCCTCTCAGGACTGGCAGGCCAAAAGCATGTTGAATTTGCAGTTTCCAGGGGCCAAGTCTGTATTAGACCCACTCAAACTTTAAAATGAAAGCTCTCATATTTAAGTCCCTGGAACATTAAAACCCTCCCTGATAGATCCACTTGGAATATAATCCATGAGTCATTCTGAGCTATTAGACATGGATGCCCTCAAAGAGGTTGGAAAGAGCACCTAATCTGTGCTCTTCCTGCACTGGGCCTGAGCCACCCTGAGGTTGATGCTGCCAACCCAGTCACAGAAATGGTGGAAAACCCAAAGCAATGGATCAACCCTTCCCATCATCCCTCCTCCATTTTCCTGATCTCCCTGAAAATTCACGTGCCCAGAAGTCAAGCAGGCAAAGCCAGATGGGTTTGCCATGGTCAGGAAACCCAGAGGCATCCTGAGAACACTTTTCCACATCTGACTCTCGTGTCCTGCTGACCATGACACTTAAATATGGTTTGACCCAAAGGGGTGACCACATAACATGGTGGGATAGGACATGCACAAAACCAACTGTGCCAAGAAGGACTGCTGGGATGGACTCATTAGTTGGCTTCAGAAACCCTTAAGAATTGTCCCAAAAGCTCTTCAGATGTAAAAAACCCCCCAAATTAGTTGAGAGTGGAGTTCCAAATTCCAAAACTCCTGCCTGTGATGCAAGCACATGAGAAGGACCAAAGAGGGGGTGCTTACATTTACAAACAGAAGCCCTGTCCATGATCCAGATCAAGGAGGAACAATATTCACAGTACGTGGGGATGCTGTACTGGGTTGCCTTGAAAATGTGACCGTTGTGCTCTTCCACCTGCAAGGACAAAGGTTGGGTGGTGGGAAAAGGAGCTGGATGCTCAGAGTGCTGCAGAATGGGAGATGGACACGCTCAGCCCTCCAGCTTGGAGATGGTACTTGCTTTTATTTGCTATTTTTGTTTCCTTTTCAGCCCAATATTCCAGACAACCCAAACCAACACCCAGCCTGTGGGAACCCGACCACTGAGGGTGGCTGCTCAACTTCCCCATGTTAAGGTCTCTTTGTTTGGCTCTGCCCCTGCATCCTTCCCACATCCTTTAGGAGAACAGGAGCTGCAATGTTTCCCTCTCAGCTCTTCCATAATAACCCCTGACATGACATTTATGACTTGGCTGATGTGGGATGTGTTTTCAGAGAACAACCCACAGCCATCCTTGATATCAAGCAAACCAAATCCACCTCATCCCTCTTTCCAGCATATCCTTTCATGGCCGATGTTCAGATCTCACCACAGGATGTGCCATGAGAAGGTCTTGTCATTCTGGCCCCAAGGACATTCATTTGTTAATGCACAGGCACAGAGGGGTCAACTCACCACATCTGCTTCCTTTTTCCTTCTCTTTTTCCTTTCTGTTTTTGGCACCTGGTGGGGGAAAGAGATTTCACTGTATTAAGAGGCAATTCCCCCAGGGAGAGAGGACAGAGGGCTCATATCTAACGTTGCCTGGTCCTTCCAACCCCATCCTCCAGTGCAGTCCCAGGAAAGTCACTCTAGAAAACTCTCCAATGGATCACCCCGGTTCTGGAATTTCCCTGGACAACTGTCCCCATCTTCATCTCAGAGCTGGGCGTAGCTGCTGCTCCAGCTCCCAGTCCAGCAGCAGTGACCCAAAGCTCTCCTGTGAGAGACTCAAGGAGAACATGATGCCCAGCCTGATTCAAAGAAAACCTGCCTGGAGAGGAGCCTGGGAGGACTGGGAGCAGAAGGGCCAGGAGATGGGATATTTGTACAATAAACACCATTCCCAAGCTCAGCCTGATATCCCGTGGGTGTCCTTGCAGATAACACGGAGCAGAAAGTGAGAACATCAGGTTTGTGACACAATGCAAGCTCTGACTGCTCTAAAAACCACACCTCAGCCTGAGCTCAGCCACTGCCCATGTCCTCTCCTGCATCCCAACCCATGGTGATGCATGTGGTCACTTGGGAAGTGGTTGGAAGACTAGGGAAGTTTTATCTTTTCACTGTCCCTCAAAGGTTGAACAAGACCCCCAAAACTAAAGAAGAAGCACCAGGAGCTGCCTGTCCAACCATCCACAGCTGGCTGGGGCTTTGCCCTGGAGACAACATCTACATTTTGGCCAAGGCTCTGCTCACCCCAGATGTTAACTGGGGTTTGCTGAGCCCAGTGACACACAGTGAGTCACTTGATGCTGGTTTATGTTGTCCAGCTCAGCTCAGAGCAGAGAAGACACCAGGGCTTCCCGTGTGTCTACAGAGAGCACAACCCCACGGACAGAGCGTTCCCAAATCTTCAAGGGGCTTAAGAAAAGGGCTGAGTACCTTCCCCGCTGTGTAGTCCAGGGGTTTGTACTCTATCATATATTCATCCAGGAAGACTTTGAAGGTGTTGACCCAGACTTTAACTGGAGACTCACTCCAGTCCCTCTGCTCAAGCCTCATGGTCTTCTCCAGGATCTGCTCGAATAAGGCGTAGAGGTCCTTGTAGCGAATGCTTTTCCCATCATCCATCTAGTAAAGAAACAGAAGAGGAAAAAAAAGAGGTGATTTTCATACAGCCCACACTTTTATGGAGCCTTTTCTGCTCCAGACAATTATTTCAGCCTCACTGACTTCCAGCTGCTCAGGGAAAGTCCAGGTATAATTAAGAGAAGGAAAAAAGGGATCAGACATCTCCACCACTCCCAAAGGTTTCCAGGCACTTTGGGTGGCAAATGGGAGTTTATTGACTTTCTGTCATCTCCCCTTTGAGTGGGAGCAGAGCTGTGCCAAGGATCAGGAATCTACACTCAGTGTACCCTGAGAGCTGGGGAATGAGGGAGAGTTACACAGCACTGAATACAGAGGAGCCACATCCATCCTTTGGGATGAGCAGACCAGGAATGTAAGCCCTGGCAACTTCTGTACCACCAGGAGTACTCAGAGCATCCTATTTCTCCTGGAGGTGGAAGTTCTCACCTGCCATCCAGTCACTCACCGCCAACGCTGAGGAGTAAAAGCTGAAGATGTTCTGCCGGAATTCCTTCAGAGCTTTCTTGAACACGACATCCACCAGCGTGTCCTTCTTGCTGTCCTCGTTGTCCAGTTCATTCATCTGGGAAGACAAAGGGCTTTGTGCACCCATGTCCCTTTTGCTGCAGAGCTCCATGTGAGGTGAAGCAGCACCAACGAGCAGCTGCTCCACCACAATTCCACAATCCCAAGGTGGTTCCTCCTGAAAACTACAAACTTCTCCCAAGCAGCCGGAGGTGAATTATTAGCTACCCCCTAGACAACATGGTCTTTGCTGCCTCCACCTGCTCCTGGAGCTCTGTGCCGGTGTGGGACAGGAGTTACCTTTTTCAGGAGGAACTCATCCATGCTCTTCAGGTCTCCAGCGCTGGTGATGATCTGCAGGGAGTCATTCTGCCACTGCACGGGCTCCAGGGCCACGTTGCTGATCTTGACGCTGCGCTTGCGTTTCACTTTGGGAGAGGGTTCCTTGTTCTCCTTAAACTCCCGCCGGTAGATCCCGGACAGCTCCGGACTCCGTGGGGGGGTGAGGTGGTGAGGACCCAACTCTGTGGGTGA
The DNA here is from genome assembly GCA_013400415.1 of Scytalopus superciliaris. Classification (NCBI taxonomy): domain Eukaryota; kingdom Metazoa; phylum Chordata; class Aves; order Passeriformes; family Rhinocryptidae; genus Scytalopus; species Scytalopus superciliaris. The sequence continues at coordinate 361,061 of VXBX01009908.1, forward strand.
TGAATGAAAACAGGAAAAGACACTGAAGGGCAGGAGAAAAGTAACTGTGCCAATAAACCAGGGAGATGGGCATCGGAATAAACCTGCGGAGAACAGCCCTGGGTGGTACTCAGGGGAAGATTAAAGGTCACCTTTCCTTTGGTTATTTCCTCCCTCCAGAGGGAAAACATCTGTCCATGACCAGATGGTGGGCAGGAGGATTAGTGACATGGAATTCTTCAAGATCCGTTATGGATCCCACCCTCTAACCCACTTGTCATCCATGAATTAAGAGACATGAGCCAGCATGGCCATTTCCTGATTTTCCAGGCCAGATTCCCTGCTCCTTAAAACACTGGCACTGTGTCCCATCCCCACTTACCTTCTCCAAGCTGCAAGCCAGGAATCACCTCCCTGCCAGGGGCTTCCTGCTCCGCATACAGCTCCAGCAGCTCCGACTGGGTAGCGAGCTTCTCCCGTGGGGTCTTCTTCTCCCCCTGCTTTCCCTTCACCCAGAACCTCATCTTGGCTCGCTGGGGCCTGGAAATAAGTAATGGAAAGAGGAACTGCCTTAACTAGGAAAATGTCCTTCTACCCAAACCAACCCCAATCTCCTGGACCTTCCTGGTTTTTGAAGAGGAGTTAAATACACCCCATTTCCACCAGGGAAACCTGGCTACTTATCCTCAGCAAAAGCAAGAAAAGTCAGTGTCACACGTGCACTTGGGTGGTTTGGGGTGGGACGTCTGGCCCATGTCACTGACACGGACTCATGCTGTGAGCAGGACACCTCTTTTAACTGGGCATGTCCACGGGGAAGGTGGGATGAGTAACTCCAGGTGCCTTTGGCAGGTGGAGCTCCAGAGGAGGTCACGGAGAGCAGGAAGGACAGAGAGGGGACATGTGTCCCATCTCCAGCCACATTTCCTACCTCCCATCTGGAGCGAGGCCCTTCTGTGTGGCTGCCAGCTTCCCGAGCTCCCCCTGGGACATGGTCTTGTGCAGTTTGGCCTGGCCTTCCCCGGAGGCGAATCGCTGCACTGTCTGTAACGAGTCCAAGCAGGAAGCCTTTAAAAACAAGGCAGTTCTTGGGATGGCTCTTTCCCCCAGCAAAAACTAGCTATTTCAACTGTTATGTCTTTATTTCTACTTGCCTACAGGTGGAAACCTACAGTCCTGCTGAGCATCTGCCACCAAAGAAATGATGACCCTCCAAAAAAAGGTGTTTCCCTCGCTCCCACTCTCCATCGAGGTCCAAGCTTCTTTCTCTTTGAGCAATCATTGATGACCCACCAAGCCATGGGTGCTTATTGCTCAGCCTGCTCAGCTCCAGCATCTTGGTCCAGACATCCCAGCTCTCCAGCCCAGAAGGGTCATGTGTAGCCACGATGAAGTGATTTGTGGTGTTCCCAGCCCCAAAAGAACCTTCAACCACCTGGATCTGTCCCAGCAGAGCTGCAGGCACTTCCCAGAACTGTAAAGTTGAGGACTTCACAGAAAAGAAGACCCAAGTCTTTGTGCCAAGGAGATGTCAAAATGAACCATTTGAATTAAGAAATTCTTAATTTAATAGAAAATATCTCCATTTTGTCACCACTTAAAATGCCCTGGGATCATTTTTAAGGGTGGAATGAATTTTCAGTAATTCAATCTAACTGGATCTGGTGAAGTAGCCCAGAAATAGTCCTGCCACATTTAAAAAATACATTAATTTTTGCTCTCTTTTCCAATTGCAGTTGTGATTTCAGAGCTGGACTCCCAGAGCAGAGACTTTCATCATGAGGAGAGGAGGGAATCAGGTTGTATGAATGGATTTGGGAGATGATGGTCAAATATCTCCCGTAGCTTTCCCACCAGCTCAAAGTCTCAGCTGAACTCACCATGTTTTAAAGCATTTTTCCTCTAGTAAAAATATTTTTTAAAAATGTAATAAACATATTTTAAATAAAATTCCATAAAATATGGGCTGCAAGGGAGTCACATTTACCGTATTTATTTCTCTTCAGTGTTTTATTTCCCAGCCTGGACTAACCTTTCTATGAGCCACAAGATGGCAGCACATAAGGCAAAATCGTCCCCGGGAAAGTCAGAAACTGCCTCAACCATCAAAGGGATTTTTCTTCCTGTCATTCCTACACTCAGGTGAAGACCACACACAAATTGTGGAGGGACACCAACTCAAACCCCATAAAAGTGATCTCCATCCAGCCCAAACCTACTATTTGTTTTTAAAAGGATCTATTAAAATATTTGCCCCCACAATATAGTTTTGCTCTTGAGTAATTTCAACCTTTTGAATTTCCAACTTCAAAAAATTAGGACTAAAAGGCATTTTTAGTGTGAGATCCTTCTGGTTGTGGGACTTTGCTGAGGGGAAGGTCCTTGCCGGGATGGGAAACCTTCTCATATGTCAAGATGAGCCTCTGCATCAGAAAACCCCACTGGGGAACACCACAAAGCATCAGGAGTGCAAATGGCAATAACTGGGTGTCTGGAGCTGTCTCCTGAATGAAGAAGGGACCAAATATTTTCCCTCTGAAAGAGCAACCTGTGTTTTGTCCACCCATGAGGTAACTGTGACCAAGTGATCCATCCCAGCAGGCACGGAAGGGCTTCCTGAAGCTCGATGATCCCTCTGGATGGCTTGGGACAAGAGATCTTCCCTTGCTGGCTCTACAGAGCCGTGCTTGGGATCAGCTGGTGACAGACACTTGAACTGCTGTTTGTCAATTCATGGCTTCAGCGTGGGGCAGTGGAGCAAAGCCACTGGTTCGTTCTCCAGGTCTCTCTCTATGAGAGTCTCTGCCACAGGAGGGTGTTTTCTGGTGTGGTTCCTCCTGCCAAGGCCTTTCTATTTATCCGCTGCAGGAAAACTCTCCAGGCTTAGGTGTCAACCACAAGGGGTGTTAATATGTGTTGACCACAGCCAGGAGCTGCTGCTCCCACTCAGACGTGTCTCACCACACCGTAGGTTAATCCTCAGCTGTTCACCAGCCAAAAAACTCGGGCAGCCTTTGAATTTTGGTCTTGTCTGGAAGCCCTTCAGCCTTAAAGACACCTTGGAGTCAACTGGACCTGCAGCTGCCACCTCATGTGCACCTTGGCTTTCAGCTCTGGCTGCAGATGCTCTTGGTGTTTGCTGCTCTGGGATACCCCAGAGGTGGGGCAGGAGATTCGGTTTCCAGTGGAACTCCAGCTGGGACAGCAGTCAGTGACTTGACGGCCAAGAAAAACTGGGCAAAGCAGGCAGCTCAGGCCAGTGCAGCTGGTGAGCCATCACAAGCTCAGCTTCACGAGGTCGCACGCGATCTCTCTTTCATCCTCCAGCAGCTCTTGACTGCTGAGCAGGACATTAAAGAGGCCTTTTTTGGGAAGCTGTAGCTGGGGGCAGGAGCTGTCTGAAGGAGCTATTGACCCCCATGGAAATGGGTGGCCCGACTCGTCTTGTGACCGTCACAAGACACAGCAGATGTGTCTGCACAGACATCGACCCCCTTGAGTTTGTACCCAACCCAACACATCCCAGCATTGCTCTACCACAGGCTGCCCCACCACCTGCAACACCCAACTGGGCTCTGATACACACAAACACTCCCTAAAATGTGCTACTTGTGACGATCCTGACCCAGAAAAGCCACAAGGCCAAGGGCTGGTCCCAAACCTGCAATACAGAAGACAGATGGAAACACTGGACACGTTGTCAGGACACACAGACGGAGGGGAGCGCGGAGCACACGACTTCACGGGCAGCATTGGCTACAAAGCAGAACTCAACCACACGAGGGGGGAAAGTGCTGCCCACCAGTGAGAGCCAGAGATGGAGAGCAGAGGAGAAGAGGGACACAGGAGAGACAAGAGAGAGTTGGCACCTACAACTACTGCATGCAGTGAGAGCTGTTAAACCAGGTGAGCAGAGTCCCAAGGAGCCCTTCCGAAGAGTGCGACGAGCCAAGATGCTCCCAAGGATGGAGCTTGCCAAGCGCCAGCCCGGCACCTTCCGCATCCCAGCGGGAATGATTCCTACAGCTAAAATTCCCCTCTGTACATGGGCAGCTCCGGGAGCACAGCGTGGCACTCCGGGGATGGCACAGCCCCTTGCCAGGCTCCGGCACGTAGGGACATGGTTTGGTGCTGGGTTCATGGTTGGGTGATCTCAAGAGGTCTTTTCCAACCGAAATGGTTCTGTGATTCTATGTGAAAAAACACATTTTACTGCATAAAACCCTCCCTTTCCCAATCCATGAGCAGGGAGATGCACAAAGATGCAGCCAAGCCATTTCAGTTCATAGAGCTGCATTCTGAAATCATGTTTTAAGTATTCCTGTCTCAAAACTCCTGGAAATTTATCAAAAAATCCATGGAATTTGCAAATCTCTGCCCCCTTCCAGCGAGGAAATTATCCCAGGAAAACTTATCCTTTGTAATAAAAGCTCCTAAAAGAAAAGTCATGAAAAGCCCTCCTTGGCCCCCTGCCTTTCTTGGAAAAGCAGATTTTAGGATGGCATGGGATGTTTGCTGGACCCACAGCAAAGCTGTGACACAAAATAAATGGCTGGCTTTGGGGTTTCATGCCGTGTTTGGGTTCTATGCTCAGCTCCACGTCCCACAGTGCAGCTGGAGCAGAGCAACAAGGCAGCTCTACCCAATACTCCAGTCAAGCTCTCACAGCAGGAAATGATTCCTACTGTTTATCCACACCTCTGTGGGCACATCTCCAGCACCTCAGGGAAAAAAAACCTGAGTGGGTTGGAGGCTGTTGGCCTCTTCTACTCCTGAAACCTCTCAGTTTGTGATTTTCCAAAAGCAGCTTATGTGGGCGGGAGATTAAGCTTGGGATGCAAATGCTCCACAGCACAGGCTCATGTAGGACCTGCCAAGGGACAACTGTCACTGTGCTTGAAAAAAACACTCAGGTTGTTTGTTTGGTTTGGTTTTAAACCCCCTGTTTCATTCTCACTCCGTTTTTATCACCCAATTCCCATGGATTTGCTTTCTCTAAGACACTGTGTGCCAGCATGGCTTCCATAACTGAGGACTGTGGCTAAGGATAACAAATCCAAAGTAAAAGGAGGTGTAGGATTTATACCATTTTCTTTGTTGTGTGTTGCTTTTCGGGTAATATTTAATTTCATTTGTTCTATAGATGTGTGTAGACCGTTTTTAGATCCCAAGGTTCAAAGGGGAACTTTGGTATTGAGGTTAAAGCTCCCCAAAACTGGCAGCTGTGGAATACAAGTTGCAATGCTCCAGGCAAGCCAGGTTAAGTGTGGGGGATATCAAACTGAGCCAGAAAACACCCCCGTGGCCAAGAAATACAGCTTGGATGGACCTCTGAGCACCCTGATCTAGCAAAGTATCCACAGCAGGGGGCTGGAATGTGATGAGCTTTAAAGTCTCTTCCAACCCAAGCCATTGATTCCATGATTTTGCCTCTGCTTCTGCTGCGTTTCCCCATCTACAGCATCCTTGGGAGTGGGAAAAGAAGCGGTGGAGGGATCAGTGCAGCTAAGGTTAGCAGAGAAAGGCTCCCGCAGCTCCGCTCGCTCCCTGGGTTTCATCTCCCCCACCACGTTGGGAAAATTACCATTTCGGAGTCACTGTACCAGGCGTGCCCCAGCCGGGCCGCCGGCACCGCCTCGGGGTCAGGAGGTGGCTCAGAGGAGAGAAGGAACTCAAAACTGCCATCGTAATCCTCTTCCTCCGTATCCCCCTCCCCATCAGCAAAAGTACCTCTAGTCAAGAAATCGGAGCGCGTCCGCGCCATGCGGGCTTTCTTTTTATGGCTCGGTCTGGGAACCTGCTTGACCAAAGGATAAAACAAAACAAAACGAGAAGAAGGGTTTTAAAACAAAAAGGAGACTCCACGCACACCACCGGGAGATATCGCTGGGTGGCACCGCGACGTTACATCCAGGGGGGAAAGCAAAAGGGGGAGAAACAAAAACCAGGACAGGACAGTGGGAATGGACAATCATGGGTGTTACTCGAGGGGATGTTAAACCAAACCAAGACAGGATGGTGTTGGACAGAGTTTGCCGTCAGTGCCACAGCATCCCTTCAGCCAGAGCTGCTGCCAATTAATCCTCCGGGGGTTTGGTTTTAAGAGAAGGTGTGAAAGTTGCTGTGCCATCATATCCCCCTTCCCTGCCTATGCCTTGTGCTTCAGAGCAAACTTCTATGAAGCTTTGGAGGGAACACTGGCAGAAGAAGTTATTTTTCCCCCTTTCCAATGAAAAGAGAAAATAAACAAGTCCCAACTCACCTCTCCCCTGCCAGAGCCCGGCATCTTAAATGGCTTCCGTGCCAGTTCCCCCTTGGAAAGGCATTGATGGTTTGCTTCTCTGCTGAGACACAACAGAACAGGGATGTTCCACCTTCTCCCAAAAGCCCTTCCCACAAGTGCCCAGCCCAAGCAGTCAGGACCAAATTGGAAGTCTGAGGTCACGGGGTTTCACAATTACTTGGAATTCTTCAGGAACTGAGTTAATACCAAAGCATGAGAAGATATGACTTTCTGCCTGTCACCTCTACCCATCAAGGTGGTTCTGGGTGGTACCTTCACACTTTGGGATTCTCAAATGTGATGGTTCCTTTGCAGAATAAAAAGTAAAATGCAGGAATTTTTTTTCCTGTTGTTTGTTCTGTGCACAAATCAGGAAAAAAAATTTAAATGGGAATCTTCTCGTGGAGCAACAGCACAGAAACCACAAGACCACTACACTTGGAGGTACCTTGAGTTCCCAATAGTTATCCACCAGGAGCTTTGGCCATGGAAAGGGTGCAGCAGGATTTGGAGGGAGGGAAAGTTACATCTTTTTTGAGCTAAATGGCCAAAACCACCCCAAAATTAGGCAAGGCAGCTTAAGCAACCCAACAGAGTGGGAGCAAATGTTGGCTCAAGGTCTTGCTCCAGTCTCCAGACCCCGTGCTGGGGCAGCCCATCGTTAAGCAAAGTGACTGCTAAGCCCATTACACGAGTAATTAATTACATATGTGAGCCACACGCTCCCAAAAGCGTGTCTGCATCCCAAACTCTCTCTGGAGAGTCACTGGTTTTTAATCTGCAGTGATCAGATGGTCCAAATGGCTTTGCTGGATGTGTTAATTATATGGGAAACAAGGAAAACCCTGACGTTTTTTGCCTCATTGAGTTCTTTCTGCTCTGACCACCCAAAAATACTAAGAACTTTTTCATCATCTTTTACCTTGAGAAATGAACTCTCACTGTTCATCCAGGGCCAGTGGGAGACCATTGGGCCTGATGTCCATGACTATCTTCCCTGGCTTACATAAAGCCGTAAGAGACCAAGAAATTGTATTTCCAACTCTTTTCCCCTTTCCTCTGACCTTTGCCCGTTGCCAGAAGACCAAGAATCACAGAATAACCTGAGTTGGAAGGGATCAAACTCCCAGCCCTGGCTGTGCTTGAACCAACTGAGCTAAACTCAGACCTGTCTTTGTTTCACTATGGGTTTTGTAGTCTCCAGAAACAACGTTCTGGACCATCTGTAGAAAGAGGTCCCTGGCAGAAGAAAAAGTCTACAGAGAAAGCCCACCATCTTTTTACTCACTGGAGGCCGAAGGGATTGTCTTTTGGTGTGAAGAACATGGGGCTTGACCTCGTCTCCTCGGCGGCCTGGCTGGGCAGCCGGGGTTGCCGGAGGCGCTCTGGCCTTGAGAAGTGGCTGCCCGGGTGGTCCTTGGGGTCCAGAGCTGGTTTGGGATGGCTTCGGGGTTCCAAACCTTCCCTGCGCTCCACGAACATGCTGACAGGCCGGTCTTTGGGGGCACTGTGGGCTGGGGAGCTGCCCCTGGTCCCAACGGTGAGGCCTTTGATGTCCACTGATGAGGTGGGAGTCCCGCCGGGCGCGGGGCCGTGCTCTGCTCTGCCCGGGGGGTGCAGGATGAGGACAGACTGAGGCCGGCTGTCCGGTTTCTTGGTTGGTTTGAGGGAGGGGTCCTTCACTCTGCTCTGCTCAGTCCTCTGCAAAGCCTCCACCCTCCCTTGCTGCTCGAAGGCTTTGCGCTGTCTCTCCAGAATTTCCTTCTGCTGACGGATCTGCTCCATCATCTCCCTCTCGTTTTGCAGCTGAAGCTGCTTTTGCCGTTCCTCCTTTTCCACGTTGAGCTTCTCCAGTCTCTTGATGACCGAGTCTGGAGAAAGGGCCTGTGTTGCTGTCATTGTCCCACGTTCCTCTCTCTTGGTAGAGGGTTTCTCCTCTTCTTCCCCTCTGCCCTGGCCTGGCTCAGAGTCCTTCCTGACCTCAGAGAACGTCACTGTCCTCTCGTCTCTTTCCACTGCTTTATTCCTCAGGTTATTCTCCATCAGCTTCACCTTCACATTGTCTTGTGGCGGAACATAAAAAGTAGGGAGGTTGCTGGAAAGGAGGGATTCTCTTGGGTGTGCCTTTAGAACATTTTGGGGCTCACCAGCCCCATGCTCCTTCACGGGGAGGTTACCAGGCAGCTCCAAGTCTGAAGGCATCTGCCTGCAGCTGGGTAAACCACTGTTCCCATCTGTTGCACAGAAAGTCTTCTCCTGCAGGAGAGCCTGGGGACTGCTGGGCAGGGACTCCGTGGAAAACGACGGCACTTCGTGCTCATCTAAGACTAAGGAAACCAGTTTATTACTTGGGGTATCTTCACAGCTTAACAGCTCAAAGCTCCCTTGAGAACTTTCGCTCTCTGGGGTTCCCTGAGGGGAATGAAGTGCCTCAGACACGAGCTCGGTGGACCAGCGCCGCTCTTCCGACGGCGACAGCCCGCCCGTGGAGCGGACCTTGAGCAGCTCCAGGCTAAACTTGGCCTGTTCCAGCTCTCGCATCCTTCGGCTTTCTCTCTTTGCACGAACCACTTTTTTCTGGTTGAGATCCTCCAGTGATTTGGGTCTCTCTCTCACGACCACCTCCTCTTCGGTGTCCATCCCGCTCTGGCTACTGGCTCTCTCATGCCTTTTGTACAGGGATGTGTCCAGGGGGTCCATGTGATTCACCTGGTGGTTCTCCATCAGTGATTTATGTTGCTCTATGGCTCTCACTCGCTCTTCAAACGAGCTGTCCTCCCACTTAGATGGGTCAGAGCCCTTAATTTCCAACACATTATCTGCCTCCAGTCCATCCTCTTCTCTCCCTGACAGGCCGTTCTCCAGCTGCAGCTCTTTCAAGCGCTGCTCTTTCAAAGCTCTAAACCTGCAAGAAAGCAGAAAAACAGGATATTGCACCCCTGTGCCCATTTGTGACCCTTCAAGGTGCTGCACCGGTGGCATCTCATCAGCACCACCACCATCACCTCACCACTCTGGGCACCTCGAGCACCCCTCCTTGCACATCTGGTGTGAGGCAATGCGAGGGCATGTTTGGTTTTCACCCTTCTCCTCTTCTGCCACCTCTGTACCCAAGGACTGCCCCAACGCACCTGGAAGGTCCCCTCGTGCCCACGGCAGCAGCTCCAGCCTCCATGCCTGCTCTAGCTCCTTCATAAGCTGTCAGAGCCACAAAAGCTTAACCCATTGCTTCTCCATCTCCGCCATCCTGCCCCAGCTGCCTCTGGAACAACCAGCAGGGACTCGCACCCGGTGCCAAGAGCTCTTTGCAGCTCCCAAATCTTCCACGCTACGTCAAGGTGCTCCACACCTCGCAGGCAGCACTCCTGGAGGGCGAATCGTGACGCGCCCCGCGGCCGGCGAGCCAAGGCATGGCTGGAAGCCCTGTCCCCTCCGGTATCCCTTGTCCCTGTGAGCCAGCACAGCACCAGATCGGTGAGGCAATCAGAGTTAAAAATAGGCTACTTAAACTGATGCTGCTGCCAAGGGGAAGGAAAAAAACCTTCCCGAGTATTTATGGCCTTGGCTTTGCGCTGCCTACGTGCTCCAACCTGAAATAGGCTCTGCTGATTCCAAGAGCAGGATGTGCAGCTAAATAAACTCCTTTGTTAGAAAGCGCGGAGCGAAGGGGCCGGCGCAGGTCGGGAGAGGGTCACGGGTGCCACGAGGGGACGCCGAGCTCGCGGTCACCCCCTCCCTGCCCCGCAAGCAGCACCACAACACACATCCCTGCCTAAGCGAGGTGTCACCTTTGCCGTGCCAAGTATCCCCGGCACGCCGCCTGCAGGCACATGGCTTTGGTCCTGCTGGCTGCGAACGCCCGCCGGGCGCGGTGGCCTCGCCAGGCCGCCTGGATGCTGGTGGCCGCGGCGTGCCGGCGCCGCCGGTGCTCCCGCCAGCAGCTCTGGATGAGGTGGGCTGCAAACTGCATCTGCAGGAAGCGCCGGCGCTCCACGAAGCCACGCCAGTGGGTCTGCAGAATGATGGCGGCTTTGCCAATGACCAAAGGGTCCGGGGGTGGCTCGCCTTGTTTTCGGCTCTGGTAGCTCCGCCAAAATCTCTGCAAACACAGAAGGTGGGTCCTTGTAATGGGTGTTTGCAGAATCCCAGAGTATGCTCAGTTGGAAGGGATCCCCAAGGATCAGCCAGTCCAACCCTCAGCCCTGCACAGGACCATCCTCAAGATGCCCCAGAGGACCATCCACACACTCCTGGAGCTCTGGCAGCCCTGGGGCTGTGCCCACTGCCCTGGGGAGCCTGGTCAGTGCCCACCACCCTCTGGGGGAAGAACCTTTTCCTGAGATCCAACCTGACCCTG
>VXBX01009908.1:371895-450766 GCA_013400415.1 Scytalopus superciliaris
TGGCAGCCCTGGGGCTGTGCCCACTGCCCTGGGGAGCCTGATCAGTGCCTGACCACCCTCTGGGGGAAGAACCTTTCCCTGATACCCACCATAACCCTGCCCTGACACAACTCCAGGCCATCCCCTGGCGTCCTGTCCCTGGTCACACAGAGCAGAGCTCAGTGCCTGCCCCTCCTCTTCACCTCACAAGGAAGTTATACCTGCAATAAGGTCTCCCCTCAGTTTCCTCTTCTTCAGCTGCACACACCAAGTGCCCTCAGCTGCTCCTCACACGCAGCCCCTCCAGACCCTTCTGCATCCTCATTTCCCTCTTTTGGACACTCTTTGTTATGCTGTGGTGCCCCACATTGTCCCACTATTGCAGGTGAGGCCACCCCAGTGCAGAGCAGAGCAGAGCGGGACAATCCCCTTGCTGGCCCCTGCTGCCCCCCAGGACACAGTGACCCTCCTGGCTGCCAGGGCACTGCTGTCTCATATTCAATGTTGTGTGGGAACCCACCTTGACACAACCCTTCCAGCTGACTCCCCCATTCCCAACTTCCTGTCGCTCTAGGAGTCAAATCCTGACTGGAAGCTCCTTCCTTAGAGAGGGGACCTGATTTTACCCATCAGCTCCATCTGTAGGATCCCAGGATTTTACCTTGCCACGGCTCCTGGCACCACAACCCACCTGTATGGTGACGGCGGCGCTCCGGAGGCTCAGGAACTGCCTCCTGCAGAGGAGGCTGCGGAACCAGCGCTGCAGGAGCGTGATCCGCCGCAGCACCTCCTGGTGCAGCAGGTCCTGCAGCAGCTGCCGCTCCCGCTCCTTCATGAACACCTGGCCAAAACAGTCCCAAAACAACCACACTCGCATGGAAAGCTTCCCAGCCCACGAGCCAAGAGATTCAATCCTCCTGGTTTGTGTGTCCTGGGTGTCCCCGGGGAAAGTTGAGGAGCTGACTTTTTGGGAAGTTGCTTCTAATGGGTTTCTGCGGTTTCATCGACAGCCTGTGACTGTCCCAGCTCTGATTTTCCACCACAGAATCCCAGAACATGCCAAGCTGGAAGGGACCCACAAGGATCATCGACTCCAACTCCTGACCCTGCACAGGCCCATCCCCAAGAGTCACACCGTGTGCCCCAGAGGATCATCCAAACACTCCTGGGAGCTCTGGCAGCCCTGGGGCTGTGCCCACTGCCCTGGGGAGCCTGCTCAGTGCCCACCACCCTCTGGGGGAAGAACCTTTCCCTGATACCCAACCTAAACCTCCCCTGGCAGAACTCCAGGCCATTCCCTCAGGTCCTGCTCCTGTTCACCCCAGAGAGGGGATGAGAACCATCACATCAAGCTGTGTCTACACACAGACAGAGTTTGTTGGAGGCTGCCTCGTTACCACCAGCAACAAAACCCAATATTACTCCTTAATATTGCATGTTAATAATATAATAATTAAAGCTACTGGCTTTTGGCAAACAGAAGAAAAATGTTTTCAACAACAAAACCATATATAAAGATGTTAATTTATCACAAAGAAATGCAGGCAAATGTTGTATCTGTGTCTCTTAAAGGCTGAGCAGAGGGTGAACATTTACCATTGTTCTTCCAACTTGGTAATTGTCTGGATCAAGTTTTATCTTCCGGAAGAAATCATGGATATTGTGCTTAGATGGGCTGACTCCTTGTGGCAGAAGGACATGGAAATGGTTCACAAAATCCTGAGAAGGGAAAAAAGAAACCCCAGGGTTTGGTTAGGTATGTTCTGCTGCATCCCTTTCTCCTATAAATAACAGATTTGCTCTGCTGGCCACATGAAATGGGATCTCTGGAGCGAGCAGAAGGACAGAGAGCATTTTATGGACTGGGGAACGCCAACTTTCATCCATCAATTTGTGGTTTGACAGGAAACACATCAAAGCAGGGACCCAGCCACGTTCAAACAGTTTGCAGCGTGGGAGGAGAGGTCCTGCAGGAGCCACGGGGTCATCCCGAGGGAAAACCACTCCAAATCCTCAGCAAGGGCCGTTGTGGAAGGGGGTTATCAGCATCTGCAAAGCATCTCTGAGATGCTCCATCGGATACTGCTGTGAGGACTCAAAGGGTACAGGAGGGATGAGGGCAGGGCTCCTCCCAGGTCAGGTTGGGATCCCTGCTCCTGGCAAAAATTGCCGAGCATTCCTCCTTTCCTAAGCAGCTGCCACGCCGGACACGACGTCCGGCCCGAAGCAGCCGCCAGCAGGAAACAAACAGGCACCAGCGAAGCATGAAAGGACTGACATGTGCACAAAACCTGGCAGCCACATGGAAAAGCACAAAACAGGAAAGGCTGGATAACTCCTGAGCGGTTCCAGAGGATGCCGATCCCCCTCCCGATGGGACGCGGCCAACGCCGACACGGCGGGGCGAGCGCCGCTCCGGGGGCCTCCAGATGCAGAAGAGCATGTGCAAATCAGACACTTTTTGTTGCAAAAGGGGAGCCCACGTTACAAAATATACCAGTTTTGGTCAAAACTTGGGCTGCTGGAGGGCCTGGAGCCCTCACAAGGTCTAGAGCAGCTCATGGAGAACCAGCCCACATGGATATCAGCCCGTCACACCCACCGCCCTGCTGAGCTGTGAATTAATTACCCCGATTAAAAACCAGCCTGCAACACTCAGACAACTCTCCTAATGATGCCAAAGGTGGTGAAAGACAAAAGGGGCCTGTGACTCAACCTGGAAGGAGTATTTGCAGCTGTATCCCGACTGGCGAATGCGGACGGTCTCCAGCATCCCCGTGTAGCGCAGCTGCCGGAGCACCAGGCTGTCGTTGAACCGCAGGGGCAGCTGGAGGGGGAAAACCAGGCCAAGGATGAGCAAATATTTCCTTTCCCCAAAGCTTTGAAGTGCGTGGAGGGGTAAGAGGGTTCAGCAGATGTAGCACATCTGCATGACATGCACGTTGGGAGGGAGGGAATGTGGGTCCCCGGGAACGGCACTAATCCCACTGGGATTGAATCCTGTTTGCTTCTGGGACTTTCAAACGCTAACTGGATAAATAAAGCCATAAAGAAGATTTTTGTGGCGCTCCTGAATTGAATAAGACCCCCCCCAAAGGCACAGCTAATGGGTAAGATTTTGAGCAATTAAATAATCTCCAAGGCATAAAGCTTGAGCTTCCGTAAAACTCTGAAGGATTAATCCTCAACCCATCCCATGCATTTTAAATTCAGGGTCCCTAATCCATGAGACAAATACCTAAAGTGAAATTCAAGAAATATGATGCCAGTTTGATCAACGAATATTGTTCTAAAAGTATCTGCTTTTACCCATAGAAACTTTATTTTAAGGAAGCTTTAGGGCTCAGACCCAGCACAGGTGGATTTAAGGCTCTGAAAAGCAGGAGCTTCCAAGGAGTCAATTTATTAAAGCCAGTATATTTTTCATATAAATTAAAATCATGTATTTTCATAGATGTTTCTATAGTGACAAAAAAGGCAGCACATCCATTGCTCATGTCTTCTAAACCCAACTCCAGCTGAGGCTTTCTCTTCTTCCCAACCCTCTAAAAATTGCCTCCCAAGGTGATTTTCAGCCCCTTTCCCAGGGTAGGATTTACCTTTTCAGCATTGGATCGAATGCACTTGACAAAATACGGCTCTGCTTGGCCAAGGGTCTCCATCAGCTTGTTGAGTGATGCCTGTAACGGAGAGAACACATGGAGAGGGAGAGGAGACCCCCATGGATAATGCAAATCCAAATGCTCAAATCACAACCCAACCACAACAGATGAGTTAACCAGGCAGAGGGGAAATTACTGCCCCAAATGAGTGTTCCAGCCCAGCAACCTGGCTGGGTTTGTCTTTGCACCCAACAGAAGAGCAGGAGGGAAACACAGTTCTGGGCTGGATTTTGAGATCCCTGGTTCCACCAGGGGATCCAAGGGATTCCCATCCCAAAAGCCTCTCCCAGCCATGACTGGGAGCTCCCAGACAAGAATTTACACCTGGCACCGACCAACCACCGATGTTTTTTAAACACAGATCAAACTTTCCCTTATCAAAGGTGACTCCAGCATTTATTCCCGATTTTTATTTGTCAAAACTTTACTGCTGGCCTAAAAATGAACTTTCTTAATGCCAGTTTGCAGAGGGGAGATGAGGAATTCCCAATAATTTCTGAAGTCTGGCACCCCAAACACTCCACAGGTTGTTTCTAGAGCAGAGCTTTGATGCTGGAACATTCCTGGCTGAAGGACCCTGAGGATCAAGGCTTTTCCACCTTTCCTTTTACTATTTCCTCTTATTTCTTCATCACTTTTAAAATCCTATCCCATAAAAATGAATTTATATTGGCATCACTCTCCACTCAGCTGCTCCAGTGGGATGTTATCCCTCCACCTTGCAAACCCTGGACTTTTTTGGGATAAAGTACATTGAAAACCAGAGTGTGCTGAGTCCAGATGTGGTATTTTTGCTGTGCCTTATAAATACTTTGGATCTCCAGCTGCTGAGCTCATCTGATGTGGCACTGGGAACGTGCTCCAGAGTTGATTACTCCTGATTTTAATAGGGCTTAAAACTCCGTGGTGTAAAGGATATTCTGTTGGATATTTCCCATAAGAGAAGTTGGAAATTTTTGAATATTTGAGTTAACAACCTGTGTGATATTGGAAAGCAGCTCTTTGCCCCCAAATCTGCTCTCAGGAAGCCTTTTTCTGCCTTCTGCTCATTTCAAAGACATCTTTAGGGGAAGCCTTTCATGTTTATAAAAATTCATCCCCATCCAGGATTTGGGAAGGAGCAAGGGCTGGATCCCAGGCACGTGCGGCGCAGCTGCGTTATGTGTATTCACCTCATGCAAATATCCCTGTTGTTCCTGTCCCAGGGAGCAGCAGGAATGCCACAACGTGGCAGAGCTCCTGGTCTTCTTAAAAGCTGAAATTACTCTTATTTTTCCCAAAACAAAAGCCTTGTGGAACTATCAATGAGCATTGACGCTGCTGCATCCCACTGTGCCCACACAGGCTGGTGGAAGGGAATCCCAGAATATGGTGAGTTGGAAGGGACCCGTGAGGATCATCAACTCCAACCCTCAGCCCTGCACAGGACCATTCCCAAGAGTCACTCCATGTGTTCCAGAGGGTCATCCAAACACTCCCTGAGCTCTGGCAGCCTTGGGGCTGTGCCCACTGCCCTGGGGAGCCTGTTCAGTGTCCACCACCCTTTGGGGGAAGAACCTTTCCCTGATATCCAACCTAAACCTCCTCTTGCACAACTCCAGGCCATTCCCAGGGTCCTGTCCCTGGTCCCCACAGAGCAGAGATCAGTGCCTGCCCCTCCTCTGCCCCTCACAACGTGTGAGGTGTCCCCTCAGTCTCCTCTTCTCCAGCTGAACACACCAAGTGCCCTCAGCCGCCCCTCCAGGCCCTTCCCCACCTGCTCTGCCCTCCTTTGGACACTCCAGTGGCTGTAACCCCTTAACTGAAGAGCCCTGGGAATGCACTCCAGCTCTGGGAATTGTGGGAATGGGCTGGAGCTGCAGCAGAGGGGGAGTTTCCATTCCCTCAGCAGCCAGAGCCGCCCCACAGGCGGCAGATGGTCCGGGCACCCTCTGCCATCTGGCGCCAGCTCCGGTCATCGGGAATCCGCAAAGGACATGCGAGGTCACGGATTAACCCCGTGCCCTGCTCCTTTGTCCCTGTGCCTGCAGAACTTTCCAGCCACCCAATCCTTCCCCCCCTGCACCGGGTCTTTCAGAGGGCGAGGAATTGTTTCACCCCTGTCTCGAGAGCACCACAGGATAAATGGGAGGCTCCACAGTGGTCCAGTTATCCACCAGGAAAGCCATCCCTGCTCCCGGAGCACCCTCCAAGGCAGCTATTTCCCCTCTAGATTACCCTAAGCACAGGGATAGTCAAAATCCGTGGGGATGGAGCAGCTGTGAGCCCAGTGTGGAGGCATTAGGCACAAAGCAGAGTTTATCTGCAAAAAAGCAGCCCCCAGCTCGGAGAGGAACCAGTTGTGTGTCCTGCCCGTGACCCAATTCCGGGCACTGCAATTTGATTACTCCGCTCTGGATTGGAAAAGCCATCCCACCACTTTCTCCCTCCAAATGCTTCCCTCTAACAGGTGCTCAATGGAATAAGTGCTCTTTGATTGGGATGCACCGGAAAAACATTTCCAAAGGTATCAGTTGTGTCCCCTGAGGCTTTGCAAAGTTGGGCTGGAAGGGTCACCAGGCTTGGGGAGACATCCTTGTTTCAACCACTCCATGGGAGTGACTCAAACTCTGCAGGAGTGAATTTTGAGCAGAACACCACCAGACCAGACTAAGATTAGTATAGAAACATAAACCCATGTATAAATAAAAATACATGCATATATAAATATATAAACCAGACATGTCAAACATCTTGGGGTCACTTTGACCCAACTGGGAAATGCCTCCAAGTTTACTTGAAACATATAAATACACAAATATACATATAAATATATAGATGTGCATTCTGCGAGTTATATATATTTATGTCTGTGTGCATATATTTTTAATTACTTAATCTTACCTACATATGGAAACTTTCTAAAAATGACCCACATCTCCAAAAAACCCCCAAACCAATCAGACTTACAAGTCAAACCCAGACCAGACTTGCTCAGAAATCAATTTTTCACCACAAAGCTGCTTTCTAATATCACCACCTGCTCCTGTTCGTGCCTTGGAGCAGCTCCCAAGCCCTGCTGCACATACAGAATAATCACAGATTCCTTTAGGTTGGAAAAGACCTTTAAAATCGAGTCCAACTGTGAGCCCAGCACTGCCGAGCCCTCGGAGAGTGATTTTCCCTGCAGTGATTCCCAGGGACTGGTGGCTGGATGGAGCCCTGCTCTGAATTTTCTGCCTGTCTGGAGATGGTTCAGCCTGATTTTGACCTTTCTGCCCCTATGAGGATTCCCATTCTGGCTGGGAACAGATTATGCTGGATGCAAGGAAAAAACAGCAAAAAACATAGTTTTGGGATTTTGCAGTTTCTGGATTCAGTGGAGGAAGTGCCAGAATGGGATGGCTTGGAAAGTGGGATACCAGAGGACAGGGATGCAGCAACACCTCCCCTCTGCAGCTCATGCTGACATCAGACTGGTTACAGCCTGATGTTAATAATGCCAAGGTTGTGGGTTTGGCCCTTGGAGGGGCCATCACTGAAGAGTTGGACTGGAAGACCCTCATGGGTCCCTTCCAACTCAGGGTATGTTCTGTGATCCTTGTGTCCCACCATGCTCCACCTCTCATCACCCACCATACCCATCATCACTCTTGTTTCTCTTCATTCACACCCTTTAAAGAGCTCCAAGGTGTCTCCCAGCTTCCTCAAGCCACGTCCTCAGTGGAATCTATGGCCTAAATGGTGGTGAGGATGGGGCAGGATGGGACCTGTGAGTGTCCTCCTGGGCACCCTGGGCACCCTGAGCAGGCATCTGCTTTAATCCAGATCTGTACCAAGGGCTTACCTGGAACTGGGCACTGATGCTGGGTGGCTTTTTCTTCTTATGGAGATGGAGGAGAGATTTGGTGATGCGGTCATGCAGCGTCAGGTTTGTGAGGTGCTTGAGGGACTTCACGTCCAGCAGGTGCTGTAGAAAAAGAGCGACCCCATAGGAAATCTAGATGTTATCATCCTACTGTCCCATAGTCCTCTTTACCCTCTGAGGTGACCGCCCTACTTTACTTCAACATCCAATGGAGGGATGGATTCCCTGTGAGACCTTGGCACAGGCTGCCCAGAGAGGCTGTGTCTGCCCCACCACTGGAAGTGTCCAAGGCCAGGTTGGATGGGGCTTGGAGCAACCTGGGATAGTGGAAGGTGTCCCTGTCCAGGGCAGGGGGGTTAGAATGAGATGAGCTTTAAGTTTCCTTCCAATCCAAATCATTCTATGATTTTCTTAATCAATTAATTGCATCACTGCCTCTTCAGGTGCAACATGGGCACAGACAGGACCCAAACTAATGTTTGCTGCTCCTGGTCTCCCATCCCGACCACCAAGGGAGCACCACCAAGGACTGCAACATGTGGTGTTCCTCTGGGTCCAACAGATCTCTTGGCATCTCTTACAAAGGCAGTAAATGCAGCCAAGAGGGAGGGACAGTGAAGATCAGACAAGTACCAGCCCTCCTGCATCACCTGCTCTCTCATTTCAGTGCACAGATCTAATTAATTAAATTGCACCAGCACATACCTTCTCCTTCCCAGAAGGAGGAAAAGAGGAGCCAGAGCAGCTCCAAGGATGGAAGTGCTCATACCTTTCTCTCCCAGCTCATTCCAGGGCTGAAATCATTTGGGTTTATTTAAATCAAAGAGCCCTGAACAGAGCTGAGACCAAGATCTCGGTGTAGACACAGTGGTCCCGTTCATAACCCTCCAGCCTTAACCCAGGGACCAGCAAGGGACAAATGCTGCTTCTCACCCACCTTTGGGAGGTTTGGTTTGGCCTTGAAGTTCTTATTCCTCCTGGGGAGGTGAGAAATAGCTCAGGTTAATCCACGTGTGCAAAACAGAGGAGTTTGTGAAACCAGCCCCTCCACATCCCCCTCAGCTGCTGCCTCCGACCTGCACTGCAACTGGGCTGCTCTGGTGCTGCACGTGGGGCTGTCACTTAAGCGGCACAGGTTTGAGGGAAGGTACCCAATCAGTGGGAATAGTTCCAATGGGAATGATGGGATGCTGGGAATTTGAGCAGAGTGAGGGAAGGACCGACCACCCTCCTGCTTCTCCTATCCCATGTTAACTCCAGCCATGGAGTAGGATGTTCTCCAGACCTTCCCACGAGGCTGCAGCAAATCATCATTTCCCCACTCAATTTTTAGCGGAATCTTTGACCTCATGTTAAAAGCTGTGACCACATCCCATTGCTGGCCTGACCAGCAGGTTTGCTCCTCCTCTCCCCTCCCCGGCTCTGCCTTTACAAACGACTGCTAAGAGTTAAACCAGACACGTCAACCGCACTGGGGTCACTTTGACCCAACTGGGAAACACCTCAAGTCCACCTGACCCCCTGGCAGTTTGCTCCCCTGGCAGTTCCCATGCTCTCACTGCCCGTGCTGCCCACTGTGTCCCGGGAACAGTGCCCGGAGCCGCTGCTGTACTGACATGAGGATGCCGTGGGCCCTCTCCAGCAGTTTGCTGTTGGTGGCGTTGACGAAGATCCCATCCTTGTCCAGGAAGGAGCCAGGGCTGGCGAGCCTGCTGTGCCTCATCCCCATCCGGCCATTCCAGCCCACAGCGTAGGAGTCCCTGGAAGAGCCAACAGCGGCGGGGAGAGAGGAAAACCCAGTTGTGTGATGGAATAAACCAGAGGTCCTGAAATAATCCCTGGGCTTTATTCTTCCCACCATTCACTCACTCCCATGGATGAGTTTGTGGTGCCAGACCCCACGTGAGGTGATTGGCTGCCTAAGCACCTTTCAAAGGTCAAATATTCATAAAAGCATCAAATGACCAGCAGGAGAGTAACAGCCTCCAGCTCCCCCTGACAGAAAGCTGGACTCTGCAGATACCTCCACATGCCTTTGGTGTGCTGAAGGATTTGAGGCCATGACCCCTGGCCATGTGACTTCAACCACGACTGCTGGTGCTGACTCTGCCTCCTCTAATTCCCACAGTCATTCCATTAGGAAAAGAAAAAGCACATCTAATTTGCAATAAATTGATTATTTGCCACCAAGAAGGATGTCAGGCCCAGCTGGACTCATGGGTTGGCCCAGAAGCCCTCACTGGGACCTGATCACAACCAGCCCCCCAGTTTGGTCCTCTCTGCCGTGGGCTCCAGAAACGCTCACCAGGCTGCAGAGGGCTGGAGGGAATGGAGAGAAGAACCAAAATCCTCCCTTGGAGGGAGGGAAACAGATCCCTGACCAAACTACACATGGGGGCAGAGAAACTTCCAGAGCTGAGGAGCCTCTCTGTGGTGTGTGGGGTTACACGAAGCCTCTCACGGGCAGCACCCAACTGCCAGACTTTTGGCTTCCTGGACTGTTTTTGGTGGTTTGTTGGTTTTTGGTTTTTTTTTTTTTATTTTTTAAAGTTTTAAACCTTTTATCAGCCTTGCAGAAACCATCACATGAAATAAAAGGGACCTAAGGGAGGGTGTGGGGTCTGTAACCACCCCCAGCGATATCTCAGCCAGGAGGAAAAGGAATGCGACGAAACTCCAAGCAGCACCAGGTCATGAGGGTGCACAGTGGTTTAAATGGGGCCTCTGGCACAGGCCACTTCAGAGGTCTGACAACAAGGCAGCCCTTTGCCTCCAAGCCTGGATTTGGAGGAAGGGCAGATCTCAAGTGTCACATGGAAATGAGAAAACAAAGGCTGTAAAGCTGCTCCTGCAGCCAGCTCAGAGCCCGGAGCCAGAGCCTCGGAGCAACGTCTCCTTCCTGCCGCGCCACGGCACGTCCTGGACTCCTTCCTGGCTCCACTCAATCAGCATTTTGACATCTACCACTACTAAGAGAAGGGATGAATCCCAACAAAGTAAAACCCCTGGCTGAGCACTCCAGGACCTGCTTTTTTAAAGCAGGTTTGATTCAAGGATGGTTGGTGAGAAGCTGGAATATCCAGGTGACCCATCCTGTCCACCTTCTCTCTCTTCCCAGCAAGGTTCCCATCCATCAGAAACCTCCTATCTGCAGGTGGGAAAAACACCCACCAGTTGATGGGCACCACTAAAGCTCAACAGCCACTTTTGGGATCTACAACCCCTCATTAATCCTGGATGACCTCAATGCCCTCTCCAGCTGGAGACCGGGTGTGGATTTACAGACTCCAAACAGGCCCAGAGAATGGGAAACCCTAGGAATTCCCATGTGGTCTTGAAAAAGCCAAGAAACACAGTGACAGCTCTGTTTATCAGGGACAATTTAGGATGGATACACAAACATGGGACTTACACAAACTTTGGGTACTTGGGAGGTCAAACATCTCACTGAGCCCAACCAGCTGTTTCCAGACAGACTGAGCAGCACCTGCTCAGACATCCCTGCACGTTAAAGTGTCACCAGTGAAGCCAAACCAGAGGGATCCCAGCCAGCCTGGGTGGTTTGGGTTGCCCATGGTATGGTTCTCATTGCTCCACAGCTGGCCAAGGCGCTTCCACTGCACCTGGCTCCGTGGAGGGCTGGTCCCCCCCCAGCATGTGCAAACCACCCATCCACTTTCTTCGGAGATCAGAGGAGAGCTCTTGGCTCCCTGAAGCCTCCACAGTGACTTCCTGTGTGATGTCATGCCTCAAAATCGCTTTTAGAAACAAGCCCCAGGCTGTCCTGTGGGTTGGATGTACAAGCAGCCTTATCAGCCACCACATGACCATGAGATGGCTTTGAAAGCAAATTCCTGTTTAATTTAGAGCCGTAAATCCCTTGCTGGTCTATCTGCTGGAAAGCTGCTAAAGGAAATCTCTTCTAGACCTGCAACCCTGCATTTACCTCTTCTTGCTCAACAGGAGCCATTTAACTCAAATACCAACATTTATCAAGTGTGATGTGACTCTTCAGAGCCAAGTCACCCATCACCTGCCTGCTCCAAAAGCACAGGATGGAGTGCAGAGATCCTGTGAGAGACCCAGTTTGTGCTTCCAGAGGGAAGGAGCACAGGGGACATTTGGGGACCCATCACTGGCTGATGCTCAAGGGAAGCAAAGATCCCGAGGAGGGACACAGGACAGTTTTAAAGCACATTTTCTGCAAATATACCAGTAAAGGGACCAAACTGAGGCTCTTGGCAGGACAAGGATGGAGACACAAAGAAGTTGCTGTCCTCAATTGTGGCTGTTTGAGGCAACTCCTCTGCCCTGCTGGGGTGGGTTAAGCCACATCAACAGAGCTGACCACAGACCGAACCCCACAGGAAATAAACACATCTCCTCATTGTCTGGGTCAGGAGGACTTTCCCTGCCTTTACAAGGGCCCCTTGCTGAGATAATTGAGATGGTTTGGGCTATAAAAATCTTGACAGCCCAAACTCCTTCACTACTGTGCCTCCAAAGCTGGAGCTGGGCAGGCAAGGAAAGCCCCATCCCACCTCCCAGGGGTTCCTCAAGCTTGCTGGAGGAACTCCTCTTATCTACACGTGGGGATCTCCACAGGGCCAAAGTTTCACCTTACGTTATGTTGAGGGAAACTTGCACAAGCGGAGCCGCCAGGAAGAGCGAATGTCACCTCTGGAGGCACCAACCTGCCCTGCCCCATGGACCCAACAGATGTGAGCCCCAGCAGCTGCAGCAGCAGCAAGGAGGGCTGGGAAAGACTGATGGGAGGACAACCAGGGTCACATCACCTTCCCAGCACAGGGTGGGATTGTTTGCACCACCCGGACTTCGGCTCACACTCAGTAAGTGAATTCAATCATCAATTCTATAAAAATTCCATCCTCTCAGACCACTTGTAATGACTTGAGAACATTCAGCTCTCCTTCAGAAGGGAGCCATCAGCACCCTCAAAAGGGAAGGAACTCGGAGCAAGAGGGACATTCTACTCTTGATGGCACCCAGAGGGCACACAGTGAACAAACCCAGGCAAAAGAAGCCACTTTTCTTCCCCTAGAAAAAAACATGTGTCTCATTTCTGTCATGGCCATTTCACATTAAAAACGAGGCTTGAGTGAGTATTTGAAGGATAATTTATCTTATGTGGAAGGGAACCCTCTGAGATACAAGATTTGATGGACAAGTCTCAGGAGACAGTCTCAGACTCCTCTTGACTTTTGGGCTCCTCTCAAAACTCAGAGTGGCCATGAAGTCACAGCTGGAGGTCTGCAGCTCCAGGTAGGGTTTTTAGGAGCTGAGGATGCTCTGACCTCATGCCTTTCCCCAGCACACATACCCCTTTGCTCAGAGGGAAGCAGAGAGGCATCATGTCCCCTTGGAGGTGGGACTGGGACAATCAGACTTTCTGGGGTCTGCTGAGGGACAGCACAAGAGTAGCTGGGAAAAGGAGGAGGCTCAGTGCCCAGAGAGCCCTGGGAAATGAAGGCTCTGGCTTCACAAGCAACTTAATTCTGGAATGGATATGGCAAAGCTTTTGCACACGAGGCACAGATCTGCATCTCCAAGGGCAGAACTGACCCTCAGAGCAAAAAGGGCTCATTAAGCAGCTGCTCAAGTGGCCAGAACCTTCAAGGAAGGATTAAAAACTAAAACTGCACCTCAAATCTATAAAAATTGAATTGTTTTGCGGTTAATGTGCTTTTATGCCTCAAAAACAAGCAAGCATTTGGCAAGGTCCCATCTCAAACCCCACAACTCCCAGTCCTCCCCACTCTGGGGTGCCTTGGGCCACCACACAGCATGTGAGGGCAGTTCTGCCACCAAACCTGGCCTCATTAAATGATTATGTCCTTGATATCGGCACAACCATTCATTTATTTAAGCTCCTCACCACCTGGGCCACCACTCCACCTCCAACTGCTGCCCTGGGATGCAGGGGAGTCGCTTCCCCCGCTGCTTAGCCAGGCACAGATGTCCAGATCTGACCACACAGAGGGACAAAAACGGAGAGCCAAGGTGGGAGAAACTCCAGTAAGAGGCAATGCTCTCCCAGCCCACACTCCCAGCTCTGGAAAGGGCCTTACCGCTGGGTCCTCTCGTTGATGGTGTTGACTCCCTGGAGGTCGGAGAGCGGTGTCCGTGGGCTCTTCCGAGTGATACCTGAAGCAGCACATGAAGGAAGATGTTTCCCCCTGGCTCGGCCCCAACAGGCGACTGGCAGAGCCCCAGCTCCTCCTCAGGGCGTGTCCTGGCACAGGCTGAGCATTCCCGGGTGCCAAGGATGCCGACATGCCCTTCGCTCCCACCTCTGCCAGAGTCATCACCCTCGGGAGTAATTAACACCCTTCAAGCCCTCTAATTGCCCTCCCACGCATGTTCCACGTCCCGGCAAACACCAAGGGAGAAGCGGATGGGGGGACCAGCCACCCACGTTCTGCAGGGCCAAGAGATTCCCAAGCTTTCCACCATGCAGGGGACAACCTGGTGGCTTGGACAGAGCAGCTTGGAAAAATGGTGATTTATTCCTTGGACACTTCTTCCCTCTCTCCCTCCAGATATAGGGACATGCAGAACTAGCAGGAAATACTTTATATGCAGTTTTTTATAGGTTTGATTGCCCGTTGAACTGCTGTCCTTTGATATCTAGTTTTAGAAGAATTTATATGGAATAAAATAGCTCTAATAAAAGAATATCTTAAATAAAAGATCTATTTTATATTCAGTCAAGGAAGCTGCCACACGTGGCTACAGGACCTGTCATCTCCCCCCAGGTGGGAATGTTTTGTAACCAAGCATTTCAGGAAGACAGGAGACAATTTTTGTAGACAACAAAACACTTTTCAAGCTGCTAAACCACCGAAATTTAAAGATCTGATAATCTGGAGTTTGACATGAAAATAGCTGAGCAATTTTAGAACTGTCTGGAAATGGCTGCTGTGAGACAGGAAACATCTCAGGGCTCACCTGAATGTGGGCATAATGGATTTTATTTTACTCTGAGACATCTGAAGTGGAAAAAAATGCTAAGAAAACATCTCTAAAAAGAAAGGGTCTAAACTCTGGCTTAGTGGATCCCATTTCTCCTCTTTAACACAGCCCAGGTGCTGAGCTAAAAGATGTCCTGAGGACCTTTTTGTTCTCAGAGATGAACACCAAGTAAATATGCTGAGACCTGAGCCCGTCCTGCTGCTCTGCCATTCCCCAGAGCCTGAAATCCCTGAGGAGAAAATGAATTCCTACCAAAGCTCCACGGGTGACATCCCTTCAACAGGACATCTCCCTCCTCCTGGACCTGGGGAGATGTAGTAACAGCTTTTCTTGGAGCTGAATGTTGGGCAGGAGGTGCCTGAAAAGGCTGATGGTCCACTTGGTGATGCTATTGCATCTAAAGGTGGCCAAATGTCCAAGGAATGTGAGCAAAAGGGAATTTGGGGATGTGCTGCCACAGGTCATCTCTGCTCCCTCCTGTGCTCCAAGGCAGGACCAAATCCCTCCTGCTGAGAACGTTTGGCATCTCCAGCTCTGGAGGTTTTTGGAAAGCAAGGCAGATAATCCATCTCAGTGCCTCAAGCTCCAAACTCTTCTCAAGCCCTCTTTTTGCCTTTTAAGCCACTTTTTTGGGTGACATTTCTTATCCTAGCAGAGTTCTCTTACCTCTTCCCAGACTGGCATTTCTGTGCCCAAAGCTGCTGCTTTACAGCACAGAAATCCATTTGCAGAGAGGGGGAAAATGGGAATAATCAGGAATCTGCTTGACATAGTGCATTAGTCTTTTTTTGTAGCTAGGTCTAGACTAAGAAAGGTCTAGCTGGTCTATTTTTCCATAGTATATATGCCTGGATACTTCCCCATTAAAGCACAGAGGCTTCTCTAGCCTCCCACTTCCAGGGAAAAGCTGCATTAAAACTGCCTCGGAATTCTGCCAGCTCAGCACTTTGAGTAATTTGTTGATTAATAAAAGTTGTGGTGCACAAATTGGGTTGAAGGGAACTGCTTCAGACAGAGCAAAAATGAAGCCTTTTCTCTCTTGTGCCATCACCTGGCTCTCTAAAGCACAAATGCAGCCAAACAAAAGCTGCTGTGGCCCCTTTCCCGGGAAATACAGAGGGGATTTTTATAAACAGAAAGGAAACAGGTCTTAGATTTAAGCTGAAGAGTCACACGTGGCTTTGAAAATGGAAATTATTTGAAAATTGAATGCAGGATATTTAAATATTAATGCTCTGCGTGAAAGGCCAGTGGTGTGAGGGCAACCACCCCCTCCCCCAGCCCAGACACAGCCTGGCCTGGTTTGCATTTCAGGCAGGAAATTACCCTGATTTTTCAAGCACATTCCCTTTTCTTCAGTCAGAGCGTTTCACAAAGATTTGCCCAACAGGTCTCTGTCCTTGCTGAGAGGAGCTTTGGAGAATCCCAGGCTAGTGGGAATGTCAACCAGCAGAGCTTTGGTCTTCAGCTCAGGGGTGTCTATGAACTATGAGCTGATGGGCTCAGAGGCTGCAGGGAGCAGCTGAGATGGCCAGGGGAGGGTGCTCAGCTGGCTCTGGAGGCTGAACGTGGAGGGACCTAAAGGGAATCTCCCTAAACTCAGCAAATCCATCAGTCTTTGTTCAGAACCAACTGCACAATTCAAACCAAAGAGAAGATCTCTGTTCCTCTCTCAAGGACAACATGGATGTGACCTCATCTGATTTCTGGGAAAAGCCACATCCCCAGGGCCAAGCTCAGCCCAAACAGCTTCGCCTGTGGGGCCCTCAAACCTGCTGAATTTGGAACAGCAAAATCACCCACTCTCCGAGCCTGGTTTAGCCAAAGCTGGGCAGCCTGGGAAAGCAGGAGTACACCCTGTGGGAAGATGGGAATGGTTTCTGGATGCAGAACAGGAATTACTCGTTGGTCTGGGCAGATGCTCTTGGCCAATTCCCAAACTATGGTGACCCTGGATCCACGTTGGATTAAACCTGAGAGAGCCCAAATGTGTGGACTAGTCTATAATAAGTGAGGTTTTAAGATGCTGAGCTCAACTTTGGTGATTCCCATTAAATTAAAGCTCCTTGAGTTGTAGGAATTTCCTTCTTCCCACTTAACCACAAATCCCCTCAAAACTTCCCAAACTGCTGAGTTAACTTGTAAATTAAAGCTAAATCCATGAATTAATTGCAAGTAAAATCCCTCTACCGTTAAATCACTTTTCTTTTCAATAGTTTCTTAGTAGTACCAGTGAGGTCACTTAGCACAACACCACCTAAAATTGAGTCATATTTAGGATTACTCCTTTACATTTTCTTACAGCAGTGGTGGGAACTCGCAGGAAAAAATAAAGCAGTTCAAATCAGAATGAAAGTCCAACTTAAGACCAAGACCAGCTCTGCTCCCCCAGCACCCCCCAGGCTGCAGGAAGCACAGACTCCTGACAGAAGGTTTCTGCCAGGAAACCCAGAGCTGTGAAGGCTTCACATGCACCTGCTGCACTTACCACGCTCAGCTCTGAGGAGAAAAAGGGCTGGTTTGCATTTAGCCCCAAATGGGATGATGTTTAAGCCCCTTGGGGGGGCACATTGGCCCTAGAGCCATTGGCTTCAACGTGCAACACGAGGGAAGAGGACAATGGCAGGAAAATGAGGGATCTGAACATGAGAGCACCAAATGGCTCCTTCTATATGTAAACAAAAGAGAGCAGTGCAGGCAGAGTGTCCATGCTGGCATGCAGGATGAGTTTGTTACGTGACAGAGGAGTGAGGAGGAAGAAAGGGAGACCAAGTGCATCTTGACTCATTCTGTAAAATAACATTGCCCAACGCCTCTGCTTTAAGTAAAACTCCTTGGAGACAACATTGTCACAAGCTGGAGTTGGNGGGTGGGGGAGCCTTACTGTACTTCTCCTCCTTGCACCTCTGCAGGATCTCTAAGCTCCTCTGATGGACTGGGTGGTGGAGAAAGCTAAAACTATCCACACTTTTCAAAACCGCACATGGCACTGCATCATCATGCCCTTGGGAAGCAAAATAAAAACAAACAAAAAAAAAATGGGAGAGAAGAGAGAGATTATGTGAGCAGAAATCAGGAGAGGGGCGAGGCCGAGCCCGAGGGGCACGGGAGCCCAGCGGTCATGCCCACACAATTTAACTTCAGTCTCCTCCACTGCAGCACAAGAGCTGGACCACATCCCAATCCCAANCTGAGATGGCCAGGGGAGGGTGCTCAGCTGGCTCTGGAGGCTGAACGTGGAGGGACCTAAAGGGAATCTCCCTAAACTCAGCAAATCCATCAGTCTTTGTTCAGAACCAACTGCACAATTCAAACCAAAGAGAAGATCTCTGTTCCTCTCTCAAGGACAACATGGATGTGACCTCATCTGATTTCTGGGAAAAGCCACATCCCCAGGGCCAAGCTCAGCCCAAACAGCTTCGCCTGTGGGGCCCTCAAACCTGCTGAATTTGGAACAGCAAAATCACCCACTCTCCAGGCCTGGTTTAGCCAAAGCTGGGCAGCCTGGGAAAGCAGGAGTACACCCTGTGGGAAGATGGGAATGGTTTCTGGATGCAGAACAGGAATTACTCGTTGGTCTGGGCAGATGCTCTTGGCCAATTCCCAAACTATGGTGACCCTGGATCCACGTTGGATTAAACCTGAGAGAGCCCAAATGTGTGGACTAGTCTATAATAAGTGAGGTTTTAAGATGCTGAGCTCAACTTTGGTGATTCCCATTAAATTAAAGCTCCTTGAGTTGTAGGAATTTCCTTCTTCCCACTTAACCACAAATCCCCTCAAAATTTCCCAAACTGCTGAGTTAACTTGTAAATTAAAGCTAAATCCATGAATTAATTGCAAGTAAAATCCCTCTACCGTTAAATCACTTTTCTTTTCAATAGTTTCTTAGTAGTACCAGTGAGGTCACTTAGCACAACACCACCTAAAATTGAGTCATATTTAGGATTACTCCTTTACATTTTCTTACAGCAGTGGTGGGAACTCGCAGGAAAAAATAAAGCAGTTCAAATCAGAATGAAAGTCCAACTTAAGACCAAGACCAGCTCTGCTCCCCCAGCACCCCCCAGGCTGCAGGAAGCACAGACTCCTGACAGAAGGTTTCTGCCAGGAAACCCAGAGGTGTGAAGGCTTCACATGCACCTGCTGCACTTACCACGCTCAGCTCTGAGGAGAAAAAGGGCTGGTTTGCATTTAGCCCCAAATGGGATGATGTTTAAGCCCCTTGGGGGGGCACATTGGCCCTAGAGCCATTGGCTTCAACGTGCAACACGAGGGAAGAGGACAATGGCAGGAAAATGAGGGATCTGAACATGAGAGCACCAAATGGCTCCTTCTATATGTAAACAAAAGAGAGCAGTGCAGGCAGAGTGTCCATGCTGGCATGCAGGATGAGTTTGTTACGTGACAGAGGAGTGAGGAGGAAGAAAGGGAGACCAAGTGCATCTTGACTCATTCTGTAAAATAACATTGCCCAACGCCTCTGCTTTAAGTAAAACTCCTTGGAGACAACATTGTCACAAGCTGGAGTTGGTTTTGAAGCCCAATGGAACCCAAAGGAAGTCGAATTCCAGCGGTACCAGCCCCGTGCTTGGTATCAGGAATATTCCTTCTGAACACCAGCAGGGAACCGCCAACGAAACGATGTGGCACCTCCAGAGAGGTGACTCTGCTTTTCATTTTCCTCTTCCAGCTCTGCCTGGTGATTTCCCACTAGGCTCCAAATTGCTCTAAGGCACTGGATGATGCTGGAAGGCGCCTGGGGTGTTGTTTTTCACCATTTGGACACGGAATGCACCTAGNTGGGAGAGAAGAGAGAGATTATGTGAGCAGAAATCAGGAGAGGGGCGAGGCCGAGCCCGAGGGGCACGGGAGCCCAGCGGTCATGCCCACACAATTTAACTTCAGTCTCCTCCACTGCAGCACAAGAGCTGGACCACATCCCAATCCCAATTATAATCCTTCTTAGCCAGAGCATAATCACTTTATAATCAGCCCAAGATTATTTGGGCAAAAATTAGGTTATGAGATAATTTTACTTTTATTAATTTCTTTTGAAAGCCTCCATGTGCCTCTGCCAGGAGCTCCCCTCAATTCCCGGCGCCGGCGCTCCCTGACAGGGCCACCTGGAATTCTCACCCTGCATCCCAGTGCCACACTTTGCTCAGACACTGGCAATGAAAAGGAGAAATATCAATGATTTGCATTAAACAAGGGCTCCCTCGAGGGTGGACTCGAGCTTGGCACCACAGCTTGGAGGTCCAAAGCTCGAAGGAGCCCTCGCTGCGCGGCCAAGAGGAGTTTTGGTGGCCCAGCTCTGCCCGCAGGGTGGAGGAGAGGTCACAGAGGTGACACTGTGCCAAGAGGCAGCTCCTCTCCGTCACCGCGGGCCGGGACACGCGGCGCTCCCGTGAGGTGCCATGAGGTCACCGAGCAGTCACCTTGTGTCGGCACGTACGGAAGCGTTCCATACCAACACATCGAGTCATCGGAGAGGGCCCAAAGGAACCTGCCAAAGGAACATTCTCAAGGGGTGTCTTCCTCACAGTGACACCACCGAGACCTCAAGGACCGAGGTTTTGGTTGGTGTCACCTTTATTTGGTAAATACGGGTGGGGTTTCTCTCATTATTTCACAGAGGTTGGTTTTTTTGGTGCCCAGCTTGGGGGATAAATCTGGAGAAGCCACTGGAATTGTTTCTGTTGGGGTGTTGCAGGCCCACAATGGGCACTGAGCCAAGGACCAACCCTTGGTGGCCAAATCCAACTGCAGAGCCCACCGAGGGTGGGCACAGCCCCAGGACCACTATTCCTTCATCAGAGCGAGGATTTGGGTCCAGCAACACCAAGATGGGAAAACTGGGAGTCTCCACAGCCTGGTTTATATGAAAAGCACCATTTTTCCCACCAAAGGATTCTTTTGTGTAATAAATTCATAGCAATGATATGGCAAAAAAAGCCAACCAGCCCAATTCCTCCCCTAAAACACTTGATAATGTTCCTTTAAGCCAAGTTCATGAACAAATCTAGTTCAAACACATAGTTCTATTGCACCATTTCAATCCTCACTGATAAACTAATTGATAAAAACAATTAAAAACCAAATTATTGATGAATAACTGCAGGGTGTGTTCCATCCCAGCTGGCAGCACTCGGGCAGAAGAGAAAGGTACCCAAAGAACTTCCCAGTGACAGCACCTTGCTGCTCTTCACCTCCAGGTTCATGAGGACAACCACACAGTTACCAAGAGCTGCACTATCAGGAGCACAAAAAAGGGGGAGTCCCCAAAGCCAGCAGGAAAGAATGTTGGTTATCCTTCCAGAAGCATCCACAGCACCGGTGGGCACTGCTGGCATGGGGGAGATAACCAGGAGCAGGATGCAAAGGGAAAGCAGAGCAAAATTTTCCAGAGCTGCTTATCCATAAACCAGGGATTTTACAGGAAAATCCCCGCTGGGTGTTGCGAGGGTGACTTAGATGGGGAAAAGAGAGAGAGAGACCCAGCTGGGGTTGAGACAAAAGAGGGCAAAGAGCCTGAAATGAGCGAAGCCTGTTGCAGATATTTCCCTGCTCCCTCACACCTGCCTTGGCAAAACATTCCACACGGATATTAACGAGTACATGTGGATGGACACATGTGACAGAATCATTGTCACTTATCCAGCATCATTTTGTTAACAGCTCCATGTCTGTGGGCTCATTAAAGCCATCAAGGCTTGACAGAACCCCAAATAAACCTCAAAGGTGCTGCCTTTGGTTCTCTGCCTTTTCTGTTGTTTTAGTGGCCCTTTAATCACTCCCAAAGGTTTTTGCCACAGGTGCAAATATCAGTTTGGGGCTTTCCTGCCTTGGTTTGGGGAGAAGGGACTTCCAGCACCTGGAACTGGATGTGTTACTCTGCACCAGCCCATCCCGCTGGCCAGACATGGGCAAAGCCCCCTGCCAGGTCCACCTTCTCCACAGCCACCTGCTCTGTGGTGCTTTGCTGAGATGGATGGATTTTGGAGGAGACAAGGGAGTGGGAGGTGGGCACGAGGCCACAGCAGCAAAAGTGGGTGGAAACACTGCTACAGATCTCACCTTGCTAGGGGTGACCTGGACAGAAGTCAAAATCCCAGGATGGTTTGGGTTGGAAGGGACCTTCAGGATCACCCAGTCCCACCCTCTGCCATGGGCAGGGACACCTCCCACAGGTTGCTCCAAGCCCCGTCCAGCGTGGATGGTCACGCCAGGAGTTGGTGGGCACTTCTCCAAAGAGAGTCCCAGCTCCACCATCATTTGTAGGGCTTTCTCCATGGATAAGGTGACCTCAGTATGGGAACTGGATTTAGGTAATCACATCCCACCAGTTCTGGTGACTTTCTCAGGACTTTTTCCCAACTCAGTACCCATAGAAATTCAGGGTATAAATGATCTGAGGGTTGTTGGGAGGTTGAAGACAAACCTTCTCCAGCTTTCTGAGGGTTTGTGTGTTTTTTCTTTCTCTTTGACTCAAACCCAAGAGGTTACAAAGCACAAAAACAGGCATTTGAAAGAGGCCAAAGGAGACCAGACAGATAAAAAAGCAGCACCACATGCTGGAAAAGGTTTAGAAACTCAGCCATCACTATGATTAGTTAGTTTTGGCATGGAAAGAGAAGCAATGCAAGAACTGAGTCTCAGAACTGCCTGAAAACCTCCTGAACTCCAATTTATACCTATATATTAATATAGATATAAGCAAGTTCTGGCTCCAAACTGCACACTGAGGAGCAGAAGGGCGGCTGAGGAGCCAGGACATGAGCACTACCAGAGACACAGAGAGCAAAGCAGGGCTTGAAATCAGCTCTTACTCCCCCAAACTGAACATATTCCTGTCACCTCCTGGGCCAGCTCACTTCAGTTCAGCCTGGGCTTTGCACAACATGAAAATGCAACAGTGGGTTTGGGAAGCCCAAGGTCTTGGCATCACCAAGCCCTGGATGTGCCAGACAGACCCTGGGGCATGAGGAACATCTTCTCCCTTCTGCCACATCCAAGTGGTTCCACAGGAAGAGCTGAAAGCTCCTTTTTTGCCTCCTGCTCTTCTTGGGATTTGCTCCCAAGAAAATGATTCTTTCTGCTCATACAGTTTCCACCCCTACACTCCTTGCCCCAGGCTCCTCCACGATGCACCTCTCCCATTAAAAAATACTCCATGGGGCAGCTCTGGGCTTCATTTTAACTCAGCTGATGTTTTCCCTGCCCAGGCTCTGATTTCATCCTGAATTGCCAGCCCTCTTGTACCCAGGGATGAACAGGAATGCCTTGTACCCGTCTGCCCCAAATTGCTTTATGCAGAGAAATGGTCTGGAAGCTCAGCCAGGCCTCGCCTGCCCCAGCATGATGATGCACCATCACTTCCCCTTAATTTAATGCCTGGGAGGTGGTTCTGGGTGGCTGCAAAGCCATGAATTTTGCTCCACCAGAGACACGCTCTCTTGGAGCTGAAAGGAAAATGACAGAGGAGAATTACTGCCTTTCTCTGTTTCTAAGAGCTCAAGAACTCTTACAAAACCGATGGGCCTTTTTTGCTGGGTAGTTTTGGCATCTCTGTCCGAATGTTCAGGTTGTCCTACCCACACCCCCTACAGAAAGGAAAAAATTCAAGCAGCAGAAAAGGGAAAGTATCTTCTTGTCATACATTAGAATTCCAAAAGCACCTTTAAATGTCACTTCTGCAGAAAACCTACCTGCTATTTTAACGAGGTTTTTAACAGATTCAGTCAGGCTACTTAAAAACACCATAATAAACTTTCAGACCCAACCTGCTGCTGCCAAAGAGGCACCAGGATTAGGAGGGGGACACACGTACCGGTTTTCTTCTCCACGTAGCGTTTCCCAGCGTCCCTCAGGGCCACCATGGCCCTGAAGAAGGCCCTGAGGACGGCCCAGCGGAACACGGCCACGGGGTCGATCCCGATCATCCCGCAGATGAAGGCGTTCCTGCTGCTCCGCAGCAGAGCCACGATGTCCGGCCGCATGTGGTCCGTGTTCTTCTCCCGGAAATCCTGGGGAAGGAGGAAGAGGAAGGGGAGAAAAGAGGACGATATTGTGTCCACATGGTATTCAGGGTCTTCCTCAGCTATCAAATCCTGTTCCGTCTGCCTGTCCTGCTCCCATATTTGATGTGCCTCTTTCTGACCATCATCTCTAATGCTCATCACGGGCATTAATGCCATCAGAAACATGATTAAATCCCGAGGCTGTTCTCCCCCAGGTTCCCCTGCCCACCAGAATTCCCTCTGCTAATAAGTGGCACGACTAGAAACAGGCTCAACTTTGCGATTGTTCGTGTGGGATTTCAGGAAGGACCCGTGACAGGGGGATGCTGACACCTGAGCTCACATGACCTGCCTTGGAAACGGCCACTGATGAAGAAAACATGGGGTTTTCCACCCCAACCAAGCCTGGAAAGGTCACCAGACATCCCATTTCAACCTATTGTCAGGATGCACCACTAACCTGAATTCTTCCCCCAAGTGCCCACGTGGAGGAGAACAGGAAGCCCCAAAATCCCCACCAGCTTTTCACCAACCACTTCTCTCCCAACCCTCGTAACTCTTCTTGAGCCAAGTCCTCTCCAAACCACGTCCGTGGAGCCTCCCCTTCCCCATCCCAGATTTAAATGGAACCAACTGCCAGGGAACAGCTGGGGAACAGACCTTGACTCCGTACTTCACTTTGCCAGCGTAGTGTTTGATGATGAAAGCCGGCTCCATGACCGCCGGAAACTCGATGTAGGAGTTCCCGTCGTGTTGACGCTTAAATTTGTCCAGCAGCGTCTGGTTTGTGGCTTGAGGAAAACTGAGTGGAAAGAATTAAGGAGAAGAGAGCTGTAAACGCAAGGGAATGGCTTTTAACTCTTCTGTCTCGGCCACAGAAGGGAAACAGAGAGATATCCTGAGCTTCCACTTCTGTGCCTGATCGGGCAGAGCCCCTGGGTAGGAGCAAGGCCAGCATCCACCCTCCAGCTCCGTGTAAATCCACACCTTGGGGGTGTATTTGGCACCTTTCCCTAATCTGAGGGGTTTCAGCTCAGCATGGAATTGCCAGAGCAACATCAGTGACAGAAGAAGTGGAGGAGACACCTCCAAGCCAGTGGAAGGAGGTGACCTTGTGCCCGGGGCCAGAGGATCTGAAGCGACCTCAGCAAAACCACCTGGCCTTTCACAGCCCTTCATGTGGAGCATCTGATGGAAGAACCGTTTTGCTCCCAAGTTTCCACCCAAAGGCAGCCCTGAAGCCACAGGCTCATCTGGGAATTTCCATGGAGATGAGCCAGGTGGGTGAACCAGGGATGTGGATCTGAGCTGCATCCCTGAAATCCTGGGGAAGTGCAGTCCCCACACAGGAGTGCCCCCAGCTCATCCTGGCTTCATTTGTACCAGGAATGGATAAATCCACCCTATATCCCAATAACAGCACAACCTGCACTTCTCCCTTCACTCCAGCAAATTGCCATTGATACACCATAAAACACAGGGAGAGAAATGAGGAGAGAAGCAAACAGTTTCCCTTCTCTTTAATAGAAGAAATTCTGGAAAAAGAATTGGAATGATTATTCGTTAAGGCTTTTTGCTCAGCCTGCTGCTTGTCCACTGCTTGTGTTACGACCTCAAAAACCAATCAGCTCAGTAAGCTAATTAGCACCTTTCTGGGAAGAATCACAAGAGGTAAAACTGAAGGATAAACACATTTGAAGGGAAAAAACAAACATTACTGGCAAAGCCAGCAGTTTCCTACTCACTTGCTCTCCTCATCCAGCAGATGGAGCAGCCCCGTTGGCTTCTTGCTGATCAGGTTGATGCAGCTGGAGTTGTCTATGTAGTCGATGTTGTGCCAGCTAATTCCTTCTGCTCTATATTCCTCCTGCAAAAGGCCCACAGAGGACACAATGTTTGGTGCAGGCAAAACTAAAGGGGGAAATTCAAACGGCTTTGTGGAAACTGAGGCACAGTTTACCCAAATTCGTGTGCCATTGATGCTTCCTGGGATGGCAAAGGAAATGATAAAAAACTGCTGGAATGACCTAAACCACAGGGAATTACCCGGCATTTCATGATTTTGGATGCACAGGATGTTTGTTCAGACACAAGTTGGCTGTGCAAGGATTCTTGCTTTCCTTCTCCTGGCTTGCTGTTAAATCACAGTTTGGGTTGGAAGGGGCCCTAAAGTTCATCTCATTCCACTCCCTGCCATGGGCAGGGACNGATCAGCCCAGGGCACGTGGTGGGGGCATGTCCAGCCTCTCATCACCCAAAGCCTCACCCAGCATATTTGCATCACTATTATTATTTAGTTGCTGGAAGGGTGGTACAATATATACAGCATATTATAATGACCAGAAAAAGCATCCCTGGGTTCTGCTCTTCTGGATCTCACACTATTCCTGGCTAACAAAGAGCCCTCCAGGCAGCCAAGGTCACCACTCTAAGACCAGCAGAACCACAGCCCTCTCCAGTAAAAGTGGAGGATCTGTCCCCAGATTCACGCTGAGGCAAAAAACCCTATTTATTTTCCAACAAAATAACTCCAGCTCTTGCTCTCTCCCAAATCTGTTCCTACAGAGCAACTGCAACACAGGAGACACCCAACACACCAACATTCCCAACTCCCTGGAAATTACAGGCAATTCCAAATCAGGTGTTTGAGTAAAACTCATCGTGTTTTCAGCTCAAGGCAGGAAAAAATGTTCCTGCATGGGCTGCGTGTTCCGGAGCTTCTCCCGAGTGATTCAGGAGCGGGATGGTGCCAATGGGAGTCGGCAGCATCCATCAGCCCCCGCCTCTGACAGCCCCTTAATGGAGTGCAGGGTCCATTAGTCCCGGCTTTGCCAGCTCACGCCTGGCTGGGAGCAGCCGAGAGCAATAAATCCCCCGGATGGCTGGGGGAGCTTACTGGGCTCTCCCACTTATTATCATGGCTCTTTGAATCACTTCTGTGGGGGACTGGCATTTTTGCTGCCCCCAGACCTCCAAGTTATGCAGTTTTAGGTCTCCACACACACCCCAAATAGGCACAAACCATCCCTCTGCTCCAGAAGCTTCTGGACATCCGTAACTTCACGTGGGAATTTGGCAGCCGCACAGGGAATGGGGCTGTGAAACCCCACACCAAAAGCTTCTCCTGCTCCTCAAATCAGTGCAAAATCACTAATTAGCAACTCCAGATGCTGAGTTTTTTTAACTACACTCCACTAAATGTCCACAAACAACCAGAGTTCAAGGTCTCCACTTCTCCAGGCTCATTTTTCCACAGCCTTGAGGCCGGTCCTCACGTCCTTCCTGGCCCCGGTTCCTTCAGCTGCAGGATTTTGGCTAATTTTCCCTCCTCAGCTCTTCTTTTTACTCTGGGTTGGGTCAGAAACACTCAATCCCAGGCTCTGGGGTCGTTCTCTCCCTACCATCCCCACTGCAACCTCTTGCTGCGTTGGCCAAATGTGAAGAGGGATTAAAGTCCTCAACTAACAGCCTTTTCCACAAGAACTCAGGCATGTGCTCTCGTCTCGAGACAGCAGCAGCAGCAGGAACCATTCCAAAGCTTATATGGAAAATTAAATTCCCCTTATTTCTTTTTTCCTAGCATTTTTCCAGTTATTGGTTTGGTTGCTTTCAGGACCACAGCTCAGGAGAGGTATCTATGGCTTTGGGGTTGACCTGTGTAATTCCTGGGGTACTTCCTGGTCTCAGGACACCCTGGAGATTGTCCACACAGAGGCAGAAGCTTTAGGGGAAAATCATATATATGTTAAACTGAATTAAACTGCAGCCACTAAAATTCTATATGATTTCTATATTCATCTTCTCCTGATTCTCCTCCTGCAGAATTCAGGAATTTTTAAATCCTTAAAAGCCACCTCCAATATATTCCTTCACTTCCGAGTAGGACAATAAAGCCTCTGCCACCCTTTGATGGATGCAGGGTCCTCACAGAGCACTGGAATATGAAGGAATTCCATCCAAACAACATGAGGTTTTCATTTGACAAGACAAAGACAACACGAAACACTTTAGTCCATTCAAACCAAAACCCCTCCAACTGGAGGGTAATTCAAAATCAGCTTAGATTTCTACCTTGACTTCAAACCAAGTTATGTTCAGGGATCAGTCCAAATGTCCTGTTCCCAGAAGTCCATCAAGACTCAAACTGTTGAGATCACCACTATCTGCAGAAGTTTCTCGTGCAGTCAAGTCCACAGAGCCCCGATTTTGGCATCCTTACTCCCAGTACAAATGTGTGGATTTACTCCTCCCACCCCTGGACAGCTGGAACCTGGGCTGCTGGGAAGTGGAGCAATGCAAATTCCCTGGAAAGGAGAGCACTGAGCTCCCAGACTTGGCAAGAGAAATGGAGCAAAGAACTAAAAAAAGCCAGTTTGGGCTTTTTTAGAGTCCAGCAGCTCCATATTCTGAGCACCGTCACTGCTCAGGGGACCTGGGGCAGGGCTGGGTTAGTGAATCCCAGAATATGCCGAGTTGGGAGGGATTCACAAGGATCAGCCAGTCCAACTCCTGGCCCTGCACAGGACTATCCCCAGGAGTCACTCCCTGTGCCCCAGAGGATCATCCAAACACTCCCTGAGCTCTGGCAGCCCTGGGGCTGTGCCCACTGCCCTGGGGAGCCTGCTCAGTGCCCAACCACCCTCTGGGGGAAGAACCTTTTCTCAATATCCAACCTAAATCTCCCATTCCAGAACTCCAGGCCATTCCCTGGGATCCTATCCTTGAGATCAGTGCCTGCCCCTCTTCTGCCCCTCCCAAGGGCATTGTACCTGCAATGAGGTCTCCCCTCAGTCTCCTCTTCTCCAGCTGAACACACCAAGTGCCCTCAGCCGCCCCTCCAGGCCTTTCCCCATCCTCATTTCCCTCTTTTGGACACTCCAATGGCTTCAGACCTTTCTGATACTGCAGTGCCCCAAAACTGCCCCAGTATTCCTGGTGAGGGTGCCCCAGTGCAGAGCAGAGCAGGACAGTCCCCTTGCCTGCTCACCCAGTGATGCTTTTCCTGATGCCCCCCAGGACAGGGATGTCCCTCCTGGCTGCCAGGGCACTGCTGACTCATGTCCAACCGGCCATCCACCAGGCCCCTTTCCATGGCAATGCTGTCCAGCAGCTCATTCCCAGTGTGTCCGTGTGACTCGGTGTTCTCCAAGGCTTTCCCTGTGCTGTGCCCAAGCAGGGCAGGGCTGTGGGGCCACACTTGCTGCTGGCTCAGGAGAGAAGGCTGGTGGTGACTTCATCTCACCTCTCTCCAGGGGAAAACCCCCAGGTACATATTTACTCTATCATGGCATTCAATCCAAACAACATAAGCTATTTATTACTTAATTATTGCACTGGCTATTCAGGAAGGTGTGGCTGAGTGGGGAGGTGGCTCAGGAGGGGAACAGGGAGTGTGATCTGAGTGTTTGTTGTTTGAAAATAATGCTGTCTGGGGCTTCAGATGCACAGAGCGATCTGAATAAAACACAACTTGTGGTGTTCAAATATGGATACATATAAAAAAAGGCATGAAGGGGAGACCCAGCCTTTGAAGTGCACGTTGAACACAAGTGTAAATCACCACAGTACACCTGAGTGTGACAGCAGCATGTAAAATTTGGGGTGCCAAATAAAGAGAACAGGGCACAACAAGCAACATTTTTAAATATGAGAATTGCAGGGACTGTAGGAAAGGGAGAGCCAAGCACTGCTAAAGACAAACCCTGCTTGCCTCCACCAGCCCAGCATATGAATGTAGCTCATGGCCCACAGAACAAGGAATTTTAGATTAAAATACAAATATTGAGCAGCAGGAAAACCTTCCCAACTGGGCCACAATGGCTGGTGGAAACCCTCCTGCTGGGAGCAGAATGATCCCATCATTTTAGAGCTGAAGGTGTTGAGACCCAAGTCCTGTTATCTGTCTCAGAGCTGTTATCTGGATGTTATTTCAGTGCTAAGCCAAACCTAAATGCACCTAATCCAGGCTGGGATTAAAGATTTCCAGATCTGGAGTGGGAGAAAACACCCACAAGCCCAACAGGATCTTGGAGATGCTGGAAAATGTCTTTTCACATCCACACATCCTCAATTTTCAATTACTCAACATCCAGCCACAGGCAACAATGAAGAAGACCATGCAAATTAGAAGGGAAAGCATTAAATAGGATTTTTAAGCTCACAATTATCCAGTGTCGGGTTCCCTGGAGAACTGGGAATATTGCTTCCCTAAACCTTCCCTAAAAATTCAGAGGTGGTTGGAGGGAGTGACCAGGAGCTCAAGAAACCAGGGAAGAGGAAACACAGAGAAGAAATGAAGAGGAGATGTGATAAAAGTACAAAATAAAACCCATCCGGAGTTTCCCATCTGCCCAAAAGCACAAAACTGAGGGGTTGGGAAACTCAGATCCAAAGGTGGTGAAAATCAGGCCAGAACACAAAGGTTTTGCCACAATCCATGAAATTTCATGGGATATAAAGATCAAAAAGTCACTGTGATTTAATGAGGGCTGGAGGGCGTTTCAGTGCCCAGGATGCCTTATGCCATAGGAATACGGGATAACATATCCCATAGGAATATTGCCATTAGCTGCAGTGAGAACTGAGCAACAGCCCCAAAAATCACATTTAAAACCCCCAGAGCCCCAGAAACCCCATCAGCTCCAACCCTCCTCCCAGCCAGACCAGCCCAGCTCCAAGAGCTCATCTCCCAAACCTTGTTTACACAAGGAAAATTCCCAAACTGAAGTGGGAGATCAACTGAAAAATCCCTTTTCCCAGAGTAAATGCACGTGGGAACCTTTCCCATCATGCTGCTGTCACATCAACTCGTGCAGGGCAGGGCCACACAATAAACAGTTCCTTTGGGATGTCAAAATGTATATATTTGGCATAAAAATTCCCGACTAAACAGCGGGGTGTGAAATTCCTCCCTTCTTGCCTCCAACACCATCTGCTTCAGCTTCAGGCGGTGTTTGCAAAGTGAGAAACCAGGAATTCACCCCCATCCCTGTCTCTCTCTCCATTCCCAGCTGACTCCTCCAGCTTAAAAGAATCACAAAAATATTCTTCTACCATCAAATATGTAGTTAGATGAGAAATGAAGGGAGAGAAACCTTGTCTCTAGACATTTGCATCCTAAAATCCATCCTGGGCAGCTTGGGAATGTTGCTGACCACTGGAAAGGGCAGCAAGGTGTGAGGAAACCTGTCCATGTAGGATTCATCCATCCAGGAATGAACTCCATCCCATGGAATACGAATTGCTCACTCAGCAAATGCAGGTTTGGCATCGTGAGCAGAATCATTGAACTGATAATTAAAATGGGCTTGATATGAGAAATCCATGGGGTGGGAGAAGCTCATTATTATTAGGAAGCTCATGAGAAATCCATGAAAACATCATTATTATTAGGAAGCTCCTGAATGAACAAGCCCAGTGTCTGGGTGGGTGCCAGCACCGCAGACACGGCAGATGCCTCGAGTTCCCGACATCCTTCCAGAAGATTCCAAGGCTGGCAATCCAATGTTTCCATTTAGGAATGAGGATTTTTTATGTTTGGTCTCAATTTAAGTGGGAAAGGAATTTATACACGCAGCCAGATGCATAAAAATAGATATATAATGAATATATTTTTAACACAGACAGAGCAAATCTAAATGTTCCTCCTTTCTCCATAAATACCCAGCCCATAAACAGGGTCTGAGGGCACCCCCTGACAGTGACACAGTCAGGGGGTCTGAGCAGCCTCCCCTTGAAGAGAAAGTCCTCCTTGGCATGGTCTTCTCCTTCGAGGTGACTCTCTCAGCAGCTCCTCAGAGGGAGAATCTGGCTTTATTTTGAGGCTGAGAACCTCCCACCTGCTGGCAGGCAGCCCAAGAGTTAATGGGCTGGAATTTGGGCTGGTTTAAACCAGTAGGTTCAGCCCAGGAGTTCATGTCTGTGTGCCAGCCCCATCTCTGAGCTCAAATCAGCTCCCTGGGCTTCAGAGGCACCAGGGGTTCAACCACAGATTACATTTTGCTCTTAAAATGGACAAAATTGGGTTTTCATGGTCCAGCTGGCCCTGGTCCCATGAGCTTCCTTTGTGGGACCATCCTTCTTCCCACCCTGCTCTTCCAGCAGCCAGGAGAAGAGTGAACTTAAAGACTCTGCATGATCTGCTGGCAGGTTAATTCCTTTCATTTCTTGCTCTTGAAATCAAAGAGGAACACAAATATGTACACCTGTAACTATCAACACCTCTCAAGGTGCATCAGACGTAGGAAATGTGAAGGGGACCTGCACGGTGGTCACGGTCAGCTCTGGACTGGTTACAGTCAGCTCCAGACTGGTTTTCCAGGCCAAACACCTTTTCCCCCTTCCAGTCCCACTCCAAACTTGTGCCAATTAACACACTGCCCCCGATTCCAGTTCTGCCTCAATAGGACAGTTGTAGTATTTCAGAAGCCTTCAGAAGTTTTTGCTCATCTTTTTGTTAAGAAGGGACCTCCCATTGCCCCACACTGCCCTGTGAAAATCCATCAACATGGAATCACAGAGTGGTTTGAGCCTCTGGGAGGACAAAAGACCAACTGGTAAGATCTTCATAATGTTTTTGTAACCCGAAAGGTTTATTTAAAACCAGCAGATCTCTGGCTGGGTTTTATTTTCCAGGAGGAAATGGGGAATGGGAGGTTAAACCTGAGCAGTGTCAGGGGACACTCCTTAACAAAAGGGAGCCAAAGGGACAATTTAAGGATTTTATGAGTGCCACAAAGTCCTGTCAACACTCAGAGAGTGAAGAGTGGCAGCCTTACCTGCTCCAGTTTGAAGATGTGCTGGTTGAAGTAGTGCTGCAGGCGCTCGTTGGCAAAGTTGATGCAGAATTGCTCGAAGCTGTTGTTCTCATAGTCCTCAAACCCGAAAATATCAAGGACTCCAATGGATAAAGTCTGCAAGGAAAATGAGAGTGAGGGTTGGAATTAAAGCCCAGAGAGGGGGTGGATTGTGTGTAGGTAGTCCACAATCCAAGTCTACACGGGCAGAATGAAATCGAATTCATAGCAGGACTTTTCCTGGAATTGTTGATACGGTGCCACCTGGAAGCATTCCAGAATCAGAGAGGCAACATGTAACCTCAGATATCTGGACAGATGGGCTTGTCCTAAGAGAAAAGTCCTTTAAGAGGTGCTTTTTAAAAATTTATAGACAAATTGCCACCTTTGAAGAAACTTGGGTAAAATTAAAGAGAGAGGTAAAAGAATTAGGAATGTCAAATGACCCAAAGCTCCAGCTGGGAGGAGAAACCCCCCTGCTCTGTCCCTCAGAACCTGAGAGCTGCCAGGCTTTCATGGGATTACTGTTACCCACCCTCTGGATCGTGGAAACAAGTGAAAACACCACGAAAAA
Organism: Scytalopus superciliaris; assembly: GCA_013400415.1. NCBI lineage: Eukaryota > Metazoa > Chordata > Aves > Passeriformes > Rhinocryptidae > Scytalopus > Scytalopus superciliaris. The sequence continues at coordinate 404,769 of VXBX01009908.1, forward strand.
AGGCATTTGAGCACAAGGATAAGGCTCTAACCCATTTTCCCAAGAGCCCTTTGGCTACTTCATCCTTCAGCCAAGGCTCTCCTGGCCCATGCCATGGCAGGGATGAAGGCCCTGGCCAGCTTCCCAGAGTTTGCATCACTTGGAGAAAGGCCCATGAGAACCAGAGGATGGAAACTGGGAGCCACCAGAGCAAGGACTGAGCCTGGCAGAGGGATTTGCTGCTTCCTGAGGGTCGATCCCTCTCCGGCTCATCCCAAAGAACCCTTTTGTTCCTGGACACTCATTAACCACCAGCCTAACGAGCACAAAGCTTCTGCCTCATCTTTGTTTTAATACATCTCAGGGAGAAGTCTCCTTAAACCCTCTGCATAATCAGCAGCTCCCATTTTATCCATATTATACATGGAAAAAGTGAAGATGGAAACGGGACAAAGTGACCTTCTCTCACCCAACGCTCCCTTCGTGTCATCCCTGCGATCCCAATCGCCCATCCCAAAGCTCCCCGGGATAAAAGTCTCCATTCCACCACACAGAACCAAGGCTTAGAAGATGAAACGCTCACATTCCAGGATCCCTATGGATTTTCCCAGCACCAGCTGGACGCTGATGCTCTGTGGGAACAGTTCAGGCCCTGCCACGAGTGAAGACTTCAAGCTGAACAAGGTTTTTAAGCTCCCACGAACTTCATTTCAGATGAAATAGCTGAGCACAAAAAACTCCCTCCTTTTTCCCAGTCCTGGTTCACTTATTCCATTGAAATTGGTACCAAGTATATTTGAATGTGGGCATGGAAATGCATTTATAAAGCAAAAACAGCTACTTTGGTTATAAAAGAATCCCATTAAAATATTACATTTCAAAGCTGCCTTTTGGTAGTTTTCTGCCACAATTAAAACACTCCCAGAACTACAAAAATAATTTGTATTTAACAACCCCCCTGCAGGTACCAAACCATGTGGGGGTGGCTCCTTCTGCCCTGCTTGTCACACACAGCAAACCAGCACTGCTGGCGTGTGTAACTCCCAAACTCCTGCAGAACACCAAATTCCCGATGGTTTGGAGGGGCTTTTGCAGAGTTTGCCACAGAATTCCTGGCAGACTCTGCTGGGAATCAGGTCATTTGTTGTGGAGTTCCCAAAAGAAACAGGTCAGTGGATGGCACTTGGTAAAGCTTTTGAAATTTGGAATTTATGGCTACTTTTCTGCTTTCTGGCCCCCCCCAAAAAAAAACCCTGTACCTTGGGAAAAGGGTTATATCCCATTTTCCACCATAAAGCAGCACAAATCCACCATTCCAGAGTCAATTCCTGCAGCAAGGAAAAGCTATTTCCACTGGTATCTGAATAAATGACATCATTGTGTTAAACTGCCTGTTAAACACCTGCTGTTTTCAAGCCTGAATTTGCGTCCCAATATTTAAAGGAAAGAATCAAAGGAGTTTTCTTGACAAATCTTTTAATTCTCTGGTCTCAACCCCACCCTTTGAACAGGCACCACGAGGAAATCACACAGGCATGGGGCAGAATTTAGTGCAGTTTCTGTGTTGATGCCACTTCTTTATTAAAACTAACATTTCAAATTCAAAAGTAGCACTGCATTAATTAGCACATGGAACCTACAGTGGAATTTCTGGGATTAAAAGTGGAACTACATCACCCCAATACACACAGTGAATTTATACAAAGTCAGAGGCAGAGATCTGCTACAAATTTGGACCCCGAAATTAATGAACTGATGCACATTAAACACGTTCTGTGCTCAGCAATTCTTCCTCTGCTTCAGGTCAAATCACCAGGAATTAGTGAGTTGATTAAATTTAAACGAATTTTCCTCATGGCCATGAATTCTTCCTGAATCCAACCATGAATTTTCTTCATGGCCACGAATTTAAATGTATTTTCTTCCTGAATCCAACCATAAATTTTCTTCATGGTCATGAATTTAAATGTATTTTCTTCCTGAATCCAACCATGAATTTTCTTCATGCCCATGAATTTAAATGACTTTCCTTCATGGCCATGAATTCTTCCTGAATCCAAGCATGAATTTTTCTCCCTGGCCATTAATTTTGATTTCCTTCACGGCCATGAGTTCACCATCATCCCCACGTAGGCAGCACGTCACCCAAAAACAGGAGCAGGGTGATTTAGGAGCAAATTAAGACACTTCACAAGAACCACATGGGAAAAGCTGGAAAAAAAAAACCCCCTTGGAAATGCCTTTTGATCCACCACAATCTCCACAACATCATCGTTTGGAGCAACGAGATGGACTTCTAACAATTCCTAACCTGATTTATGGCAGGGGAATTCAATAAGAGACTCTCGGAGGTTTTGTAATTTCCTTCTCCAGAGGAGGAAAAGGCTCCGAGCTCATTAATAAAGGTCACATTTCACATGGTTTGGGGGGGATCAGGAGAACATGAAAGCAGCTGGAAGCGAGGGAGGGAAGACCAAGGAAAAGGGAGTCGGATCCACAGCAGCTCTGCCATCACCACCAACCAGGACTAGCAAATAACTTACTCACAACTGTGCTCAGGAATAATATGCTACAAATCCTGTCAGCAAGATAAGCCAAATCCCACTGTGTCTTCCCAAAATAGTGCACTGTACATTTAACTAAATTTGGATATCAAAGGTCTAATTTACATCTCCCAAATACTTCTGGAAAACGGGGAAGAGCAACGGCTGAGTGTTTGTTTTTTTCTACCCAGCTTCATCTTTTGATCTTCTCCTCACTGCTGACATCAAACAAACACACACTGGGATCTGAAAGTTGTCTCCAATCCCGTTGTCCCGCTGAAATCAAAATTCACACTCGCAAAGACAAACTTCCATGTTAATTTTTCTCATCAACTTCTCCCATAAACACTCTGAATTCAGGTTTGGAGCCTTATTTGACCTCAGCGTAACGTGGTTTCCACCCAAGCAAGCCCTCTGCCCCAAATCCATCATCTGACACGTTCTGCACCTTCCCAACACGCAGGATTATCCCTTAAAAGGCAGAGGAATATCGGTGGGAAGTGTGGGCTGGGATCAGTCAAGGCCATGTGCTGCAGGGTGAGTCACAGGCTGTGCACCCACTGCCCACTCAGGGGCTGCTGAGGTACAAGGCTGTACTTTGCTTTCAGAAATCAGGGATTGGGTGGGTTTCCAAGGATTTTTGAGGCAGTTGGTAGATGCCAGCATATAGATGTCATCCCAGTCCCACTGCCAGGGTTTGGAGATGCCACTGCTCCCAGGCCACCTCCCAGCCCAACCCCATGACCACATGTGGGATGTTAAGGAGAACCTCTGTCCTCAGCTGGGGCTTTTCCAAGCTGAAAGGATCTCAAGAGGATTGGGAAGTGGCAGGAAAACCCCAGTTAACAGGCATGGGCTCCATCCCTCAGGGCAGTGTCTCGGGGTGCTCTTGGTCTGGCTGCCATGTCATTCCTTGAGGGCAGAGGAGCAGTTAGTCCCAGCCCTGCCAAGGCCAGGGAGTGATCCCTCCTCCCTCTGTGCTGGGAGGAGCCGAGTCAGGGGCTAAAATAAGGGGCGAGGAGGTGACATGGTAGAGCCACTCGAGGGAACGCTGGTTGGTCAATGTTTAACGGAGCTGCTCCGTGCAAGGAACACAAACCTCTCCGTCATCCTCTGCTGAGAAAACAGGGGGGATCTGGGCATTTCCCTGGTTTCTGGGGGACTTGTGGAAATCCTTGTGAGGGGCAGAGGAGGGGCAGGTACTGATCTCTGTGCCAGGACACCAGCGACAGGGCACTGGGAATGGCCTGGAGTTGTGCCAGGGGAGGTTTAGGTTGGGTTTCAGGGAAAGGTTTTTCCCTCAGAGGCTGGTCAGGCACTGACCAGGCTCCCCAGGGCAGTGGGCACAGCCCCAGGGCTGCCAGAGCTCCAGAAGGGTTTGGATGATCCTCTCAGGCATCTTGGGGATGATCCTGTGCAGGGCCAGGAGTTGGACTGGATGATCCTTACGGGTCCCTTCCAACTCGGCAGATCCTGGAATTCTGTGAATCAATGTTCACAGAAGACTCTGAAGATAAACCAAACTACCCTCCTGCCTGAGGAGCAGATATTTCCTGGGATTTTGTGCACTGCCTTTCTGCTCCAGAAATCCTGGCACAGGCACAGCCCAGCCCAGCCTGGCTGGATCTCTGCACGTTCCTGCAGCTCCAGGCTCTGGGTCTGTGCCAGCGGCGCCGGGTCTGCTCCGGCACAAGGGCAACGCCGCTCTGAGCCTGACCCGGATCTCACAGCCACACCACGTGGTGTGGGGCAGAAACAGGTCAGCAACCTGGGAACTGGGAATTCGGGCAAGGGGAAGGTGGTTGTGCTCCATGGGAGTCCTGGTTGTGGGAAGCAGGGGGTTAATGTACAGCGGCAGTGCTGGAAAACAGCAGGAATTTGGGCTGTTCCTGCTCCTACCTGCTGAGATTGGAGGTTGGGAACTGAAGTTTAATGGGCCATTAACACTCACCATGTCCTGCCATTCCACAAGTGCTGACTAAGCAGGCAAGAGTGGCCTGGTCTAATTTAGTATTTAAATACAAATTTAAATTAGTTTAAATAATAATTTCAAAAATCACTGGTTCAGTAATAGAATATTAATTAGCATTTGAGATGCATTTCCTTGTCAAAACAAATCCACCTTTTCTGCTTCAGCAGAGACACAAACAGTGTGGGGTCTTTTTCCTGACAGCCCAGACAAAACTTGTGATGACTTGGGGAAAAAAAATCAGGAAAGAACAGACCATTTTGGTAAAATATTAAGCAGAGGGAGAGGCAAAATGTGCAGGCAGAAAAGCCGCTGGGTGTTATCGTTGTAACCCCAGCACGATGATCCTCCTTCTGGCACCTGTGGCTTTAGTCTGGATGCACAGCCCCTCCAAAAAGCACACCCAGAATTCCCAAGCCAAGGGTAGTTGGGAGTTGCACATGTGTGTACATGGACACATCCATACCCCTGGGAATTCTGGTGTTGGTGTCCCCTTGGCATGACAAAGGCAGATGGTTTGGGAGAGGATGTCCTGGGTCATGGCATCACCACAGGAAACCTCCTGCCATCCTTCCATCAATTCCTTGGGAAGGTGGCTCTGCACTGGCTGTGCTCTTCCCATCAAGACCTTTTTTCCCCCCCAGTTTCACTTTTCTACTCCTTTCACGTGTGCCCTACAGACACCATAGCTCCCTCACCAATGCTCTTTATGGAGCAACTCCATCCCAGCAATTCACGTTGGCAAGAATTCCCTTTTCCCTCTCAGTTACCTCCAGCCCTCTGGTTTCACACACCAGGAGGAAAATCGGCTGTGTTGCTCCTGGAGGGGGTGGGGGAACAGCTTGTTGTGGCTGACACAAAATCTCTTCCCTGGTTGCTCTGAGGGTTTACTATTGGAGGGACTTCACCCTCCTGAGCTCAGCAGACCCCATGGAACAGAACAATGACCTCGGTAATTAACCCAGGAAAACCGAACTCCACGTCAAGGTCAGGTCACGTTTCACCACGTGACCTGTTTCAAAGCCATGGGAGTGCAGCCCAAAGAGCTGCTGGGATGGTACCTTGGTGCTCTCCTCCATGTCCTTGGAGTGGAGGAGCGCGTGGTTGATCCGGAACACGATCCAGTCGAACAGGGCGCTGTACAACGACTTGGCCATGGAGTTCCTCACAGTCACAGCCTGAGGAGGAAAAGAAGAAAAGGGGATTGCAAAGGATTCCTGCTCTGCATTTAAAATGGCTTTTGCTTCTCAAGCTCCCCTGTCCAATGTTTCTGTTTCTCCCCTGCCAAAGCTTTTGTTCACTGTTTTAGTTCACTCTGTGTGCGCCAACGGAGCTGTGCTGCAATCCCATGGCTGGGACATGTGGCCCTGATTTTGTCTTGGGTTCTTTTGGTGCATTCAAGGGGATGATTTGTGAGATCTCACCATAAATCCCATCACTGGTGGCGAAAGGAAAGAAAATAAATATAAACTCAATGACAGGATCTGAGGGAATGGCCTGAAGTTGTGTCAGGGCAGGGTTAGGGTGGGTATCAGGGAAAGGTTTTGCCCCAGAGGGTGGTCGGGCACTGACCAGGCTCCCCAGGGCAGTGGGCACAGCACCCAGGCTGCCAGAGCTCCAGGAGTGTTTGGATGATCCTCTCAGACCCCTGAGGATGGTCCTGTACAGGGCCAGGAGCTGGACTGGATGATCCCTGTGGGTTCCATCCAACCCGGCATATTCTGGGATTCCATGATATACATAAAATATATAAAATCTATTTAGTAACTTCACCAAGATCCTTGAAAGGTTCCCTGGGGGAGAAGGGAAGAGGAGGGTTGATATTGCACAGCAACAACAGCAAGCGAGGGCGAAGCACCCGCCGGGCCAGGCAGTGCCTGGTACCAGCAGGGGTGCCAGGGGAGGCCAAAACCCCTCCAGGAAACCTGAGTGTTCCTGAAAACTTGAAGTTTTCCAGGTCCTGCCAACAGGAGCTACAAATCACAGGGAGCATGTTCACTGCTCCTCCAGCAGCTCTCCCAGAAAGAGGAATAACATCCCCACCACAGTGCTCCCAGCCGGGATCAAAGAGATTTTGCTTGATGGGATGAAAGCTGAGATCAAAGGAGGGTCCTTGGGCTCTGGGACAGGCACCTCCAGTCAGAACCAGAAAGCAGGAATCCATATTTAAGGATTATCTTTGTTCTTGCTGCTTCTGGTTCTTCTCTGGTTTAAATTATTACCTCGAGGAGAGCCTTGGTGCACATTAATCACCTACCATCACTACCATCACATTTCGGATCATTTTAACCACTGGAGAAGAATCAAAAAGGAAACACACACAATTATTCCAATTAAAGCCTGAGCTGTAACAAATCAGTGTTTGTCACACATTGCCTTGAAATCCTTCCCACCAACCCTCCCTTCGAGGAACAGTAGCTGAGTGGCCTCGTTTCACTGACCCCAACTGACAGAGGAAAGCCCATGTAGCATCATTTAGCACTTATTCCCACCTCTTTTTCCCTGGATTTGTGGAGATGGCATCATTAAGTGTGACCACAAGCTGTTCTGCCAACATTTTGTTCTCAACGTGCAATGAACCTGGTGCGTGGTCTGCATTTCTCTCCTCCTCCAGTTGGAACAGGAGCAGGGAGTAACACATGGAGAAGGCAGGGTGGGTGGAGCTCACCTACACATGGACCTCCCTGGCAAATCTGTTGGCTCTTCATAAGCCAGTTTCTTCTCTCTGTTGTATTGACAAACCCGGATAATTCCTGGCCTGGGATGCTCACTTTGCCTCGTGGTCCATGCAGTCTCCTCCTGGATTCCCATGGTGGACACAGCAAGGGACCTGGGTCTCACACCCGGGATGCTCCAGTGCTGCTGGGACACATGGGCTCCCTCCACATGGGCTCTCCAAGCTCACCTTCCCATGCCAGGATGGCCCTGCTCATGGGGAGCAATGTCCAGCAGTGCTGGGAACAAAGTCCATGGTACTCACCATCCACTGTACCCAATGTCTATGGTGCCCAATATCCCTGGTACACAAAATCCATGGTACCCACTATCCATGGCATCCAATGTCCACGGTACCCAACATCCTTGGTACCCAATGTCCAAGGTAATCAATGTCCATGGTACTCAATATCCAAGGTACCCACAATCCGTGTTACCCAATGTCCAAGGTACCCCATGTCAGTGGAACCCAAACCAACAGTAACTTTCTAAAATGAGCTATTTTTAATTGGCTTGAAGAGTCAAAGACAGCACTTTGCCTTCATCCATTTCTAAAACACCAGCACACAAATTCATCTATTTAAGGAGGTTCAAGGTTTAGAGGGTTTTTTTTTGGGGGGGGAGTATTTACTTGTTAATTGTGGCTTTTTTTTTCTTTCAGTAAAACACTTATCCTTTAAAATGGATCCTGGGTGATGTCATAGATAAAGCCCCTCACTATCCTAAAGGGATACCAAACTACCCAATCTGAGGATCAGCAGGGAATGTTTTATTCCTGTTCAAACAGAGGAGCTACAGCAAAGCATTTAACACGAGATTTTTTCCTGTACTTACTGGGTAATTAATTATTCCCGTGTTATCCTACATAAATTAATTCTATTCTCTGAAACACAGAGCACGTATCACGTACGGCTCGTCTTCAGGTCACCACCTACAGCTTCTGGTCTCTTCTGCTGTGTGACATTTAGGCAGATCTGGAACACGGTGACACCATCAAACCAGCTTCATTTCACTCTCAAAGCAAAATAAGAAGAGCTGCTCCAATGCCAAAATAAATCCCTGGGGGATCAAAGGGAGTGTGACGTGTTTGCACCCCCACAAAAATCCTGCTGATCCCGGAGCGAGACAGATCAAACACGCTTTGGCTCAGGGAGTCAGGAAATAAGCTGAAGACAAGGTTTTCAGCAATAGGTTTCCTGCTTATCAGGACCTCTGTATTATTTATTAGCTGCTAGAAATGACACTTGTTGGGTTGGCCAACTTTTGTGAAGAACCTGAGATTAGATATTTTCAGATTTCTTTGTAAGATTTCATTCAATTAACCGGTCTAAAGTTGTTGTGATCAGCATCGGATTCAGGCCACCTTCAAGACAGATAAACTTCTGGAAGCATCTCCTGCCAAAAGGAACAAGGGGGAGACAGATTTAAGGACTCAGGTCTCTCCTTGAAGTGTTTTGGAACAAGGACTTGCCGTTCTGGCAGCCACAGCCCGTGTTTTAGAGGCGGGAGAAGATTTAATCTGAGACCCCCAAATCTGCTCAACTTAAAAGCCTCCTGAAACCCATTTCTACACCTTCAGTAGGTCTGAAAGAACTGAGATTCCCAAGTCACTGACCACATGAGCCCCATTCCAAGGCAGCATCCCCTGCTCTTTACATCCTGAACTCAGCTGAGGTTTGAGACTCCAAGTAAAGGTCTGGTTTTGCTGGAATTATTCAACGTATTTGCTGGTAACCAGGAAATCCAGGGAAAGCAGGAGAGTTAAAATCCCCACCAAACTCCTACATGGAAAACTTATAAGGGGGCTTATTGAGGGGCTGCAGTGCATCCAGGGAAAGGAAGGGAACTGGGGAAGGGGCTGGAGCACCAGGAGCAGCTGAGGGAGCTGGGGGGGCTCAGCCTGGAGAAAAGGAGGCTCAGGGGGGACCTTCTCACTCTCCTCACCTCCCTGACAGGAGAGGGCAGCCAGGTGGGGGTCGGGCTCTGCTCTGAAGAACAAGGGACAAGATGAGAGGAAATGGCCCCAAGTTGTGCCAGGGGAGATTTAGGTTGGTTATTAGGGAAGATTTCTTCATGGAAGGGGTGGTCAGGCCTTGGAACAGGCTGCCCAGGGCAGTGGTGGAGTCCCTATCCCTAGGGGGATTTAAAAGCCATGTGGATGCAGCACTTGGGAACATGGACCAGTGTCCATGTGTCCTTGGCAGTGCTGGGAGAACAGTTGGACTCAGTCTTAGAAGGCCTTTCCAACTCCACAACTCCACAAGACCTGTTGGTTTCCTCCAGTTTTCCAGCATTTTCCCTGGAGCCCCTGTGTGCACATCTCACGATGGATGTTATCCATGTTACTTGTTCACACCAGATAAACCCAGCACCAGCATTCCCTACAAATGCAGAACTCCCCCCATCCCAAAAAATCTGCCTTCACAAGCAACTCTCCATCTAATTCTCCCAAGGAGAACTTGCAACAGCTCCAAAAATTCAGGTGTTTAAACAGGACTGATCTCGACACAGCCACAGGAACCACCTACAGACTCCTCCTCTCCCAGTGACCCACCAACTCTTCTGGAATGAAGCCACATGTGCTGGTGTTTCCTGCCCTCCAGGAGGAAAACAAGCAGCAATTCTCCTTTCAGACCTCCATCAACACACACTTCACAGTTCCAGTAATCCCAGGCTGGCCAGAAATGTTTCTTTCCAGGTGTGGAGTTTGCAAGACTTGGTGGCAAACACAAAGCCAGGAGGCGTTCAGTGATTTAAGGAAAATCAGGCACCACAAAATACCTTTTCTGCTCATGTAGAGTAGAAAAAGAGATTCCTCTTCTCTCCAGGAAATCAGATCCGAGCACAGGAAGAGAGGAAATATCCCCTTTTCCTTTATGCCTTTGATGGGCTTCCTAGAATTTCTATACAAGGATGAAAGGTGCTTCCAACAAAATATTCAGGAACAAAAAAGCAGCACTAGAATTCTTCCTCTTCAGGAAATCCCTCCAAAAATCCAATCTGGATATGGATTTTTAGTGGCTCTCTGGGAGCTTTATTTGTTTGCTTTGCTTTTAATATGTGGAATAAATTCTCAGTGCATTCCCTGAGGAATCAATTGGCATTTCTGCTCCCAGGGATTTGGCACTAAATCCCAGGAACCTGTTGATACCCTACCACAGGAATAATTCAGTGACTTATTTTCATACACAGGGTTGGATTTTCCTTATCATTTGATGGCTGCCTTAAAATCCTTATCAGCCATTCCCATTTCCCCCCCATTTATTCTCCAAGGTGAAATTCAGCTTCATAATTACATCTGTGCTTACTGGAACACAAATGTCTCATTCCAAGATGACTCAGAGGACAAAACCATATTTTAATACCTCCTGAATTTTTGCCCTGGTATTTACATAAGATTTCCAGCTGAAAACCTCCCTCCCTCAATCACTTCTGTGGGTTTAAGTGCTATATTTAATTTCCAAATAGGGGAAAACTCAGGGAAAGGGTGTATTTATTTCCTTCTTTGCCTCAAACTATCTATTCCCAAAAACTGTGCTGCATGTAAATGATGGAAGAAATCAGTTTCTATACTAAAAAAATCCACATTTATGTCTTTTTTTTAAAAAACACAGGTATTAGCAATGCTTGGCCAGCGTGAAGAGGAATTCTCTGAGATCAGAACAAGCACAACCAAGAGGAATTCAAGCTCTTGGCTCTCCTAAAGGCATCTGAAGACCAGGAAGAGAAGCCAATCCCAAGTTCTCAGTAAGCCTTGGACATGCAGTCAGTTGGAAACAGCCCACAGAGGCACCTCAGTGATGATGACCATCATTAATTAAGTGATTACATAACGAAGATTCAAAATACACTTAGATTTGAGCAGGGCTCAGGGGTGCAGATACTTCCAAAGTGCTCGTGTCGGAGCAGAGGGGACCACATGGACTAAACATGAAAATCCAGTTGTTCTCCCTGACACAGTTACTGCTCCACAAGGGCTGGAAAAACCTGCATATGGCAGGTGGCTCCAGCTTGGATTTGTATTTGTAGGGAGAGGAGAAGTGCTGAGGGTGGTTTGTTGGGACTGTCACTGCTGTTCCAACACGGAGCAGCCTAAGGAAGGGAGAGACACGACGCTGTGAGAGCTAAATTAGGGAAGGAGCAGAAAATGAGGAGGATGGTGAGGAAGGAGAGTAGCACAACATACACAACCTGCCACCACGTCTACGGCTCGTCACCAAAACTGGGAGAACATTCATTGCTGGGTTGGGAAACAAGATTAAAAGCTCTAAGTCACTGGAATTAGACAAGGTCTAAACCCCTCTTCTGGTCCTAGTGCAGGTTTTCGTGTCTCACGCAATCAGAGTGGTTTGGGTGGGAAGGAACCTTAAAGGTCATTTAGCTCCACCTCCTTGCCAGGGGCAGGGACTCTTCCCACTACCCCAGGTTGCTCCAAGCCCTGCCCAACCTGGCCTTCAAGACTTCCAGGGATGGGGCAGACACAGCTTCACTGCCCAACCTGAGCCAAGGCCTCACCATCCTCACACACAACAATTCCTTCCCAATATCCCATCTATCCCTGCCCTCTGGCACTGGGAACCCATTCCCCCTTTGCCCTGTCCCTCCAGGCCCTTGTCCCAAGTCCCTCTCCCGCTCTCCTGGAGTCCCTTTAGGCTCTGGAAGGGGCTCTCAGGTCTCCCTGGATCCTTCCCTTCTCCAGCTGAACCCCCCCAGCTCTCCCAGCCTGGCTCCATCCCAGAGGGGCTCCAGCCCTCGGAGCATCTCCGGGGCCTCCTCTGGACTCGCTCCAGCAGCTCCACATCCTTGTGCTGTTGTTCCCCAGGGCTGGAGCAGCTCTGCAGGTGGGGTCTCACCTGAGGGGGCAGAGGGGCAGAATCCCCCCCTCCCCTGCTGCCCATTCTGTGGCACAGAGTCGATCATGGTGAATCTTCTACCACCCCAAACTGATCTCCCTCCAGGTTCACTCCATTGAGTGGGTCCCACATGTCCCACGTGTGTGCCCACAGAGCACTGTGGCTTCCTGCTCTCCCCACTCCTTTCCCACTCGTGCCCAAGCACGTCACACATTTGGGTTATCCCCAGCAATGGACTGAGCAGCTTTTGCGGTTCCCCTTTGGCTCACGGGACGTGGGCTGAGACGAGCAGGATTAGGGGTTTTATTTTAAATAGAGGCTTAACAGGCAGAGGAAAGTGCTCCTGCAGGATATCAACCTCTGGCTTAAGCCCTGCCTTGGCATCCAGCACTGTTATATCATGCTGGGGCTGGAGAGGGGTGATGTCATTTTCCACACTCCTACTTTATCTTCACATCACATTCAAATCCTGCCATTCCCCTGGGTGCTTTCCCTAGGAGAGCTCCAACCCTTAATGCACCACGTGCACTTCCGGCTGCAAAAAGGTTCTTTAATGATTTTTATGTTTGATCAAAGAAGGAGGAAAAGTAACTTTAAAAGCATTGGTGAAGGAAGAGGAGTGAAGACTGCAGGTTTTAATTTCTAATGACTAAATAAAAAGGATGAAACTTTGCTGCAATGGCTCCTTTTCTGCTTTTTTACCCCAAAGGTCCCTGTAAACTCTGGACTCCCAAACCAACCACAGCCCTGAGCCCTGCACTGTCCCTGCTCCTGCCACATCCTGGCACAGAGCTGCCCCTCTCCCCCAGAGCCAGGGGGATGTCCTGCCAACAGATTGCATCCAACACATGCAAGTGGCGATGATGCTTTCCAGAACTGATGGGTGGATTTTCCAATGACAAAAAATAGCCTGGAATGTCACTCCCATACGACGTCACGTCATTCCCTGACTCGATGCCGAAGCAGGAATTTGTCACTCCATCAGTTACAAAGGTCTCAGATCCAAAGAGGGTTTGGGTTCCAGGTTCCAACTTCACGTATCAACCCCCTTCCTGGGCCCTCCCTACTCCAGGACTCACTTCCCAGTGCTTTCCATGACCCCCTGCCTTGGACTGATTTCCCGGTACCTTCACAATCAACTTCTTGGACAAAGGTCTCTCTCCATTACTCAGAGGTACCTTTAGAGCATTTTCCAAACCATGCCAACACCCTTCCCAAAAAATCCCAATGGGATAAGTCAAAGTAATGGGTTTATCCAGAGTGACAACATTCCTGTGTCAGTATCTCACCAGGCTGATAAGGAAGTCCTTCAGACCTATTTGGAATAGCTCTGCTAATGTGGGAATACAGCTAATATAGGAAATAATAAACCATTAATCACTAATTATAAAAAATAATTATTAAAAAAGCAATTAAAACCATTTCGAATATTTTCATCACAGGCCAATGTGTTCATCCTGCTGGCCATGGGGTGGGGACCAGAGGCAGGGATTCTGCCCCTCTGCCCCCTGGGGTGAGACCCCACCTGCAGAGCTGCTCCAGCCCTGGGGAACAACAGCACAAGGATGTGGAGCTGCTGGAGCGAGTCCAGAGGAGGCCCCGGAGATGCTCCGAGGGCTGGAGCCCCTCTGGGATGGAGCCAGGCTGGGAGAGCTGGGGGGGTTCAGCTGGAGAAGGGAAGGATCCAGGGAGACCTGAGGGCCCCTTCCAGAGCCTAAAGGGGCTCCGGGAGAGCTGGAGAGGGACTTGGGACAAGGGCCTGGAGGGACAGGATAAGGGGAATGGGTTCCCAGTGCCAGAGGGCAGGGTTAGATGGAATATTGGGAAGGAATTGTTGTGTGTGAGGGTGGGCAGGCCCTGGCCCAGATTGGGCAGTGAAGCTGTGTCTGCCCCACCCCTGGGAGTGTGGAAGGCCAGGGTGTTTTTCTTTGTGCATCCAGAGCCCGTTGTACCAACGACACAACCTGCACTCCCACCCAGGAGGGAACACGGGACACAAACTGGCGAACATGCTGGAGAAGTCATGGTGTGACCTGACCCGAGGAGGAACCTGGAGGACACTTTTAGGGCAATTTGGTCAGCACAAAACACCCCCATCCTCACTGAGGAGTCCGAGGCACCACCAGAAACAGCCCTGGAGCTTTTGGAAGCCAAGTCCTGCCTCTGTATGAGCCCTTCCCAAGCAGAGGGACACAGCAGGAAAACTCACTCTGCCAGTGCCTCACTGGCATCGTTTTTACCCCTTTTCTTGGCAAACTGCCTCAAAGAGGAATTCTTTCTCGTCACACCTCAGCTGTCACCACTGGAGAGGCACAGAGTGCAGCACACCCTGCCCAGCCACGGAGCTTCTCTGCCTCCTCCTCCTCCAGCCAATGAGAAACAGCCTCAGGCTGAGGGAAAAATCAACCTAAACTTAACCAGGTCAGGGCTGTACACAGAAATCCCACATTCCAACCAAAATGGCATTCCATGTGGGAAGAGCTGACTTAGTCACCCAGGAGTGGTTTGCTTTCATTCCTTGAAAACTTTTCACGTGATCTTAGCAGAAATTTCAGTAACTAGAAGGACTCGGTGAAATTAAAGTGTCTTTTCAGTGATGAGATGTAATTAAAAGAATCCTTTAAAGGGATGAGAATGGATTTGAGGACGGGAAGAGCAGCTGGAGCAGGAGGTTGGTTACAGGCAGAGCAGGCCATGGAAAGTCAGCATTTCCCTTCCTAAAGTCCTGATTTTGGACTTTGTTCAGGAATCCTGAAATCCCAATGTCTCCCTTGTTTTTCCAGACATTAGTGCCAAATAAATCCTAGGAACACAGTTAACACACAGGATTCCCCACAGTGGCACAGGAGTGACTGGAGCAGCTTTTGGACATGAGGATGTGGATGCCCCATCCCTGGAAGTGTCCAAGGCCAGGTTGGACGGGGCTTGGAACAACCTGGGATAGGGGAAGGTGTCCCTGCCCATGGCAGGGGGCAGGATGAGATGGGATTTAAGGTCCCTTCCAGGCCAAACCACTCTGGGATTCTAGGAAGTTCAGCAGGTTTGGGAGATCCTCAGACACAAATTGTTCCACCAGATCCCAGACCATCTCCCACACACCACTTTGTGGGAATGTCAGGGCAGAGGATCACACCATAAAGTGCAAAACCCATGAAAACAGCTTAAACCCCCAATGCTGATGAACTCAGCCCTTCTGAAAAAGCAAGGATGCTGCAGCCCATGCAGGAATTCCATGCAGGAATCCATTCAGGACACCAGTGACATAACCACTCCTCATCCCATCCCTACTGTGTCACCAGGCACAGGGAAAAACGAGACACCTCATCCCACAGAAAGGTTTCCTTTGAAGTTCTGCCCTCTCAGGTTGCCCTGAGTCGCCTGTTCGGCTCTTCAAAGCTTTGTGGGGTTTCACTTTTCCTCCCTGGCTCCTTTTCTGTCCATTCCAAACACACTCATCAACAGCAGCTCTTCAAAGGGATCCTGCTGAGCTCTCACAGAACAACCCGTGGTGACAAAGAGTCTCCCAAGCTAATGGGCTTTGGGATAAGTAGGTGCTTCCAGCAGTTTTGCCACTTTCTATTCCATTAAGTGTCCTCGTGCTTCAGGATTGAGAATTTTCATCCCATTTTCTTCACGCTGTTAATTATTTCGTCTCGTTCCCACTTCTTCTCCTCTAATATTTTCAGGCTCAGGATTAGTTGCAACTGAGATCTCTCCTTTTGTTGTTTCTGTTTTTTTAACATCTTAGGTAATGTTATGCCATTTGGCCCTGGAACTCCTTTCCTTTTCCCTTGGGATGGTTTGAAAAAGGCATCAGACAGTCCCACCACAAGGATACAGGAGAATGAAACATCAGCTCTTTGCTGCAATGAAACACTTGTTTCCTCTCACTGTGCCCTGCAAAGCTTCTCTCCCTTGTGTCTCTGCCAATTTACTGCCCAGGGCACAGGGGACTTTTGAGGCTGCCACCCAACACCAGCTCCACAACACCTGCTTCTAACTGGACCCACAACTCAGTCCCTTTGGGATTCAGGACAACCCTTTCCACTTACAATTATGAACACACAGAAAGTTAAACACAAGGCATGTTTATAGTGACACTCATCACATCAAACAACGAGCTCCCAACAGCTTTCCAAAATTAAAGGAAGGGAAGAATCAGGTCAGTTGGTGCCCGAGAAGTTGTCTCACATCTTTCATTTCCCTTCTGTTGTGCAATTTCACATCATATTTCTTCTGAAAGTGTGAATTAATTCATTAATTAAACCTCAGGGATAAAATGTCCCCGATCACAAATGGCTGCACATTATAAAGATCTGTTAAAATAAAGCATTTTAACAGTAAAATACCAACGGAGTTACATGAAAACATCATGGAAACAATTTTCTTTTTCCTGGAGGAAAGTGAAAGAGGCTTCACTGACAGATGGATTTCATTTCATAACAAGTTTTTCCTCACTGGACGAAGAACATGGAAAAAACTGCAAAGACTGGTGAAACCCAGAGAAGCAGGTGATGGACACCAGGCTGATAAAGGGAACAGATGGGGTGGGAACAGGGCAGGGATGGTTGAGGAGCTCGGACACATCTATGGCACAATGGAAAGGGGGAGTGGAGCCACCAGGAAAGGCTGGATTTGGGAGAGGTCAATGACTGTGAGTCAAGGCATGGACTAATGGCCTTGGAGCTCTGCAGCTGAGATGGAAAAAAAGGGAATTCCTTGAATTATTTAGAAGCAGGAAGGCAGACATGGCCCAGGAGGGCAGTTCCTCACCCGGATTAACAGGGTGCTCCAATTACAAGCAGGAGTAAGAGAAGGATTTTTCACAACCCCCAAGATCTCCACCAAGATTTGCTCCAATGCCCTGCTCTCCCACGGGCCTGTATTTCCGACCAAACACCACTCAAGGCACTTGATATTGATCTGGGTTGGTCCTTCTAAATACCTTAATTGTGGCTCATAAAACTTCCCTACCTCAGCAGGAGAACTGAAAAGTAGTAACATATGGAAAAAGCTCAGAGCCTGGAGCTGGGGGGGCACCTGGAGAAGGACAACAGCATCCCACAGGTGCCATTAAAATCCCATTTTTCCCTATTTCACCTACATGCCTCCTATATTTTACTTTATTAAGGAGGACTGTGGCTGCAGAGATGCTCAATGGCCACGACAGATCTGAATCCAAACAGCCCAATCATTCCTCACACCACTGATGGCTCTATTGATTCCACAGCCTTTTCCAAGGGTCCTTCCCAATGCATTTGATTTGCTAAATGAAGTGGCCTTGTCTGGCTCTTTGTTCCCAAACCCACGGCCTGCTCCTGGCTCCATTAATCCGCCACCTCTCTCCTGATAAAGGCATTGTTTTGGACACCAGCCCGAGCCCTCAGAACGCAAGAGCCTCCTTTCCCTGAGTTTATTCCCAGCCTAAGCCTTCCCATGCTTTTAAGTCTGTGCCCGAGATGCAGGGAAAAAACAAACATCCATAAAACGTCCATCCCAAAGCCACGGGCAGAGCCTCCGCGTGCCCTTTGCCAGGGGAGAGTCAAGCCTGGCACAAAGGCAACAATTACCCTTCCAAGATAAAAGCTGTAACAGTTGCTGAGCCCAAACACACCATCTCAGAAGCGCTGAAAAGATACTTTTTAAGTCTTTTTTCCCCCTGGAAAAAGGAGTCCAAATATCTCCAGAGAACACACAAGCTGTTGGGTTGTTGGCAACACACCAGGAGGCTCCCCCAGACACTGCCCGGGGATGTTCCAAGTGACTCCACAAGGTCCAAGAACAGGAGAGGCACAAACAGCCAACACCAGCAGAACTGAACTGGCATATTGTGGAGAATGCAAGAGGAAAAACAGGTGTTTCTGTGATGAATCCCAAATTCCCTGAGCCTGGGAGAGCTGCGGCTGCTCCAAAGCACCCCAGAAGGAGCCAGGCTGTGAGGGGTCTGAGGGAAAGCTCATGGGAGGCTCCAGCAGAGACCTCCAGCTCCTGCCAGACAGGAACCAGCACTCACACAGGTGATTCAGAACCCAGGAAAAATACCCTGGGTCCCCCCCTCTGGTGCGGGATGGAGCTCAAGGAAGGGCGTGGGGAGATTAATCAGAGACACTCAGCAGCCCCCAGCTGTGTTTGGAGAGCCCTGACACAGCCACGAGCCAGCAAAGCACTTCAGAGCCATCAGCAGCAAGTGCAAACCTTCCAGGAACGGCACACAAGGAGAGCCAATCATTTCCTAAATTCCTCCCCACCAGCTGCTCCGAACTTGCTTTGACATAATTAAATGAAAATTGGAGGAAATTCTGAATGCACAAGTCAAAGCACTGAAAAGCATCCCAAGAGTTGCCTTTTTAACAAGCAGCATCATGCACTGACCTCTGCTAGTTTGTATGGCAAGATGAGCTTCTCCCCCACCGTCACCGTCTTCCTGGTCACCAGGGCCTCAAATAGCATCTCCTCCTTCACCTGGAACACAAATACTGATGTTAGGGATTGTTTTAGGAATCATTCCTTTTAAAATCCAGTTAAAAAAGAAAAGAAAAAAAAAAAAGGCATTTCAAGTTAAATAATTGAAAATTCAGTGTAAATTTAAAATTTATGAATGGATTTTAAATAAGTAATGAGAACACTTTTGGCAGCCCTTGCAGGGTTAAGGTCAGTGGATAGGAACAAGGCAGCCTTTGGGAGGAGCCAGCTCAGCATCAGGAACCAGACACCACAGTATCCAAAGGAACCTGATTTTCTGCATTTCCAGCATTTCCCATTGGGTTCCTTCCTTCCTCATGTGACTCCTCCCTCACACTTTTGTTGGCAAAAAAAGTCAACTTTCTGGAGCTGTCAAGATGAAATCCTACACACTGTTCTCCAGTGTCATCAGTTTAAGAGATATCCAAGTGGCTTGGGGGTTTTCGGTGCTCTTCAGGCTGGAGAGCAAACAGGGGGAGGGAGAAACCTTTGGAAAAGGTTTGCAGGAACCAGGTCAGAGGTGCCCACAAATTAAGTGGTGCCTGCAATTGTTGGGAAAAAGGCTCTTTTCCAGCCTCTCTTACATGGACATGCCCTGGATCCAGCAGTTAGACCTGAATACTTTGAGGGCTTATCTTTGCTCCATTTCCAGGTCAAAAGAGAAACTGTTCATCTAGGAGATGGATATGGGTTGATACAGGGATGGTGTTGCTTGAGAAGCTGCCCTGATGTCTCTCCTTGCTGAAGGACTCCATGCAGACACCACACCTGCTCAGAACATCTCTGATGAAGACCAAAAGCCCCATTCCTGAGGCCATCCAAGGCTGTATTTTTATGGCAGGGAAATGAATTATGATTTGATGTGGGAAATGGGAAACTTTTGGAAACGGTTGGACTCAATGGCCTTAGAGGTCTTTTCCAACTGAAACAATTCTCTGACTGGATGGACTTTGACTTACTGGTTTAAACCAGGAATTAGGCCCTACAGGTCACAGGGCCCCATGGGTGACCAAGGCCCCAGAGACCCCACAGGCCACACATGCCCCATAGTCCGAATTAGCAGGAAGAAGAATTAGTGTGAAGAGGAAATGCAAAAGATCCAGTGGAGCTCCAGGAATCTCCCAAACCATCACAACAATGCTGGTCTGGACAAAACACTATTTCTATCAGAAATACCATCCTGGGAGTCTCCCTGAGAAACTCCAGGGCAATCCTACATCACTGACTTTCCCTGGAGCACCAACTAACAAGAACCTGTTGCTGTGGAAAGCAGAAGACATCATGTCACCTGGATATGACATCACCCACCAGCAAGGCTCATGTCATCAGCAATCTGGTGTCACCTTGAGGTTCATTTCAGGAGTGCCCAGGACAACCCTGGAGCCCCCAGTCCCTACGATCTGCTTTGGCCTTTCAAAACCAAGTGGGGAGAAAAATAACCCCCAAGCAAGATCTCACATTTGGTTTCTATTCCTCTGCTTCCAGGGAAATCTGGGAGTTTGCAGTTCGTGGCTCTGGGGGCGAAGTGTGGACAGTTTTCCAGCACTTTGTGACCACGGGACTGTTGGCTGCTCTCTCTCAGCTGCACAGGGAGGGAGCGAGGGAGTCTCCCACCCTCCCTTATCCCATGCCAGGGATGGGCAAACCCGCAGCTGGCTCCTTGTAATTATCCAAGGCACCAAGACAGAGGGGTGTCAGATGGCTCCTAATCACAACACTCCAAAGAAACATTCCTAAACAATATAAACACTTCCAAGTTCCAGATTTGTCAGCAAACATGGGCATTTTAAACCATTTAAACAACTACCCACACCATCCCTCAGCTCGTGTCCAGCCCGGGTTCCTTCTCAGCTCTCCAGATGGGTGAGACCTGTGGATGTGGATCCTTCATCTCCTGGCTTGGAGATGAAACACACTTGGCAAGGATGGGAATGTAATCCCTGCCTCTCCCAGGGTCTTTGCCTGGAATTGCCACCCAGTGGAGCTTGATCTCCATTCCTTTGTCACCTCGGAGCACCAACAACCTGGGCATGGCCAAACCAGCCTGATTGTCACTGCAGGTCACAGTGTGAGGATACCTGACTCCTGATGCCAGCAAGGACCCATTGGAGCTTTCCAAAGACAAATCCAGTTACTGAGGACACCTGAAGCAGCATCCCCATTGCCTGCACCCTACGCTTCTCCTCCAGCAGGTGTGACCCACTGAAACAGGGATAAACCCCACCAGAGCAGAGCAGCAAAGGGGACAACATCCCTTATTCGTTCCCTGTTTGCCATGGGAATTTCACTCCGAGGTTGCGGCTCGTGGCGTTTTGCTCTCTGGTGCTGAAGGGCACGTCCTGCTCTCCCTCTGAGGCATGGCCTGAAGGAGTTTATCTTAATTACAGGGACAAAATGCAGATTTAAGGCTTCAGCACCACACTCAAGGGCTGGAGGGGCAGAGCTCCACGAGCCAGAGAAGGGTGACCGGCTGTGAGCGCCGGCAGGAGCAGCCAGGCAAGGGCTGGGCTGGAGCCAAGGCAGGCAGGGATTGCTTCTCCAGCACTGCTGGGCTCTTATCTTTGAGCAGCTGGAGGAAAATGAACCATTTCCAACGGGACAGCAAGAAAACATCAGGCTTTGTCTCTCCTCCCGTATTTGAGAGAGGGATTACAGTGCTGAGGGCTCGTTCAAAAGCTGCCTGGGGTGGAGTAACAGTGAACACAGTCAGATTTCTATCAGCCTTTCTTGGAAAAGAGCTGGACCTTTTCCTCAGGCTTTCTTTCAAATAACCAGAGAGTCAGAAAGGACCCAGGGACAGCTGGAGCTATGTCAGGGGAGGGTTAGGGTGGATATCAGGGAAAGGTTCTGCCCCCAGAGGGTGGTGGGCACTGACCAGGCTCCCCAGGGCAGTGGGCACAGCCCCAGGGCTGCCACAGCTCCAGGAGTGTTTGGATGACACTCTCAGGGACAGGGTGGGACTGTTGGGGTGTCCTGTACAGGGCCAGGAGTTGTGGATCCCTTCCAACTCAGGATATTCCATGACTCTATGAAGTTTTCTGACTAGAGTTCTGGCTTTAAACTTTGCCTCTGATGAAGATGAAGATGTCCCT
This sequence comes from Scytalopus superciliaris, assembly GCA_013400415.1. NCBI lineage: Eukaryota > Metazoa > Chordata > Aves > Passeriformes > Rhinocryptidae > Scytalopus > Scytalopus superciliaris. Next base: position 426,382 of record VXBX01009908.1, read on the forward strand.
GCTCGTTGCAGGGGTGTTGGACCAGACGAACTCCGGAGGTCCCTTCCAACCCAAATCATTGCGTGATTCTACAAAACTCTGCCTGGAAAATGGATCCAGAAGAAAAAGCTGGATGCAAGCACTGTCTGCCTCATAATCCTCACCTCCCCAATTACTTTCCAAGATGTTTATCACAGCAGCAGCACGATGTCTGTGGGGTCCCTCTGGGAAGCTGAAGACAATTTTTCAGCAGAACTTGAGCACATAAATCTCCCGTGGAGGCCAAACCCAAATGGCCCCAATGCACAGGGAGATCTGGCAAAGCTCACTGAGGGCACCTGGTAACTTTCATTTACCTTTCTCTGCATCAGGGCTGGTTACTAAACCTACAAACTGAATATTAAACTGCTCCACAGAGCAAGGACAGATCCGACCTCTTTCCCCAGTGGAAATAATTTCCCGTGTTAGCAAATGTACAACAACTAAAGTGTTCCTGCTCTTTTAATGGGAAAAAACCTCCTCTCTTAAGCTCAGTTAGATCATTTCTAAGAGATTGCTTTTGTTGATAAGCCCACAAATGAGCTTTTCCAAGCTTTCCACAGAAGTTTTCCGCAGTTTTCCAGGATTTCTGCAGTGACATTTGCAGTGCTTGCACGGGACCCCACGTCTGCTGGATCCATCAGGCAGCCTTGACATCACTCCCCGGCACGGCGTTTCAGCAGAGTTTAAACAAAGGCCGTGAAAAACCTGCCAAAAGCATCACATAATCCACAGGCTGTGTCTATTCCTGACAAAAAAATGGAATCAGGGGTTTACTGTACATGAAACAATGATCTGCAGAGTCTGGCCAAAACCCTGTATTGCAGTTTGCTGTTTCAACAAACGCTGGGCTGGAGGGTTTAATAAAGCAAAGACATGTTGGATGGGGTGTTGGTATCTCTGAAAACCAAATCCAGCACAGGTCACCACCTCCTCCCAGATTCCTCCCAAAAATCTCCATGTTGCTTCATTTTACAGGGACACAAATCCCATGATCCAGAGGCAGGATGGCTGTGCACTGACTGCTGCAGCAGGGAATGTCCCCTCCTTGTCCTTGGAGGTTCCAAGCACAATCCCAGCTCCCAAGAACCTGGGACAGACTTCCCTTTGGAGAGGGAAAACCCCTTAGTTTTGCCTAAAGGACTCCTTTTAGCCAGGCTGTTTGTTTGCTGGGCCAACCCTGCTCCTGCTTCTCTGAGCCTTTCCACCAAGTCCAGGTGGATTTTTTTTTTCCTTCTCTTTTCCATGTCAAATCCTTGACTGAACAAATCCAGAGCATAAAACCCAACACAAACCTTGCCCCAGAACAAGGAAGTCCTGGATCACAGAGAAGGGGGTTTCTCCCATCCCTTTGCTCCACTCCAGCCTGTCCCACCAGGCTCCTGGTGGCTCCATGAAAGGAACTCCAGCTCTTTGTCAGCTCCTATTATTTTTATTCTGTGATGATTTTCCAGTCTTAGCAAGTAATGCCAAGACTTAGGGAGGGGATTAACAACTTTTCCAAGCCAATTCATAATTTTAGCCACAATGGGAGAAGTGAAAGTGTTCACTGTGAAGTGACCACAAAAATAAAAGTAATAAAAGTAATTACCCAAATGAAACCAAATCCAAAGTGTCAAATGTTTCAAGCAGTGGTTTTGGTGTCTGGCTGAGAAGAACTCATCACACTGAATGTGGAGAGTTGTGAGGAGCCAACTCAAGAGCAGAGTGGGGTGGATGATCCCTGTAATGATATTTTATCTCTAAACTCTTTGGGTCTCCCTTCTGGTCAAAGCTGAACAAGCAACAACCTCTGTTCAGGTCTGCAACAAACCTGCCATTTCAGAGAGGGAACTCAATCCTGACAGTGGGGTTATTGCCCTGACTCCAGCTGATTTCAGTGCCTCTGTTGGAGAGCAATCAATGTCTGTGATTCCATGGGTAACTCACCGGACAGTGCAAATTTGGGGACAAGCAATGACACTTCCCCAAAGGCAGTGAGGCATTTCCCCACATCAGCCCTGAGCTCTGCATTGCCCTGACTAATTAACAAGCCTTTTCTGAACTCTGTGCTCATTTAGCTTGCAAAGACATCACCAAGACAACAGAAATCCCTCACTTTGCTCAACTACACCAGAGTCTGGAGGTTGATTTTTTTTTTTTTAAATGGTGACAAATATCTATTTATTTATTTTTCCATCCTGCTGACACTACCTGGCAATGCTGTTCCATGCCATGGCATTAAACCACCCCTGGATTTATCTGGCTCAGCTGATGCCTCATTTCACATATTCACAAGTAAAGAGCACGCCGGTACCTCAGAGGGTGTAGATGTTTCATCAGAGTTTGTTTGCAAAGTCAGGGCAAAGACCCAAAGCCTGGAACTCTTTCAGATCTCTAAATCACCCTCTTATCCAAACCTTTTTTAAAAAACAATTATTTAACTCACTTGGCAACTTTTACAGGGTAAAATCAACAACATTCTCCTCCCAGCTCGTATTTTCCTTGTGTTTATTTCTGCCATCTCCAAGGCCAAGACACAAAGAGCATCCAGCTGCTCATCCCCAGACTTTACAGAAGCTTCCCCTCCCTAAATTCAAGGCATTAATGAAGTGCTATGAAAATCCCTGGGAGCCAATTCCCAAGTTCTTTAGGTCAGGAGACAACACAATTATTTAATGGAAGGAATGGGAAGAGCATCAGGAGTCCACAAAATGATGAGTTACCTTCTGATGCTTGTCATAAAATCCACAAAAATTACCCTTCCAGACCGTGCAGGGAGTACAAAAGGGTGAAGAAAATTGTTGTCAGAACCAACTACATGAGGAACATTTCAGTTCCAAGTGGTTTAAATCAATTCAAAAGAAGGGGAGTGCAAGGAGAGCTTCCAGCCACCCCTGTCCAGGTGTTGAATCCCAGAATATGTTGAGTTGGAAGGGACACACAAGGATCAGTGAGTCCAACTCAACCCTGCAAAGGACCATCCCCAAGAGTCACACCAGGTGCCCGAGAGCTGAGTCTTACATGGTCTTCTCAGACAGGTATTGGAACAGACCTGAGGGTTGGCCACTGCATAGAGCAGCAGGTTTGCTTCCCACCCACACCTGCTTTGCAATCTTTCCAAATTAACCACACAAACAGGATTTCCAGTCAATGAAACCTCAAGCTGGAGAGAAGGGGCAAAAGTCTTGCAGTAAAAACCTCATTAAAGCACCTTTTCAGTGTTTGCCACCACCCCAGTGGCAAAGAGGAACAGCCCATGGAGAAGGTAACACAGGAGAACTCACTCTTGGGGCAAAAGTGGAAATAAACTGTTCTGACCCAGAGGTGGCTCATGAGGAGGGAAAGCCAAGCCTTACCTCCAGCAGCTCTGACACAACAGGCAGGATTTCAGGGTTACAGATATCAATGGAGTCATCCCTGTAGGTCTTCTTTTTGTAGCGGATGTTCCCCAGGTGCAGGATGGCCGAGAGGAGAGAGAAGATCCTACGGGAGACACAGACAGTTCAGCTCCCCTCAGCTGCTTTTGCACAGAGCACATTAAACCATCTCCAAGGGCCACCTCCCCTATTTGGCTCATTCCTCTAATTTTCAATCCAAAGTGCCCAATTCACCTCGTGCCAAAGGGGTTTTCACTCAGTCTTGCACTTCCTTGAACATCACCGAACACACCAAACGCCCCGTGTTGTAAGAAAAATAGAGACCCTGGAGCAATCTCCATACCCAGAGGAAATACTGATCCTGCAATTGCCTAAATGAAGGGAGAGAGGGGGCTCAGCCAGGCAGGGGATGCTCCTTAAGAGCATGTTTGTCACCTTCTCACCTCCAGGCCGAAGCAGCAGGTCTATATAAAACTGCAAAAATATAATATACATGCAGCTGAGATACAGAGAGAGAAATTTATCCAGCCAGCATTTCTGTTTTGGGGGCAATTTGGTAGTTTTTAAGTTATATCTTCCTCCAGAAAAACAGGATCACAGACTCAGGATATGTGGAGTCAGAAAGGGATGCATAAGGATCAAGTCCAACTCCTGAGTCAATGTCTTTGAGATAATTTTTTTAGGTCAAATTCATCCCAACCTACTCAAGGCTCTCAAGCCAACAATCAGCATGGGAGGAATTAGCCTGGGGGTCTGGCTGAAGGTGACCCTCCCAGACACCCCTGCACTCAGTGGAAGGTGCTAAACTGCAACCCAAGGAAGAAGCCCAGTTTCCCAACCAGCCCTTCCAGAGATTTAAGGGAAAAAATGAGCCTCCAGAGCTGCAGCTGCATGCAAAGGGTTAAGTTTGAGGGGTGATGATCAGGATTTGTGACTGAACCAGGATGTGGATTCATGACATGCAGAGTAAGCCACCACTATTCATGAACAGTTGAAAAGTACTTCAAGATGTCAACTCTTGCCAAAGCTCCGTTCACTGAGGAGAATCGGTAAATACAGAATGATCCCAGAACCACTGGATGGTTTGGGTTGGGAGGGACCTTAAACTCAGCTCCTCCCACCCCCTGCCATGGGCAGGGACACCCTCCACCAGACCAGGTTGCTCCAAGCCCCGTCCAGCCTGGCCCTGGACACCTCCAGGGATGGGGCAGCCACAGCTTCCCTGGACATCATTCCAGTGTCTCACAGCTCCTTGCCAAGGGTCAGGTGGCTCAGGCCAGGCCACGATGGAGGGGACCTGAACTGAAACCATGGAAAATGAACTCACTGTCTGCGTGTCTTGGGCAGGAATCCCACCATCTCCATGGCCAGCTGCAACCGCTCGAAGTCGTGCTTCAAGTCCTCCCCTTCCACGGAGAAGCAATCCTGGAAATTCCAACACAAGGAGTGAGCACCGGGAGAAACTGACTCAGGACGTGTCCAGATGGCCAAGGCAGAGCTCCACAAATATCCCTGTGTGATTCCCAAGCCTGTGGTCAGCAACATTTCCAAGCTGCCACTGGAAAAATCACATTTTTGGCTAATTTTTCCTTGTTTCCCAGGTTTGCCCTCTCAGTGTGGGACAACTCACATACAAAGGGGCTATGAATTAACAACAAGATGAAATTTGCTTCCCGTTTCCAGGCAGTTTATTCCATAATAAGTCCTGGTCCACCAAGAATTCCTATCACTAAAGAGGAAAATTCAGTTTAAAAAAAAAAAAATCCCCATGATTTCATGTCAATTATCAGTGAGTGGGAACATCCCTGTGTGGGAAAGCTTTAAGTATGTTTTTCCCTAACTTTATTCTAACTCCAGGGAAGTTATCTGAAAAATGCAGGCATTGGGAGAATTTAAAATCCAGTGTATTCTGTACTTCTTGGAGGCTCTTCATGTGTATGAACAGTTCAGTTTTCCAGACAATGCCCAGAATAGCCTCAGGATATTTTATTAATACTTACATAGAGACTTCCTACAAGTTAAGCCAGGGATTAGTAAATTCTCTTAAAATTCCATTAATTCAATAAAATTCTATTAAAAATCAATTTAAAGAATATAAATAAAAATTTCAGCTCTCAATTAATTAAACAGCTGAATCCACATGATTTGTTTTGACCCTTTTCCTATAAATCCTATTTATTACCCAAGCAAAACTTTGCCCAAATAATGTTGTAAAGCCTGGAATAAATAGGGTTACTTGGAAAGACACCTGGACTCACTTCTAGCCCAGAAAATAACCCATAAATACAGAATATATGGAATGAGGTTATTTTATAGTGCCTTGTGGCATTTAAAGCCTCACGACCACACCAGAGCTACTGACCGGGTGTGGGGGGGAAATCTTTATTTTAAATCTGTATTTGTATTATTTATCTATTTAAATAATAATATTACTGTGGTGTTTATCTATTTAAAATCCTTCATGCAGCAGAGGAGACTTGCTGTGCCATCCCCTCGACTAAAAGCCAGAGAAGAGCAATCGGACAAGGAAATTGACATTTTGGAATCAATTATCCCCAGGGACAAGTTAATGCTCCATGGACAAAGGGAATTTGGAGCTGCTGAACGGGAAAAACACTTAAAGCCACGTGCAGGGGCTGAAATTTAGGGAAAAAAGAACATGTTTAAGTTAGGAAATACTCCTTGGAAAAGGGATATTTTCCCCTTCTTTTAGTAGAGGGTTGAAAATTCCCCTTTTTAAGAGCTATGTGTGTCCCAAGGAACACAACAACCCACACTGGGGAGCCCCAGCAATGCGATTCCTGACCCCACAAAACCTCAGGATAGGGAGTTGTCCCTCCTGAACTCCAAGCTCAGCTTTCTCAACCACCACGAGGAGACCCTGGAGATGTTCCCAGAGGGACCCGGAGCGAGCAGGAAAAACAACAACCCCCCCAAACTGTGCAAATCAGGCCTTTTGGAAGCTTTTCTAGAGATGCCAAGTGGTGCTTCCCACATTCCAGAGGCCACTTCCACGTGCTGGCCCCGTTCCTCCAAGCTGAGGTCACGAGTCAACAGCAAATCGCAGGGACAGCTCGGAAGAGGCACGACCTGCCCCAAAGGCAATTTAATTAATGATTTACATAACAATTGCCCGACTCATTAACCCGCATGGAAAGGCTTTTAGCAAATTCCCTCCTTCAAAAGGGATGCTCTCCGCAGCGTTCCTTCCTAATGGATGAGAAGGGGGTGATAATTATGGAAAAGAGGAGTTTTCCTTGGGATTCCAGCAGACACGTCCATCCCCACAGATCAAACATCCTGCCAGAGCAATTAGTTTTCCAGTAAAAGTGGGTGCCCTGCTTCCCATCTCACATCGAAGCAATCCATGGATTTCCATGGAAAATTTTATAGGGGATAAACCAGAGTTGCTTTATAAACCATCTGTCTGCAGGAGGCTGAGTCCCTGGAGATGGGCAGAGGTCCAGGGTCACTTCAAGAATGAATCAACCAAAGCAAACATATGATTTCCCAGGAATATAACAGCAAATGATCCCAAATAAAATGATCCTAAACAGCTAAACAGTCAATGACACGTAAGTTTGGGGACTGTCTGGATTGCAATTCCTCCAGGAAATTGGCCCAAGCCATTCCTAAAGCATGCAAGGGCTCTGCAACTTAGAAAGTGCATCTAGAACAGCCCCTGCCCTGCAGGACCTCCAGGGATGATGGATAAAAGATGCCAGTCCAATATCCCATATTTTTAACCTGGGCAGGGTTACATTCCCTTTCCCTCTCCGCTCCTCGGGATTTCAAAGGGAAATCTTGCTGTTAAGATATGTTTTTAGCCCAAGTGAAGCCCAGCTCCTTCCCAGCTCACCCCTTACCCTTCCAGATGCACCAGCAAGAGCTTGGCAACCATCAAGCAGCTGGCAAAACAGGCAGGAGTCACATGCAGCTGATCCCAAACAAACCTCCACATGCAGAACAGACCCCAGGGAGCACCACGGGACATGCAGACCCCAAAGCACATCACCAGCTGAAGGGGGAAAAGCTTCACCACTGCCTTTTTTGGGGTGATCCACATGGGAAGGGTGATGACGCCAGCAGGAGTGTGTCAGGAGAAGGAATTGGTTTTGCAGCCTGAACAATATCAGGGTTCGATTTTCTCCCAGATGGTTGGGAGGGTGTTTTTGGTTTGTTTATTCCCCTGGAAGCTGGAGAGCAGATACACCACCACGACCAGCACGAACTGATGCTTCTCTTGGGGCTCCAAGAGGCTGATTTGCTGTTTTGTCAGTGAGGAATTTCAATTCTCACACTGCTGCCACACCACAATTCCCACAGATCATCCAGTCTTATCCCAAGAAGGAATAAAACCCCCTGTGGAGAGCCAACCATCCCTGAGTGGGGGAGCTTTCCAGATGGAAGGCACCCAAAAAGGACAATGGAGAAGAAGCCCTGGACCATCCCAAGCAGCAGTGCAGGCAGAGGGCAGTTAATGGGTTAAGCTCAGCTGGGCTTTGCTCTCCTGGTGTCCCTGCCCAGCCCAGGGGTGGTGGTACTGACCGGCTCCGAGTCATGGCAACACTCATCCCAGCGGGGGCTGAGGCCTTTCCTTGCCATCTGGAAGGAGGCAGAGCAGGTTACACAGGTCCAGACCCCAAACAACCCCATCCTTCCTTCCTTGGGTTTTTTTCCCAGGGAAGATTCACGATGCTTTTGCATTCCTGGTGCTGATTGCCACTCACAGTGTTCTCTCACAGGGGGAGTTTAATGGATTGGGGAACCTTTCCATTTTTTGGCCAGAGTTGAAGGAACCTCTGCTGTACCTGGAGCTGAAGGGCTATTGATGGAAAAGTGCCACTGAGGAGCAGGTTTGGCTGGTTCCTACTCTCAGCCTCTGCTCCAGGCACATGGAAGTGCTGCAAAAGTGAGACTTCCAGCAACACTCCAAAGCTTTTTAGGAATTCGTGGGTTTTTTCCAATCAGACAGAGAAGTCAAAGCTCATCAGTGACCAGGCCCAGGAGGGAGAGAAACGTGGCCCCAGAGCTCCTGAGGAGCTGAAACTAAGGATCTGATCCTGCAAATGACTAACTTAGAGATGGATAAAGGTGAATAACCAGCACAGGAAACACTCAGGGAGATTCAGGAGACACACAGGTGGGTGTATCTGCCTTTGGGGTGGGAGGTGGAGAACTCACCCAGGACTTGGGTTTGGGATACTTTAAGTAAACTTATGTTTAAAAAGCAATTTAAACCTTTCTTTCCAACCAGGTCCCTGCATTCTGAGCTCAGCCCCCTGAGGAGCAGAAGGTTTTGGTGCAGTCTCTGACTGGGTTATTCCTCACCTGCAATGCCAGGTCAGAACACTCTGGGAGCAAAAGGGTCCTGCCTGAAGGGTCACCCTTGACTTGGGGGGGTTCAGCATTTTATGCCTTCTCAATATTAATTACTTTTCAGTCAAACACTTCATTTCCTGGTTCTTTTCCCATTTAAAAGGTAGGGATTCCTCCAGGACACATTCCAGAAGTGACTGGAAATGCTCAGGGCTCGTTTCCTAATTTCTCCCTTATGTGATTCCCACATTTCTTTTTCCATTTCTCTTTTTCCTTTGTTCTCCTTGTTTTCCTTTCCCCTCCGGGGCAGGGGGAAGTTGCTCCTGCACTGTCAGACGGTGTGAATGTGAAACCATGGCCACATCTAAAGGTGCCTTTCCCCCACAGTTTTCAGTGGTAAATGGTCTCCCAAACTCTAATTATTATTAAAAAACCCCTAAAATCTCAGCCTGTCACTCCTGGCCACACACTGTGTCCAGGGAAGTCCAGCCTCTGCTCCCCTGCTCCACTGGAGGTCCCTCAGCATCCTTCCCAGCCCACCTGTCCCACCAGAAATTAAATTCCTTAAATTAAAATACCCATTTCACCCTAAATTACAACATTTTCCTGCTTCCACACCCCACGTGCCACTGGATTGCTGATTTCCCTTTCAATATCAACACCCTCAACCTGCTGCTAAATAACAGGGCTGTAATTAGAGGCAACGTTTTCCACTAACACCGAACAACTGGGATGGCCCAACCAAAGCTGGGAATGTGCCAAAACATTCCATCTTGGCACGTTCCTGCTGCAAAACCACAGCACGGGCAGTGCTGGAAACCACACCACGCTCTCCAACGTGCCTGAGGCTCCAGGACCTCCAGCTCTTGGTGTGCTCCTCAGTTGGGCAGATTTCCCAATCCTGCCACTCCAGGGTGGGAACAGGACAATGGATTTTGGCACTGATCTTAAAAGCCATCTTTAAGAAGCCCCTGGTAATTGAGACTATTCCAGAGTGAAATTAGAGCTCCAGAAAGCCCAAAGGCCAAAAAGCCTAAAGACTGAAGCTCTGGGTCCAAGTTTCTCTCCAGCTCAAGGGTTAAATCACTTTTTAGTTATTGCTCCTCATGTTCCAGCGCCAAGAAAATTGCAGTTAGTTAAAATTAAGGATCATTTAACTCCTCCCCCACATATTCCCACTCCTTTTTCCCCTCTCTGAAGTCCCTCTTCACAAGCACCAGTGGCCAACTGCTTAAATGCCTGCAGTCAGTCAGTTAATTGTAAAGTTATTAGCACACAAACTGAGTTCACTTGGCTGTTGGTAACACCTCATTCATTATTAATTCCCAGATTTTCAAAGGTTGCTGTGGTTTGATTTCTATTAATTGTTAAATTCAAAGCCAGCCAGGAAGCTACAAGATTAGAACTATCCCATGCAAGGTGTTATATCCAAGTACCCCACCTTTCCCCTCTCCCTCCTGCTCAGCAGACACATGTTAATGAGGAAACAACATTCACACAGGTAACAGAGGAATTATTACTGTTTCTCCCTCCAACAATTAAAAACCTAGTATATTTAACATATCCCAGGCAGGGAAAACACTGATTATTTCCCCCACACTACCAGGTGTTCCCACTGCCAAGGAGGAATTCTTTCCAATGCTGGGAGACTTCCAGTAAAGCATTAAGAAACCCCATTTTTACTACTCCACCCCTTTTCTTTATTAGCATTAAATATCAGCAGCAGAAAATGCCAGGCCCTGTATTGTATTCCTGGATAGAATTCCCACCTGGTTGAGGTAATGATATTCCTCTGGCTGCTTCAGGTGAAATGCTGATCTCTCCTCCTCGCTCGCTCCTGCCAGGAGGTAATAAAAGACGTGGTAGTTCCTGGGACAAAGAGAAAAAGCCATGTTAGACCTGAAAATAAACAGCAGCACCGAGCAGGGAGAGCATGGAAACCTTGGAAGAGGATCTGGCAGCTCCCACACTCACACCTGAGCTTGGAGATGGCCCGTCCTCACCGCAGCGGGATAGAAAGGATTCAGCTGAGTCATGGAGAATGAGACCCCTCCTCCCCATCCAAGGGCATCCACTGCCCTGGGAACTACTTAAACAATTCCCAGCTGGGATCATCATGTTTTCCTTCAGAAGCATGTGTGACGTATTTTGACAGAACACCAGGATTACTGAGGTTGGAAAAGCCCTCCAAGGTCATCCAGACCACCCTGTGCCCGATGCCCACCTCGTCACCCAGCCCAGAGCACTGAGTGCCATGTCCAGTCATTCCTTGGACACCTCCAGGGGTGGGGACTCCAAACCTCCCTGAGTAGCCCCTTCCAATGCCTGATAGCCCTTTCCAGGAAAAAATTCCTCCTGATGTCCAACCTGACCCTCCCCTGGCACAGTTTGAGGCCATTTCCTCTCATCCTGCCCCTCATTCCCCCAGAGAAGAGCCCAATCCCCATCCAGCTCACCCTCCTTTATTGGAATCCCAACAGATTCCCTTGCAATTTTATTTTTATTATATTTAAGACCTTATTACCATTAAAGAGGCAATGACTTTGCATTGCATTTCAGTAAGGCACAACTGAAAAATCTTCAATTATTAGGGCTGCTGAAATATTCCAAACACTTGAATATTCCCGAGGCTACACCCAGCCCAGGGACACTCAGCTGCTCTGCTTCCAGACAACCCCCACCACAGATTAACACCATTGCTTTCTAAAATTAAAACTTTGCTTTTATGTTGGATGTTTTCCAAGAGGAGCCGAGTTTAATCATCTTGCAACACCCAAGAGGACATTTGTCAGGCCTGAAGATGCTCTTTAACTCCAGGATCGGCCCCGGAGCATTCCAGAAAATTTCTCACACATCTGTCTCCAAGGGGAAACACAGGCACAAGTGCCAAGAGTTGAAAGGCAACAAGAAGGAGAAAAATTATTCAAAATTGGAGCAATAATTACTGAGAGAGGAGAGGAATATGCAACAGATAATAAGTTGCAATTAGGAAAGAACAATTCGTATCAATTCTATATAATTTTGGCTTTTTCCAGAGGCCCCTCTGAAGGTTTCAGTGTGTTAAGAACTGTAAAACAAGACTAAAACAGTATCTTCCACCCCAGATTAGATATTAAACAGCTCACCAGTTGCATAAGAAAACAAGTGGGATGCAACCACCCATCTGACAGCAACGAGAAAAGGCAGTGAAACAGAAATGAAATCTGACAATACTCCAGTGGAAGGTTCCCTGCCCACAGTGGGGTGTGCAACAGGGTGGTCTTTAAGGTCTTTCCCACCCAATCCAACCTCTGAGAAGTCAAAGGCTGTCCATAAAGTGATGGTTTATTTTCTCTGGGTGGCACATTTCTCCCTAAACAACAGAACATAAATACAGACACAGAAAGGGCACAGTTTCTCTCTGCAGCACAAGAGTGTGGAAGCTCCTGTGCCAGCCCAGGCAGGTCTGAGGTCTCCGTGCCATGGACAGAAGGCAAACCCAACCCTGTGGGCCAAAGGGGCACCTACCTCTCGTTGTGCTCCTGGTAGACCAGGCGGGACTTCTCCAGGAGGTACTTCTCCACATAAGCTCTGCAAGGAACAAATAATGCTGTTACTCCTTGGCCCAACACCCAACTCCAGCAAGGGCCGAGCGGCCCCGGTGCCCACACAAAGCAGTCGCAGCCTTGTTTCACTTAGTTATATAAATTTCTTCCTCGGCAGAACAAGCCCAATATTATGTTTGGCTTTTGAGGTTTTTTTGGTTTGATACGGAGCCAACACTAACTTGGATCTGAAAAACATGAGCTCAGATGCATCAGCCTCCGGGCAGGGAGAAAGGTTGACAGCAAGGAAGGAGCTCAGATCCCTGTTCCATCCCGAGCCAGCGCAGCCCAACAGCCCGGGAGCACACGAGGAATACCCACCCGCCTGCACAGCTCTGCTGGGTGGGATTTAGCTGCACTCCCATCCTCCAGAAGAGCCACTTCCCACCAAAAACTCACGTTCTACACTCATGGCTGCAGCGAAACAAATAAACCATTGGGAAAGCTCCTTATTGCAGTTTACATTTGCTCCCAGAGCCTCCACAACAAACACGGGCCATTTCCATGTTAAATCCTTTGTTCAAGCCTGCCCAGGTTTTTCCTTCCAAACAAGCCTAACCAGTAATGACAGGGATTTAGAACCCCGAGCTCTAAGTGGCACTTTGGAAGATGGAGCTGTGTTTTTCCAGTGACGTGGCCTCGACAGCAGGAGCCACGTAGGAACCGGGAAACCCACGGAACCTTGGGATGGTTGGACAAGGAGGTGCCTCTGCACTCGCTGCTCCAACACAGATGGGGAAGCCAGACCTGTTTATTACTTCATTGTCCTTTCCTTCCACTAAAGAATAAAACAGAAATCATTTGGACGGGCTGCAGAGGTGCTGTGAAAATTCTCATGGCAGCTACTGGAAGAGGCTACTGGAAGTGGCAGATCCATGGGATGATCTCGCTGGACAGGAGGAGTAAGGACAGAGAGCAGAGCTGTGTTATTCCTCTGCCTGAAAGGTTTATTCCTGCTTCTTCCTGTGAGGAAGCTGAGAACAGTCTGTGAATATTCCTCCCTGACAGCTTGGGGGGCTTTTACATCCCCCAGGTTTTCCTTCCCAAGCCACGTCATGAATTCACTGCGGGGTCAGGGAACAGAGGAATGAGAAACATATCAGAGCATCCCACATCCCACTGGTGGAATCCCACTGGATAACAGCTCAGACACTGCTGCACAACAGCCTGCCCCACATCCATCCCTTCCCCTGTCATTTAGCACAACCCACCACAAAGAACCCCTCCCATGCAATCATTTAGGTTGGAAAGGTCTTCTAGAGGTCAACTGGTCCCAAACAGGATTTAAATCAAGGCAAATTTGTACATCATTAAATTTTATTTGAATTTTTAATTGGTTTTTTAACATTTTTTTTGCAGATGTTTTGGTAACATGCTCCTTGCTTAGTGCAGAGGCTGTAATGAATCCACATCCCAAGAACAACATCCATCCCCTCCTGGAACAGGATGGGGAAAAGGAAAACCAAGTTCTGCCTTAAAAAGTCGATGTGTCCAAGTGTTTTATTTACCCTTGTCAGACATGTCAAACTGACCTTAAGAGTGAAAAAAATAAGCTCTGAGGGGGTGAGTTTGTGCAAAACACTGATTTAAGCACACGGCTTACACCTGAGCCTGTTCTTATATCTAATTTTTATATCCATGTCTATATTTCACACACAAATCCCACCACACCAAACGCCCCAGCCCGGCGTGGGTGAAAGTGCCAGTTGCTGGGATTTGAGATCCTACACACACACTCCCCACCCCACCAGGGCACTGGGGTTTGATGGAACCCTCTCCTGTGTGGCCCTCCTGCAGCTTTAGAGAGCACATCACATGTTGAGGCTCTCAGTCATCCCACGGGGACTGAGCAGGTGGCAAAGCCCGTCCTGACCAGGCTGGTCTTTGACCAGAACATGGCAAATCCAGGAGGGAACAGCCTGGACTGCACCCCTAGTCATGTTCCACCAGCTGAGACACCTTCCCAGCCCTCACTCCATAGGATAGGCCTGGCTCCTGCTCAATCTCCTGCCTCCTAAGTCGAAATTGCCTGTAAATTTGGGATATCACATTCAAAGGGTTCATAAGCAAATCCCCAACTGCTCCTTCCGACCTCCAAAGAGAGGAAAATTCAGATCTGGGGCTGCAAATCACAGTTTCATTAGCAAAGCAAATGAAATGCAGAACACAGGGTGATAATTGATTTGGGTTGTGCTTAAAATCTGGGCTAAGTTTGAAAAAAAAAATCTTCTTTCTATGGAAAAAAAAGACCTGGCCTTGTATGCCAGGAAGAGCTGACATTTTTATTTAAATGTGTTTTATTTTCACTGGGGGGGGACTGCAAGCTTAGAGCAGAGCACAGTCACATCACACTGTGCAACCAAAGGGCAAGGAAGCCCCATTTTTAAAAAGGAGAGAAAATTTCCCTTATTTTATGAACTAGAATATATTCATAGAACGTTACAGGCACCTTTCTGCCAAGTATAAATAGAGGCCACAACCACAGCCCTGCCACACCGTGCCAAGATAACACAGAATCGAGGCACGTGTTGGATTCTTGTTCCCCTGTGTTCCAGGAGGCACTAAATAATGAGGTTTTAAGAGAACTGTGCACCAGAATTAAAGCAGGAAAAAAAAAAGAACATCGGATTTGACGTGGGATGCAAAAGCAGCGGGAAGGGACACGGAGAACCTGAGCTCGCTGCAGAATTAATGGCAGCCCTTGGTGTGCCACTGATCTGCTGGAAAAGAAAAGAGAATTGAACAGCAATTCTCTTAAATACCAACAAAGTCCCAGCAAGAGATCTCTGAGGCAGCTGCAGGAATTACACAGCCCCTGGAATGTTGTTTCTACTCTGCATTTCTCCAACTGCATTCATTAACCTGCACAGAAAGCAGAGTTCACAAAGCCCAGCTCACTTAGAGCCAGCTCCAATCCCCTGGTGATGACCTGTGTCCATGGGCTAAAGCCAAAGAGAAAGCTGGGTTTAGGCCGTTCCACCCTCTGCCATGGGCAGGGACACCTCCCACTATCCCAGGTTGCTCCAAGCCCCATCCAGCCTGGCCTTGGACACTCCCAGGGATGGGGCAGCCACAGCTTCTTTGCCCAACCTGGGTCAGGGTCTGCTCACCCTCACACACAACAATTCCTTCCCAATATCCCATCTAACCCTGCCCTCTGGCACTGGGAACCCATTCCCCCTTTGCCCTGTCCCTCCAGGCCCTTGTCCCAAGTCCCTCTCCAGCTCTCCTGGAGCCCCTTTAGGCTCTGGAAGGGGCTCTCAGGTCTCTCTGGATCCTTCCCTTCTCCAGCTGAACCCCCCCAGCTCTCCCAGCCTGGCTCCATCCCAGAGGGGCTCCAGCCCTCGGAGCATCTCCGGGGCCTCCTCTGGACTCGCTCCAGCAGCTCCACATCCTTGTGCTGTTGTTCCCCAGGGCTGGAGGCAGCTCTGCAGGTGGGGTCTCACCTGAGGGGGCAGAGGGGCAGAATCCCCCCCTCCCCTGCTGCCCATGCTGTGGGATCAGCCCAGGGCATGCCAGGTTTTTGGGTCCCAGCCACATGGCTGGGGCATGTTGAGCTTCTCATCAACCCCCACCCCAAAATTCCTCTCTCTGGGGCTGCTCTCACATTCCAACTGCTGAAATAAAGTGAGGAGGACAACAACGTCTCCTGGCAATGGCCTGGCAGAGACAAGAGGCCCTCACTGCTCCAGGGCTGGGTCACAGAGAGACTTCAGGGGAGACCCAGAAGCACGTGGGGCATCAGGCAGTGACAAGAAGACTTTGGTCCCCCAGCTCGGTGCCACCATCAGGCCAAGATTAAACCCTCCCCTTGGTTTCTCCTCCTGAGCTTGAAGCTGCAGCCCCACTGCCCAGTCACGCTCCAGCCCCAACCCATCCCAGCTAAAACATTCCCTTTTCCTGCTTAAACTCCTGTCTGAAGGGAAAAACTTGCCTTTCAGCTCCATTCTAAATTTAAGCCCAGGACCAAGCAGAGCTCCAGTGGCTCACAGCCAGCTCAGGTGCCTTCCCACCTCAGACATGCCAACATTTCCACACCAATGGATCTGAATATCCCAAATCCCAGGTATTTTTCTTTGCCTGGTGCCACTTTGGGAAACACTGGCCAAAAAAATGAACCTTCTTTTCCGTTTGGCCCCTGTTAGAGCCTGTTCAGGACTGAGCAGATGAAGCACCAACCCCACTTACCCTCGCACGGTGCCCGTCTCCTGATAATTCACCTGGATAAATTTCCCAAAGCGACTGGAGTTGTTGTTATGGGCTGTTTTTGCATTTCCAAAAGCCTGTGAAAAGAGGGAGATGCCATCATTACATTGAGAAAGCCACCACCTTGCCTTATCCCCATGGATCTCACCACCAGCTTCCCTCAGGGATTCTCCTGCTATTTAGAACTGATGGAAAGGAGCTGGGGGAAGTTGGCTGAATGGTTCCCAAAATAATCCCACAGGCTCCTTGGGACCATATCCCTGTGCAGTCTCATATTCAGGAAGAGCAGCCAAACACTGGTTAAAAATCAAGCATGAGCTGCACAAGAGACATTTAATATTGGAAGTTCTTCCAGTCTGTGTTAAGGCTGTGCTTTATTCATGTAAATAAATCCAAACCTGCACTGCTCCAACAGGACTCTGCATTTTAATGAGCTGGAGGAAGCTGCTTTTTAATTATATATGGAATTAGGGGGGAAAAAATGCTTTGAAGGCCACTCAGATGTTCAACAATGTCAGAGACAGCCCTGGCACAACCCAGGCTCTTGCAGCAGCTCAGACACCCTCGTTTCCATTTGCTGCTCCTGTTTTCCTAAAATCAAAATGCTTTTAAGTCTGTCTTATGCAAAGCTTTTATTCCAGGCACTAACTGCACAGACTCATTTCTTGACTTTTAAAAGGAATCTCTGACCTGAGACTGCTGTTTTCAGCTGGGCCTAAACCACAGTGACAGGATCTGTCAGGCCACCAGGCCCAATTAATGCTTCATTATTACACCAGTTTTCATCTTCATTCACCTTTTCTTCTGTGCCAAATTTATCGAAGGTAATTATAATTTCTAAGATAATTTTCATGCGTGGACATTTTGTGCTGGGGTTTAACATCAGAGCTCAGCTCCCAGCAGATTTAGTCCCTGCTCAGCTGTTTATTAGAAAAGATTAAAAGGGCTTTACATCCATAATCTGCAGCTTTTCAAGTGACCTTTGCAGATTTAGCTCTGCAACCAAAGGCAGAAGAAAAAGGCCAGAGGAGCCGAGGCCTTGGTGGAAGGGCAGTGGCCACCTCGGGTCTCTGTGTGCTCCTCGGTTCTTCCCAGGCTCCCTCATTCCACAGTCTGCTCGGATTTAATGACTCAAGAACCGACGGAATAACGAGGTGATTCCCCCTCTGCCTGAATCCAGGGATTTGTTTAAACTCAAGCTGTTGCATATGAATTCCCTTTAGTTGGCTAAAACAAGTTCTGGGATGGCCGAAACCTGCCGAGCGAGCGGGTTCTGCTGGAGAGATGATTCCAGAGCTCCGGAGATGATTCCGGAGCTGCAGCTCGGGAATTCTCCCCTGCACAGGTTTTACATCTTATCAGGCTGCTCCCACCTTTTTCCTGCTTATTCCCCCCAAAAATTCTCCCCCACCTATCAAGGCTGCCCACACCTCCACTGAAACCCCCCAAAATCTCCTGGAGGTGAAAATCCAGGCATCCTCTCCCCCAAAACAGGCATTTTGGTACTAAGGGATGGGAATCTATATTGGATTTCCAGAGGATTTTCCTGTGCCCCAGCTATTTCAGCAGCAGAGACATAGCAAGGAGCTGGTAAGCAGAATACTGAGATTGAGGACAGGCAAGAACAGCACCTTGTATTTCGATATTAGTTTAATTGATATTAAATTATGAGCATTTCCCTGCAATAGGATTGTCGCTAATCTAATGCAGCATCCGAAGGCAATGAGATAGGTTTTCTATACACCTAATTAACACTGCTCACCTAATTAACTTGAGCCAGCAGCAAGATGAACCTGAACAGCCCAAACAGGAGGCAGCGCTATTTTGTATCATTTAAGAAATTTTCATCTAATTTAATAAAGATTTTTAAGCAAAGAGCAACATGAAAAGGATTTTCTAGTTCGACTCCCTGTGTTTGCACCTTAATTGCTCACGGAGAGAAACAAAACCCATTTATCAGGATTTCTTTGGGAAGAGCCTTGCCCAGGAATAAATCTTTTTTATTCCGTAGCAAGGAACATTTAGGAGAAAACATTTCAAACACAGGAGTGGGGAACAGTGAGATTCCTCTTTTTTTAAGGAGCTTTCTTCAGGATTAACATGCCAGGCCACATCATGTTTTATAACCCCAATGCCTACAGAAATCATGGCCCATAATATCCCCATTTCAGGCCTTTTCCCTCAGACTCCGAGTGAATCCCCAGCACGCTGGGAATGGGCCAACAAGGAGCTGAGGAAAGGCCTGGGGTTTGATTTGAGACAACTGAAGACATTCTTGGTTGGTTTCCTCACCGGGTTTCCTCAGCAGGGTTGCTGGGCTGTAAAAAAGGAGCCATTAATTCCATTTATCCGTGTCTAATCTCCACAGACCCGACCACGACACCACGTCCCTCTGCAGGGGGGCAGAACCGAATAGCTCGGCCTCCAGAAAGTTCTAAACGAGGTTTAAACTCCTCTCAGACAAACTCCCTTCTGTTCACATCACTGCCCTTTCCTGAGTCACCGATTCGAAGCTGCTGAGCAGCTCAACGGACGCGACTCCGTGACAGCATTCCGAGGATTCTTGGGGAGACCGAAGATTTTCCTGGCCAGGGCTCAACACTGCGCAGGAAACCAACCTCAATACGTTCCTCTGTAGGAGCCCAGCATCCCCCTGGATGAGGTGTTGGGATCCAACAGCTTGGAGAAGGCAGAGGAGCACCAGCTCCGCTCCTGCAGCACAGAGAGATGCTTATCATGGATGGCAGGGGAAAAAAGGAATTAACACTCCAAGTTCCTCCTTGTGTGGCCCCAAAGGCTCGTGGTCTCTTCGTCCTGCACCAAATATTGATACACTCCGGATTAATTCCATTAATTCCAAGGATTATTGTAGTGGCTTTCCTGAAATAAGGTTGTTTTCCAAACCTCTGCACCCAGGGAAACACCACGGTGACTTGTTCTTACTTGGCAATAAGATCCCAGAATCACTGAGGCTGGAAAAGCCCTCCGAGGTCACCAAGTCCACCCTGTGCCCGGTGCCCACCTTGTCACCCAGCCCAGAGCTCTGAGTGCCACATCCAGTCCTTCCTTGGGCACCTCCAAGGGTGGGGACTCCACCACCTCCCTGGGCAGCCCCTTCCAAAGCCTGACAGCCCTTTCCAGGAAGAAATTCCTCTGGATCTGGACCCCTCTGAGCACAAATTACACATTTTCAAGTGACATGAGGCAATACAAACCACCTGGTCCTCTTCCAAAGTCCAAGTGGGGTTGAATATCGGGATGGGGGCAGGGTGGATGGGAATTCAGGTTCCTCAGGGAGAGGAACACTTGATTTATGAGCAAATTTCTTCAAAAGAAGTCCCAGAGATGTCATTCCAGAGAGACATTCCCAAAGTGGCTGCTGGGAAGGCAGGATGAGGGTGGGACCTGCTCCTCTAATTGCCAGTGTTCTTCTGTTCTATATATAATCCAAACTGAAGGCTATATAGAACAACAGCAATATTCCCTATGGAATAAGAGCTGCATTCCCCTATGGAATAACAGCACTTGTGGAAATGCAGCCCTTCACTGGCATATTGAAGGTCTCCAGCCCTCACCCTCAGAGGGACAAATAAATACATCATCTTCCCTTTCTACATAGAATGAGATATTTATTAATGGCCAAGAGATTTTAAAAGGTTCCCCATCATCTTGGAATAGAAATGGAATTTTCTAGAAGGCCATACCATGAATATCCCAGCAGGAAAGCAAGTCAGCTGCTTGAATCTCAATTATGGCATTGTGGAATAGTTCCATTAATAGTTATATTCTATGGTGGGGCACTGAAGGCACTGGGAGCAAGATTCCCTCCTGCTCAATAATGCCAGGGATACAAAATAGGTTCATGTCAGACAAGAGAGTGTTGGAAGACTCAGAGTCCCTGCGAATTTTGGAATTCATGAATCAAATGCATTCATAAAGTATGAATGGCTTGTAACTGCCTGAGCAAGTTGGGAAGAGCTCAGGGAAAATCCCTTTCCCATCAAATAACAGAAATAGAGAAGGGGCTGGAGAACTCCTGAGGGAGCTGGGGGAGCTCAGCCTGGAGAAAAGGAGGCTCAGGGGGGACCTTCTCACTCTGTGAACTCCCTGACAGGAGGGGGAAGCTGGGGAGGGTCAAGCTCTGCTCCAGGGAACAGGGACAGGAGGAGAGGGAACAGCCTCCAGCTGAGCCGGGGAGATATAGGATATTAGGGAAAATTTCTTCATGGAAAAGGTGGTCAGGCATTGGAAGGGGCTGCCCAGGAATCTGTGGAGTCCCCATCCCTGGAAGTGTTCAAAAAACGAGTGGATGTGGCCTTTGAGGCCATGGCTTACCAGAGAACATGGCTGATGGCGGTACTGATGATCTTAAAGGTCTCCTCCGACCTTAAGGATTCCAGGATTCCATGATGTACATTCCCATGCTTCACCTACAGCTCCTCTTGGATAAACCTCACATGTGTGTCCACAAACAGTGGAGGTTTCAAACATCCCTCATCACTGATTTCCACATTTGAGGGCTGTTTATCCCAATATTCTGACAATTGTGCTTGGAAAAAAACCCACAATTCATGAACATCTTCATTCCAAAAGAAAAAAACATATCGGGAACGAAAAGAGCATATTGGAATTTTCAAATTTTAAGGTCTTTTTTATGTGTCCAAGGCATTCACAAATTTCTCTCTGTAATCCCAAATCCCTTTCTGCATCCTGAAACACAAACACCTGGATGATGAAGATGGTTTTCCCTCGTTTTCAGTGCACCTGCAGCCAAGCTCCCAGCTCTGTTCTACTGCTTTCTAGCAGAAATACACTGAATTATGGCCAGAACACAAACTGCACGCAGACCCCTTGAGCTGCAGCCTCACGAAATCCCTTCCCACTATCGCTCCTGCCCTGGGAAGTGTTTTTAACTCCTCAGCTCAGTGCCTGACCAAACCACCCAGCCCCAATTGCTCTGCTAAAGCGACACCGCTTTGATGCATCTCCCAACTCTGGTTTCCCACGAGGAGCCACCTCCACCCAGCAGAGACCAGGACGCCTCAAGAACCACCTAAACCAAAAGCTCTGTGCAACAATTCGAATTCCTGCGAAGAAACAGAGCTTTGATGGGAATCCTTCAGGCCCAAGAGTCCCCTGCAAAGCTGATTTAGAGCAAGCAAGCAGGGGCTGAAGCCCCGAGGCCGCGGTGTGGAGCTCTCATGGCTGTGGCTCCGTGTCCCACGCGGCCCTGGGAAGGCAGTGCTGTTTTCATGCACATTTCATGCACAAACCACAGAGTATTTATAGTTTGCGCTGCGCTGCCTGAGCAGGGCCCTCCCCCTCAGAGTGGCCTGAGCCCTGAAACTGCTGCTGAGCCACCTCTAAACCCCCCCACCCGTCTCTGTCTCGCTGCTCTTTCCTCCCCCAGCTGCTGCTGCTCCACTGCAGAGCCAAACCTGATTCTTCATTTTGGAGAATCACAGAACCACAGCATGGATTGGGCTGGAAGGGACATTAAAGACCATCCAGTCCCACCCACTGCCATGGACAGGGACACCTCCCACTATCCCAGGTTGCTCTAAGCCCCATCCAATCTGGCCTGGAACACTTCCAGGGATGGGGCAGCCACAGCTTCTCTGGCAACCTGTGCCAGGGCCTGCCCACCCTCACAGACAACAATTCCTTCCCAATATCCCATCTAACCCTGCCCTCTGGCACTGGGAAACCATTCCCCATGTCCTGTCCCTCCATCCCTTGTCCCAAGTCCCTCTCCAGCTCTCCTGGAGCCCCTTTAGGCACTGCCAGGGGCTCTCAGGTCTCCCTGGAACCTTCCCTTCTCCAGCTGAACACCCCCAGCTCTCCCAGCCTGGCTCCATGCCAGAGGGGCTCCAGCCCTTGGATCATCTCTGGCTCCTCCTCTGGACTCGCTCCAGCAGGTCCTGTCACTGGTCACAGAGAGGAGCTCAGTGCTGGAGCAATTAACCATCAAATTTTTGCAGCAATTAGGCTTAAAATTCAGGCTGAGTTATGACCATTTGCCTTTGTGCATGCAGAGTTCACACCCCCAACACAAATATGGACGAGAACGACCCTTAATGGGAGAGCAGCACTTGGAGAAGGTTCAGGGGTCAGCTGAGTTGACTAAAAGAAGTGCCAGAGTAATGGAAATGTCCAGAGCCCCATTCTGGGGTAAGACACCCAAGATAAAGCTCCACAAATGTCACCACATCACCTTCCTGCCTGGGGCATTTAAAGCTCTGCTCTAGAACTGTGTAAGAAGCAGGATTTGGCACCTGCATTCCTGGCAAACCCATCAATGTGGCAGAATATGCCCCCTTTTCCTGTATTAAAGCACAGGATCAAACCATTGCAGCCTCTTCCTTTTAAGCAAAGCTCTGGGAAAAAAAAGGAACTGCCACAAAACCACAATGCATGAAAATAAAACCCCAAAACAAGCCAGGGCCTCCAGCCTAAGTCCTCTTCCCGAACAGGGACAGTTTTCCTACTCAAGTGCCGTGATGGGAAGTAAATCCTGGCTGAGCTGGCAGATGGTCATCAGCAAACGCCGGCACGGATGGATTCTGGAGCAGAGGCTGCCAAATCCGTAGGGTCTGGCTGACATTCCTGCTCCTCTGCTCATGGCTGATGTTTTTGTGCGTGGGGTGAGCGGCCCTGGGAAGAGCAGCCAAACACTTGTGTTCTCCACCAAACTCACAATGTCTGGGTGGAGAAAATCCTCATCCTGGGTTGGGTTTGGGATTTACAGGAGTATCCCACGATGGAGGTGGGAAGCAGTGGTCACTGCACCTCCCCAACACTTGTGTTCTGCAGCCAAAGGACAAACTTTGCTCCGTCAGACACAGACAGCAAGTGTCCCCCAGGTCCCAGGGTGGAGCAAAATCTCCTTAATTGGTGCTTCAAGGGATGTTTTCATAGGACAGAGATATAAAACAATCACAGAGCAATCAAATGACCAGCTGGAAACAAGTTGTGGCTTAAGGAGGAGAATTTCCACTCCCCCAGCAGGGACAAGTACCAAGAACAAGCACTGCAGCACTAACAGAACACTGACAGATAAAAACTCACTAAGAGATACATTTCAAGTGAGGACCATACAGGTTAGAAACTGCATAACACGTTACATTGTCAGGCCACGATTTCCTCACTTTCCCTAATCCCCCTGTGCAGAGCTGGAGTCAGCACTGAAATGTATTAAAAGTGCTCTGCAACTGCTTGAAATGACCCCCCGGGGTGTCAGGAGCTGCTTGGCTTCCTTTGCCTTAAACTAACTCTTATTGCCAACAACAGCTTGAGAGCAGCCCTGGGGAGAAGGATTTGGGGGTGTTGGTGGAGGAGAAGCTCAACATGCCCTGGAAGCCCAGAAACCCCCTGGGCTGATCCCACAGGGTGGGCAGCAGGGGAGGGGGGGATTCTGCCCCTCTGCCCACCCAGGTGAGACCCCACCTGCAGAGCTGCTCCAGCCCTGGGGAACAACAGCACAAGGATGTGGAGCTGCTGGAGCGAGTCCAGAGGAGGCCCCGGAGATGCTCTGAGGGCTGGAGCCCCTCTGGGATGGAGCCAGGCTGGGAGAGCTGGGGGGGTTCGGCTGGAGAAGGGAAGGATCCAGAGAGACCTGAGGGCCCCTTCCAGAGCCTAAAGGGGCTCCAGGAGAGCTGGAGAGGGACTTGGGACAAGGGCCTGGAGGGACAGACAAGAGGGAATGGCTTCCCAGTGCCAGAGGGCAGGGTTAGATGGGATACTGGGAAGGAATTGTTGTGTGTGAGTATAGGCAGGCCCTGGCCCAGGTTGGCCAAAGAATCTTTGGCTGCCCCATCCCGGGGAGTGTCCAAGGCCAGGTTGGACAGGACTTGGATCAACCTGGGATAGTGGGAGGTGTCCCTGCCCATGGCAGGCAGT
>VXBX01009908.1:461810-502150 GCA_013400415.1 Scytalopus superciliaris
CACCAGCAATGCAGATTTTTCTGTGTATCTATGAATAGAGAAATATTACTATTACACAAATTACTATATATGAATATATATTAATATATACTAAAATATATTACTTTATGTGTCACCAACAATGCAGATTTTTCTGGGTGTTTATATACTATTACATTAGTATTATTACATTATATATATTAACACAATTAATATTATTATATATCTGTTATTTTGGGCTTCTATATGACCCCTACAATGCACATTTGTTTGTGGAAGGGTATATTGTATTANACAACATCTGCAATGCAGATTTATTACTATTATTATCATTATTATTATTATTGTTGTTGTTGTTATTGTTATTATTAGCATTAGCATTTTAATAATTATTAATATAATTGTCGCTATTATTGCTATTATAATACATATTATTAATATATATAATCTTGAGTGTCTATGACACCAGCAATGCAGATTTTTCTNTAATGTTGCATCACATGTATTATTACAGGGGATGTCATTATTATATATGAAATTTTGGACTTTTATGTGACACCTCCCATGCAGATTTGTGTGTGTATTCATAGAAGTAATATTATATTACAGATATTATTATTATTATTGCTATTGTTACATATTTATTATTTTGAACTTTTATGTGACATTTGCACTGAAGATTTGTGTGTATTCAAATAACAATTACTATATTACATATATTGTTATTACAGCAGATATTAACATTTATTATTATTATTTGACATATTATTATTACTATATGTACAACTTTATATTACACCTGCAATGCAGATTGGTGTATGTATTTATAGAACTTATATTATATTGCATTTATTACTGTTGTTATTACTGTTATTACCATTATTAATGTTTGTATTTATTATGATTATTGCTATTGTTAGCATTTATTATTTATGTTAGCATATACATAATTATTAATGGAGACATTATTTTTATTATTATTATTTGGGGCTTTGATGTGACACCTGCAATGCAGATTGGTGTATGTATTAATAGAAGTAACATTATATTGCATTTATTATTGTTGTTATTATTGTTATTACCATTATTAATGTTTGTATTTATTATGATTATTGCTATTGTTAGCATTTATTATTTATATTAGCATCTATATTACTAATGGAGACAGTATTATTTTTATTACTACTATTTTGGACTTTGATATGACACCTGTGATGCAGATTTCTTATTATTGTTGTCATCATCATCATCATTATTATTATTATTATTAACAACTCTGCTCTCTCCCTGCAATGCCCATTTCTGTGTGTTCTGTAAGAAACATCCCAAAACTCCCCAAACCCCACCCCACGTTTCCCTCCAGCTGCTCCTTGGAGGAATTAAACTGAATCCCTGAGTACCATTTTCCCTGGAATGCACATCCCGGTGCCATTCCCGGTGCCCACGGCGAGCAGAGAGGCTTTTCCAGGCTGACTGTCCACATCCCCCTCATCCTGATAACAGCTGCAGGAATAACACAGGAATAACCGGGAATGGAGGGATCGGGAATGTGACAGCCCGAACAGGGAGAGACCAACGGAGCAGCAACAAAACCCTGGGCCGGGCCTGGCAGCACATCAGGATTAGATCAGTACAAATCCCGGCCTAAGGAAAGCTCAGCGTGAATTCCCTGGCTAAGGTGAAAAAGCCTGGCTCAAATTTATGGACTGCTGGCAGAGCTCCCTCTATCCCAGAGGCTCCAAACACCAGGAATGCTCTGGCCCAGGAAGGCCGAGTCCAGCCGAGTCACTCACACGCATTCCGGGACACACCAACCCCAACGCTTCCAACTTGGTGCAGAGCCTTAAACCAAACCACATAGGCAGATTCCCAAAGTTTGCAAAGCTCCCTCTGGATGAAGACGTGGATACAAGCCTTGTAGAGAAGGTTGTTTGAAGGAGACAGCCCCAAATCCTCTCTGGTTCAGTGCAGCCCACTCCACAAAAAACTATGGAATTTTCTGCTCTTCAGGACAATCTCCTTAATTAAAGGACAACTAAATTTCAGATTTTTTTGTAATATACAAGAAGAAAACCCTCCACTGAATTTTCACAGGAGACTCAGCACTCCCCTCAGACTTCCCAGCCTGTATTAGAATATATGGAATTCTGAGAAAGCAGAAATTCCTCAAAAAAAAGCCTTCATGTTATTAACTTTGCTTTATCTCTTTTTCTTTTGTTTCTCCCTTTATTTCTTTCTTGTTTCTTATCCAAGCACATCAGATGCTTCGCTGATGCCTGGAGAGATTAGATCTGCCCTGCTCTGGAAAGTGTTCCAGCACTGAATATTTGGGATACAGCTCCCACCTGACCCACCACACCAAACCTCTGCTCCCCAAACCTGCCATTTCTCCCAGAAAAACCCAATTTCCTCGATGATAAAGCAATTTAAAGTATAAACATTTTGCCTTTCTCTTGGTTGTGAGCATTTCATCCACATGCTTTCATTCTCCTTTGTTAACCCTCCAAGAATCTTCTCCCAAATACACACCAGAGACCCCTGAGCTCCAGATGCCTACAGGTGGTGGGGCTGGCAGGGAAACCTCCCCCTGCCCAACGACCTGGCAGGGATGGGATGAGGATGAGGTGGATCCTTGCTCTGGTGGAGCACAGCCATCCAAAGCAGGAAGGCCTCGCTCTCCAGGGCTCTTCCCTACAACACAGGTGGTGGGAGCAAACATTAATGGGGGGACACCAATCATTCCACAAGGGAAAGATTTTTGTTGCTCACACGGATGCAAAATGGACATAATTTGGGGTTTATGCTTTACATGTCTCAAAATGAATGATCTGCAAATCATCCCCACTGCTGCAAACCCTCCAGTTTCAGCCCATCCTTTCATCTTCCCTCTGCCCGTGAGAGCCCAGATCCCCAGTCCCTGTGACAAAGCCACAGGCTCAACTGTCTGGCAGGACATTTATCCCTCATCCATCTTAATTAAGCGAGGAAAAGCGAGTCCCAGCCCGGTGCTGCCGTTAAGGCGGATCCTTTCGGCAAACACGGCAAACAATGATTTTATTTGCCAAGCCTGAACAGCTGCCATGAGCTTCACGAGGCTTGTGCAACGTGGGCTTGGGGGAGGGCTGTTCCACCACCCTCTGCTGAGCTTTAACTCAACCCTATAGAATACCTAATCTCAGAGGATGAACCAAGCGGGGCAGCTCTGCCTCCCTGGATTGCCTCGCTCCTCTGGATTGATTCCTGTGGAATTTGGCAAAGCAATTGGGTCGGAGCAAGAGGAACTTGGGTTAAACTTCTTTGTACCTGGTAGACGTGGGACCACAAGGAGAATGCTGCAGCAGGGGTGGGAAATGACCTTCACACCTGGCAGCACTGCAGGGCTGCAGCCACCACAGAGCCACACAGTCACTGAGCTGGAAAACCTCTCTGGGATCACCGAGTCCAACCTATGACCCAACACCATGTCAATCACACCATGGCATGTCCAGTCTTTCTTCAAACATCTCCAGGGATGGCGATTCTACCACCTTCCTCAGCAGCCCCTTCCAATGTCTAATCACCCTTTCTGTGAAGAAATTCCTCCTGATGTCCATCCTGAACCTTCCCTGGCACAGCTGAAGACAATGTTCTCTCATCCTGTCCCTGTTCTCTGGGAGCAGAGCCTGACCCCCCTCCCAGCTCCCCCCTCCTGTCACGGAGTGCAGAGAGCAAGAAGGTCCCCCCTGAGCCTCCTTTTCTCCAGGATGAGCCCCCCCTCAGCTCCCTCAGCCACTCCTGGTGCTCCAGCCCCTTCCCCAGCTCAATTCCTTTCACTGGACACACTCCAGTCCCTCAATGTCCTCAATGGGACAAGAGGGATGGGCAGGAACTGATGCCCAGAAGTTCCACCTGAACATGAGGAGGAGCTTCTTTGCTATACAGTTGCCAAGCACTGAACAGAGACCAGAGAGGGTGTGGAGTCTCCCTCCCTGGAGATATTCCAGAACCATCTGGACTCAATCCTGTGCTCTGGGGTGACAACAGATGACCCAACAGGGTCCCTTCCATAAGGAACCACACTTTCTCTGTCTCTCCACTGCGTAAAACAAACTACAACAACAATTTTTGTGTTATAAACAGCAATTTCTGTGCTATAAATAAGGAGGAGGCACCTCTACCACTTGAAGACATGGAGGACAGAGCCAGAAAATTTCATTTGCTGCCCTGAGAAACAATTTGTTCAAATTCTGGAGCTCAACAAGCCACAGACACGGAGCAGCCAGGAGAGGGCTTTGCTCCTGGGACAGCAAACCCCAACACTGTCCCCAGAGGTGTTCAGGGACAGCACTCATGGTCTGTGCCTGGAGGAGCCACGGGGACACCAGGAACCGTTAAAGGGCCCAAACGTGCCAAGTGCCACCCCCCGAGCTGGGTGTAGTCCCTGTCCTACAAAGGCCCCTTGTTTTCAGGCCCTTCTGCTCTCCACCAAGGGCTGCAGCACAGCACCCATCTGGCACCTCCCCAGCACCCACCTGGCACCCCCCCAGCACCCACCCGGCGTGTCAAATCCGATACAGGCTCCCCAGCCACGAAGAGAGTCAAAAGGGTCTCAGTTAATGGCCCTGAAAACCAAAAAAATCTGTATTTTGCCTGGGAGGAGGGAGAGGGGAAGAGAAACAAAATCCCTGCTACGGCATTAACTTCTCATTCCGTGACTAGAAAAACACAGTGCTGTATTAACATTAGGGATAAAAAGTCCTTGTCTGGGTTATTAAGTCCTCATGGAAGCCCTACTGCACAGAAACAGCATGATCTCTCATCAAAAACATTATTTATCAGAGTGCTACATTGTAATTCCATTATTTGATAAATAGAGACAAAAAATAAGGTTTCAGAAAGTCAGCCCTTCCTTTATGAGTGATTCAGTGTGCACCTTGATATTCAAGTGTTACCCAAAAAGCTGACTATAAACCCAAATAAAAGATACACTGGGGCAATAGGAGAGAGAAAGATATTTAAAGATGGTGTTCTCCAACACCACATAATGCTGAGCATCATCTGGGTTTGCATGAGCACATGGTCCCTGTGGGCCAGAGTCAGGATTAGATTGTAGAGATACATAAATATTTATAGTCTGGATAGGCAGAAATTGTGATATTTAGGGGCCATAAAGTCTGAATGCCTCCTAAGGTGAGTCCTCCACCCAGCAAGGGCAGGGTTTATTTAGCATTTCCCTCCTGGAAACAAAATAGCTGCTAATTCTTAAGGGTGGAGAAAAAGCAGCTTCGTGGAAACCTGCTTTAACAACAAATCCATCCCAGGGCAGAAAGAACAATCTGTGCCATTCGAGCGCAACACTCTGGACTTTGGAGCAAAGAAATATTTGCTGAAGATAGCAAATAATGAAAATTCATAATAATATTAAACTCAGCCACTGATACAGCCCATCTGGCTGTGGCAGGGAGAGTCTGAAGGGAAAATATTGACTAATTCAGCGTCAGAGAAAGGGATGAACAAGTCGCTGTTTGATGCAGAGCCTGGAAGTGTCAGAGCTGCACAGCCGAAGAATAACAGCATTCTGTGGGTGCTGGGCAAAAGCACTTGGTGCCCGAGCCTTGCTGTGGGAGCCCTTTGTGTCACTGCCTGCAGGAATTCTTCCCACATTAGGCATCAGCTGGATAATCTCCCTCTCGAACCTTTCCAGTCACTGGGGAGGGAAGAGTGCAACGGCAAAAACTCCTGGCTGCTGCATTAACACCTACCCCAAACTCCAACAGGAGGGCGAGGAGAATTACAGGCTAAAAATAATCCAAAGGGAGTAATGAGCAGAGGATAAATCTTCCCTCTGCCCTTCATACTAATCCATTTCTTTGGATGTAAAACCTCCGCAGCCACAGGATACAACCTCATTACTTAAAAAAGCAGTGTATTGGAAACGGAATGCTGTGACTGAGTCAGAGAATCTATTTGTTCTGTAAAGGCCATTTTGATGGAATTTGGTTACCTCCCATTAATACTGGTCCAAGTAGGGGGTAAAAATGTGAATACACTGAAATTTTCTCTCCCATAACGCTGTTTCAAGCAGGAATAAGGGAAAAAAGGAAATATACTAGAAGTTTACAGCCCATTAATGCTGTTGCAAGTGAAAATATGAATATGGTCTATTTGCAAATGTCTTTTCTCACAGCCAATGACAGCATCATTACTATACGAAGAGAGCATTCCCTTCCCCCGGCTCCACAGGAGTTAAGAGGGTGGGATCTGCCGTGGAGCTGCTCCTACCTGCGTGGGAGACGCAGTGAAGGATGCAGCACACTGAGCCCTGGCATCTCCGTGGTGTCCAGTGCCACCGGAATGCACTGGAAGCCCAGGACACGCCTGACCCTTCCAGTTAATTGATATTTTTCAGCTCCCCTCAATGGCTCTTTGTCTGGCTCTGGAAACGTTCAGCAGCATCCGCGGCAATGCCGGCAGCGCGGAGCCGTTCCCGCTCCCACCTCTCAGGGGCCGGAGCTCCAGCTGCCGCTGCCAGGGCTGGATTCAGCTGGAAGAGGCTGGGCACGGCCACGGCGTCCTAGAAAACAACATTCCATCCCCTTCGAGGTGCTGCCTACATTCTGCTCTACCAACCAGCATTGAAGAAATAAGAACAAAAAGAGCTTTGGGACCTCCGGACCCTCCGGTCGCAGCCCCGATTTCCCCGTGCGAGCCGAACGCGCAGATTGAGCAACATCGCTCCAGAAATCCAAAAGCAATTCCAGCTGCTGCTCCCGAGGTTCCCGCGCAAGCCACCACCTACTGGGAATGCAAAGAGCGGTGCTGTCTCTACGAAAAGCTCGCTGCGATTTTTCCAAAGCAATTCAAGCAATCAATTCCCCCTTTTTTCCGGCAGGGATGCTGCAGATGCTCGTCAGCCACGCAGGGCTGCGGCAGCTCCCTCGGCCTCTCCCAGGAAAACACCTTTGGCTATTTTATTTTATCCTTAAAGCAACTGAGGGATCCCCAGGGGGATGTTGGGAGAGGTAAATAAACAGCTGCTCAGGGAACGTGCCCGGCGTGCGGAGCTGCCACGGCTGCACTCCCGGGACAAAGGAGATGTTGGGAAAGGGAGGGATGATAAAACAACCAGGATAAAACAATCCTTCACATCAAGGCTCATCCAATACCTGCTCAGGGACCTCTGGGCACAACTGAGTCAGGGAGAAATTTCCTACTGATGAATTCCTTCTGAGAATTAGAAAAAAAAAGTTCACAAGATGTAATAAACGAACTTGCCCTGGGAGCTCCCCAGGAAAGATGAAGTGTGGTCCAGGGGGATGGAAGAGGATGCTCACAATGCAGCAGTGCAGGGGGGCACAGCTACATCCCATTCTGAAGGGTTAGAGTCTAGGAAAACAGCTGGGATTCCAATATAAAGTTCATCTGGATGTTTCTAGATAATCTAATTAAAGAGAAAAAACAGTCTTCAAACATTGCCCTAAATCCACATCAATGAATTCCCTGCCTATAGAGTAAAATATCCCTGGGGCTAAGCCACAGCTTTCCAGGGGATCATTGGTTGAATCATGGAATTCTCTGGGTTGGAAGGGACTTGCAAAGGTCCTCTCCTTTAACCACCCTGTCAGGGGCAGGGACACTTTCCACTGGATCAGGTTGTTCAACCTTTCTAACCTGACCTTGAACACTCCCAGGGATGGGCATCCACACCTCTGCTCAGCCCCGACACTGAGCCCTAATGGGAAGCTCCTCCTATTCCCCTCTCCAGAAAGAAGGACAATTGTTGGAGTAAAGGGTTTGTGTGACCATCACACTCCCTCAATGTTTCCCTAAATTTCAGGCTTGGCATCTAAGTGAAATCCCAACAACACACTCTGGGATCCTGTCCAGAAGGAAGTTTTCCTCCCAAGTATTGCATGGAGTGGATCAGAAACAGAATGGAATTGGCAGCACATGCAGCTCTTCCTGGGGTAACTCCAGAAAATAGTGGAATTTGACAAGCTCAGTCGTGAACCTGAAGAGCCAGAGAGCAAAGTTTTGGGAAGCTCAGCTCTCTGGACACCCTGCTGAAAAACCAAGTTCCTCCAGGCAAAACTGAGCTTTGCAAGAAAGTGGGGGAAAAGAGAGGGAAAACAGAAAGAAAATCACCTGTTTTTAAACCAACTGCAACTTTGTTACTGGAAAAATAAATGTGATATTTAAGGAATATAATTTATGACAAATAAGTAAATATTCTATAATATCTATAACAAAAAACCCCATATTGCAACCATATCCACCATTCCAATCCCAGTGCTTCATTCCAAGGAGCACCACTACAAAAACTCTTTCCTATTAAATCCTCGTGTAGGAAAAAGAAAATCCATAGGATTTACATCAAATGGAATTTAAAAGGACACACTTGGTCTCAGTACACACCTCAAACCACGTGCACCTCCTGGATGATGTCACCATG
Source organism: Scytalopus superciliaris (assembly GCA_013400415.1). Taxonomy (NCBI): domain Eukaryota; kingdom Metazoa; phylum Chordata; class Aves; order Passeriformes; family Rhinocryptidae; genus Scytalopus; species Scytalopus superciliaris. The sequence goes on from VXBX01009908.1 coordinate 470,221, forward strand.
CTCAGATGGCAGTAACAGCTTGTCTTGACAGCCATCCCCAAAGGTCCAATTTGGAAAAGGCCCACAGGAATTTCATGGGAAAAAAAAATCCCAAACAATAGCCTGAAGCTGTTCAAGAAAGGCAAATTAAGAAAACAGCAAAGCTGCAGAAAATAATAAATCAATCCTAATTTTGCCCCGCTTCCGTGCGAGCACGGCGGATACGGCATTCCCAGGAACGGGAAGTTCTTGTCCTACCAGAGACACTTTGCAAGCAGGGAAAGAGATTAACAGGTCCAAGTGAGCTCTGAGTTGCTCCATTCTCTAAATCAGGAGTTGCAGCACAAAGATGCTGCTGCCTCCTGAAAGCCAAAGCTGAGCTGAACACAGATACGTGCAGGGAAAACAAAGGGATCGAAGGGGGTGTCTGGAGGAGAGCAGGAGAATGAAGGAAAAGAGGGAAAAGAATCACAATCCACAAGTTTGGCCTCTGAACTTCCAGAGAAGGGAAAAATGTCAACCCCAAACCAAGAGGTCAGATCTGCAAATGCTTTGCAGGGTAACACAACCCAAAGCCCTGCTCTGAAGAGCCCTTTCTTAGGGAATCCTAAGAAGGCAAGGAAAAGCAGAAGTATGCCCGCTTTATCTTCCAGCCTGCCTGATTTGTGACTCTTTGGGATGGTGTTGGCACAGCAGGAGGAATTCTGGATTACCCTCACTTTCTCCAAGAGCCCTGGAAGCAGCAGAAGCACCACAGCAGCTGTCCAGCTGCTGGAGCGAAGGAATGCAAACTTGTGTTCCAACAGCAAAAAGGAACGGAGAGGATTCCGAGGGTTTTTTTCCTTAAAAACAGCTGTGGATCTTGCGAAAGGAAAGCAAAGAGGGTGAGTGGGTGAGGGCACTGAGTGCATCCCTGCCCTCCACCTCATCCCAACACACATACCTGCCAGGCTGGAGGGGCTTGGAGCAACCCCGTCCAGTGGAAGAGAACCAAGGAGAGAAACCAAAAAAGGTGCTTTCTTTAAAGGAAAAGAAGATGAAAAATTAGGGAGAAATTTTTCCCTGTGAGGGTGGGGAGGGCCTGGCACAGGCTGGCCAGAGAAGCTGTGGCTGCCCCATCCCTGAGAGTGTCCAAGGCTAGGCTGGATGGGGCTTGGAGCAACCTGGGATAGTGGAAGGTGTCCCTGCCTGTGACAGGAGGATGGAATGGGATGAGCTTTGAGGTCCTTCCATCCCAGACCACCCTGTGGTTCATTCTGTGAACAGTCCCCAGAAGGAGGGCGTGGCCACCTCCAAATCAGCATTACCAGTGAACCATTTGTGCTGCTGCTCTCCACCCAAGAGCCAAGGACAACCTACCCCTGAAAAAAGGGGAATCTAAGAAAAAACAATTCCCCAAACTTCCTTCTACTTTCTCTTTCCTGGAGACCTCCTTCTCCACTAGACAGAGATGCTCCCTCTGACACTATGAAAGAGAAGGATAGATTGACCTTGGTCCCACATGGCACATTAAGAAGTACACCAAAAACCAACCAGCACGGAAGTGTTCCAAAGAAATAACAGGACTGCAGGTGGAATAACAGGATTGCAGGTGGAATGCAATGGTTTTCATACTGGTTTCCTCCAATTAATGTGGTCACCTCCTCAGGTCACCACAGTAACCACCAGTAATTGCACACACCATTAATTACCTGCTCTGATATTTTCTCCTCGAGTCCAGCAAGGAACAGCTCCCCAGTATCTTGGAGAGCACCAGGAGAAGCACCGGGAGTGCAAGGACAGGGAGTGCCCTTGCCTGTGTGCTCTAAAAGAACTAACACACAGTTTCTTGCAGACTGTCCCAAATTCAGTCCCTTATCAATTTCTGCACCTTTATTTTAGCAACTTCGCTGCTTTTCAGGACAAGGCCCATCTCAATCGACCACGATCCTTCACTCCCTCCAGATTAAATTAGCTCAGCCCATCCCACCCTATGTGGAAACTGGAATAAAATCCTGCTGGCTTTGCCAGCTGAAGCTGTTTGCTTCTCCTTAGCCAGCTTTCTGCTGGCAGTGGATGCTGATCCAGGTCCTCAGACTCATTAATGGGATCTAGACATAGAGAGTAGACACCTTTGTCTACACCTGCCAAAAAAACCCTTTTAAAACACAAAACAGATGCCCCCAAATCCATGAGTTTCACTCTACTTTAGTCAAAGCCACTTGTTATTTTAAGAGGAATCAGCCATGAAACCACCTCCTTGGACCCTCCAAGGACCACAGCAGGGCTGAGGCTGATCCCACATCACCCACGTGCAGACAGGCTTTACCAACAAAACTCTTCAACAAGCTAAGCTGGCAATTCCAAGGAAAAACATCTCAAAGAGTTACAGGGCAGACTCAAGGCAAATTCACTAATGAAGATTTGCATCCCTCTTCAGAGCTTCAGATCTGCAAAGCTGAGGGCCCAGTTCATCTCATCTCTCACACGCAGAAGCCCTCATAAAGGAACCAGTCACACCAGCCAAATCAAGCACTAGTGATTAGAAAATATAATTTTGCCCATAAAGTTACTCCTGAGCTGGGGAAGGGATGGAGGGAGGCGAGTGCACAGAGACTCCATAAATACAACCTCACCAACACACTGTGTGCAATGAATCCTCTCTGCAATTCCTATAAGGAATGGCTACCAGTGCTTCTCATTTTCACACTGAGACATCACCAGCATTAAGAAACACTTGAGTGAAAACCAACCACTGATAAATTTGGCAGAAAGCCACTTGCTGTCCTTGCTTTTCCTCTCATTTTTGGAAGCAGCCAGGATCCTATAAGCAGAAACACAACCTTCTCCCATTGCTAATGCTGCTGGAACTTTACTATCAGCATTCAGCAGATAATCCCAGAGCAGTGACATAACAAACCCCCAACTAGCTGGGTTCAGTTTTTTCCACCGTTAAAACATTTCCACGCTCCTGTTGTTTCCATCTTACCTCAAGCACTGGGCCAGCTCCAAGAATAATCTGTTCTACTCCGCTGGCAAATCCCTTCTGGCTGAGGGCGGTGAGGTGATGAATCAGGAAGTTGGTGCTCTGTGTCTTGCCCGAGCCGCTCTCTCCCGAGATGACGATGCACTGGTTCTTCCTGCGCTGGAGCATGGCGTGGTACGCCACGTCGGCCACGGCGTAGATGTGGGGCTCCAGCTTGCCCAGCTGGTGGTTATCGTACATCTTGACATACTTGGGGTTATAAATAGGCAGGAACTTGAAGGGGTTGATAACGATGAGGATGCTGCCCACGTAGGTGTAGATCTTCTCCTGCTTGAAGCGGTTCCGGAGGTTCTCCAGGAGCGTTTTCTCGTTCAGGTCGGGCAGCCCGCACAGGTCATCGTAGTCCTTCTGCTGGGGCTGCGGGAGGAAGCCCCGCTCCACCATCCGGCGCCGCTCCTCCGTCACCCGCAGCCACGACTGGAGGCTCCCGTAGTGGATGGAGCCATCCAGGTTCTTCTCCCGCAGCAGGAAGCGATAATCCTCGCCACTGATGCGGTTCTCCAGGGCCATGCGCGGCCACAGCATCATGCGCTGCACCGGGCAGTCGGTGGGGTTGAGGATCCATTCCTCCCCTCCAAACTCCTTCACCTCGGCCAGCACGTAGCATTTTGTCTTCTCCAGCTGGAGTTTGTTAATGAGGGCCTCGATGACCTCGGCGGCCGTGGAGGTTTTGCGGGCGGCGATGGGGCAGTAGATGGTGCCCTCTGCGATGCTCCCGGGGTAGATGTGCAGCGTGAACTCGCTTTCCTCAAAGCGTCGTCTTCCTCCAACATCATTCACACTCATATTGGATCCTGTCCCATCAGTACCGGCGCTGCATAGTCAGGACCGCCCCGGGCCTTGTCAGGTCATCATGTCAGCAGTGCTAGAAAAGGGCAAAACAAAAAGAGGTTGGGTGGTTCAGCACCTTGAGAAACTGTTCAACACGCACCGGGAGACACAGAGCAACGCAAGTGATGATGCCAATCACCTTAAAGAAAGCCAAGGATGATTCCCAGCTGACATTGGAAAAGAGAGCAGGGTTTTCACAGCCCAAAACTGTGAGAAATGAAAGTATTTAACACCCAAACACTGCCCACAGCACAGGCTCCCCTCTACTCATACAAACTCCCATGGCACCTCAAGCTTTGGCTGATTTTGCCCCCAATGTGAAGCATCAAAGATTTAAAAAGACCCTCTGATTTTCAGTGTCCTGTACTGTGTAAATCAAACACCAGATATCCCACTGAACCAATCCCATGGTGTTTGGCACAGCACCCTCGAATTTGAGCTCCTGAGATAAAATGACCATCACTTTCCCCTGTTGTCCCGCCCCTTGCCCCAGATACATTTTTCCATGGTCCTGTGCTGGTGAGGGATAAATAAACTCCTTTTTCTTCCTGTCCAGGAGATTTTGAACCTATAAGGATTCAAAGAGCAGCACTTTCCCCCTGTCAAGTCCCCCTTTGTCAGAGGCATCCATGGCTAACACCAGGTATGAAATATTACAGCCACTTCCCTCATACAGTCACACTTTTTATTTCTCTTGTACTGCTTAAACGCCCAGAACCTCCAGTGCTGACACATCAGATGAGCAGCTGATTTCTCAAATTTCATCACTACAAGACGACACCCCACCAGCAGCCCCAAATGAAAGCAAATCCAGAGTTAATGGTCCTCAGCTCCCCACCAGTCGGTTCTGACAAAAAAAGTTTACATGATGCCCACCCTAAGGTTACGCATATCCTAATGTTGAGCTTTTCCTTAAGCGCTGCCCCACTGGAGCAGGACCTCACAACTGTGACAGTTCCCTCATGGCACCAACAAAGCACTCAAGAAGGGTCCAAAAACATGAGGTCAAAACCCACAACAGGTTTAGAGAATTTCAGATACTCAATGTTGGGAAGAAAATGCAGAGGGAGCATTTCACCAGTTGCCCTGACTTGTGCTCCCCGCCAAGCTCCCAGCTCCAGGACCTTCAATCCAAGCGCAGCCACCCTCATCTCCCACATCCACTCCAGGGCTGGGATTTGGAGCTGTGTCTCATTTCTGAGGGCCTCAAACGAGCAGCACAATCCTCTGTTGTGCTGCCTGTCTCTGCAATATTTCATGGAGTATATTATCCCCCGCCACGCGCTCCTCAGCGCCGAGCCCGGGCTGTGTCCCAGTGAAACACATCTGGCAGGCGCTCGCGGCGCGCTGCTCGGGAGCAGGACATACATTATACTCTGGGAAGCCTTCCAGCTGCTTTCCTATGGCTTTACTACAGGCACAGATGCACAGGGATGATGTCAGTGAAGTGCTGGGCTGGCCTTGCTTTGTGCAGCTCTGCAGCTCCAGAGATTTTCCTCAAGAATGGGGGAAAAAAAATCCCCAGCAAACTTAAGCTCTGAAACTCCTCACTGAGATTTGACTTCAAAGCTGAGGCCAGGAGGGTTGGCTATTTTTATGGGTGTTATCAGAGCGTGTCCAAGACTCACGTGAGAAGTGCAAACAGGGCTTGAGGTTGGTTACCTTAAGCAAAGTGACCTTCCCTCCTCCCTCCTGCATGCTCCATACAGCCTCTCCACCCCACCCACCCAAACGCTTCCCTGCATCTCCGGAGATGTTTATTGTGTGTGGAATCGGTGTAACAGCAAACATCTGGGCCTTCTGCATCCAAACAACAGCAATCCAGCACCATCACGAGCCAAGCAGGATCACAACCCCCTGGAGACGCTGAAAGCCCCAGTAAGTGGAGGAATGAAGGGGAGCCAAATCCCTCCCCCCCCAACACCACTCACACATCAGAAGCTGCCACTAATGAGGAACAAATCTGTCGAGGCCAGAAAGCAAAGGGGTGTCAATTTGAGCCTTATAAATCCCAGAGGTGCCACAGGGTTTCCTGGTGCCAATCCCAAACGAGGCTCAGGGTATGGGGTGAGGTCAAAGCAGCGTTAATGAAGTTAATTACTTGTGGTCTCCCCGCTGCACACGAGCTCGGCCCTGCTCAGAACCAACACCTCATGCACACAACTCAGCTTTCCCAAAGTATTTCGGAGAAAACATTCCAATGGGAGATGCATAATTAGGTAATTAGCATATGGCAGGGAGAAAGGCTCTCCGAATCACAACTGCCCAAGCAGCCTGGTATATTAACTATTATATGACTTTAAAAAGTAATAATATCTTTGTGCTTGGACATCAAAAACTAAATAGGAGCACAAAAAGAATGACACAGTTTGTATTTTGCCACCCCTGACTCTCTGCACTGCTAATTAAAGGGCTTTCTCATTGCTTGTGTTTTCAATTAAACGGGAACACATGAAAACGATGCCCCATTTCAGTCCCTTCTACCTTTTGTGTGTTGCAAACTCCCAGGAATGCTCTGGCCAAAAATTTATGGACTCACATGCCTGTGAAGGGAAACACTGATGGCATTTTAAGTCAATGTATAATCATGGCATGGTCGGGGCTGGAAGGGACATTAAAGACCGTCCAGTCCCACTCCCTGCCATGGGCAGGGACACCTTCCACTAGCCCAGGTTGCTCCAAGCCCCGTCCAGCCTGGACTTCAACACTTCCAGAGATAGGGCAGTCACAGTTGTCCAACCTGTGTCAGGGCCAGTCCACCCTCACACACAACAATTCCTTCCCAATATCCCATCTAACCCTGCCCTCTGGCACTGGGAACCAATTTCCCCATGTCCTGTCCCTCCAGGCCCTTGTCCCAAGTCCCTCTCCAGCTCTCCTGGAGCCCCTTTAAGCACTGGAGAGGCTCTCAGGTCTCCCTGGAGCCTTCCCTTCTCCAGCTGAAGCCCCCCAGCTCTCCCAGCCTGGCTCCAGAGCAGAGGGGCTCCAGCCCTCCCATCACATACTTTCAGCCTAATATTTTCTATATCCTTTTCCACTTGCTACATTTAAACAAAGATTCTTACTCAAATTAACCCTGGATGCTGCTTTTGCTCAATTTTACTGCACCACCATAATTCCCCTGGCAATGTAAAAAGCAGGATCTCCAAACACATTTACAGATCAGGCCTTGTGTCCTCCTACACACCAAAATAATCGAGCATTTCCAAACAGCTTAGTGGCCCAGATAAAAATGACAATAATCATCTCATTAGCAGCAGATTGACAGAAAAAGACTAAAATTCTAATAGTCCATCAGGTTTTGTGCAGCCACTAAAGTTGCAAACAGTGGTTGATTTTTCCATTCTGGGCGATCTTTTACGAGATGACAATGTTTAATACACACCCAGAAAGCCCAGCCTCAGTATTTTCACTTTCAGCATGAGCAACACGTGGCAGAAACCCAAAATAAACCGTGCACTGGAAGCATCCGTACCCGGCATAAATAATGTGTGACAGCTGAGGCCTGGAATCATGGATGGAGTTTGCCAAATATTGAATGATTTGGAAAAAACAGGGATGAGTGTCAGCGCTGGGGCTGCGAAGGGGGCAATTCTGGAAGCAAAGTTCACTGGGTTTATTATAACAACCCATAACCCCGAGAGGAACTACAAAGATAGAGGGTTTCTCCCCATTCCCAATCCTCAGGCTTGGTTCCCTCAGGACAGCCTGGATTTATCCATCACCAGCACGTCACGTGGGGCCAAAATTCCCGATATAGGCAAAAAATGTGATAGAGAAACAGTCACTCCAAACACAATTCCCTGATTGTTCTGAATCCAGCGGCACAAGAGCTCTCTGGAGTTTTCTCTGGCAGCAGCAAAGAGCCTCGTGCTGCTGGTCCCCAAAATAACGCCTTGGGGACATCAAGAGTGACACATCTGTGGTGGCCGCCATGGCCCACACAGCTGGAATATCCAGGGAGCAGCTCAAGCACCCACAGAACACCCAACCCTCTCCTTTTATCACCTCTCCCCTCCCTGCTCACCGTGGTTTTAAGTCCCACTGTTTGCTGATGGGAGGGAAACATCACTATTGTCACCTCATCATCGCCATGGGCCCAGCTCAAAGAGCCTCCTGGCAAGCACCTCTGAGAGGGATTCCCAGAACACAAAAGAAGTTGTGAATCCACAGCTCAAACCATGCAAATCGTTCCCAAAGATGCACAGTTGCCCACACTGGAACCGAAAGAGGTTTGGAAGCATTTTCTAAGTCGCTCCTGAGTGGCTTGAAAAATTAGAGACAAGTCCCATCAAGTTCCTTTTCCCCTGTATTTTTGTATTCAGCACTTCAGGCAACTCTTACCGACTCCTTGTCTCCTCCCTTCCAGAGTGGAGGATGACACTTGAGTTTCACTTTGTCACTTGGGAACCCCTTGCTGGGCACTGGAGGTGCTTCTTCTCTTCCACAGACAGGCTCAGTTCACCCACACTTTAATCTGACATTTCTTCACCTTAAGAAGTCCACGGGTACAAAAAGCACCTCAGTAGATGATTATCCCTTCCAGAGCCTGCAATCACCCCATGTCCTGAGGTTTGGATGTTCTCCTGTGGTCTGACAACCACTCAGTGTTCCTCTAAGTGAGGATGATGTTACCCGTTCGTCACGCTCCTGCTGATGCATCTCCTGTGGAATTCTCTCAGCTTCTTCCGGACCTTTCGGCTGAGGCAAAACGAAAACGGGAAGGAAAAAAACACCCAACTAAAAAAAGAACTTCAGGAAAAGCTGTTGTGAAAGGAGCTGCTCCTCGAAGTTGTTACAAACGTTTCTGACAAAGGGGAACCGAATTCGGACGTGGATAACAACACGACCGCTTACTCTTCCCCTTGAGGTCAAAGAACTTGCTGTGCTGGGGATGAATCGGCATCTGAGGAAATGTGGGCTCCTCCCTGCAGGATTCCTGCCCCACCGGCTGGGGATGCCCCCAGAGGCACAGACTAGGGTCAGTAAAACGAGAACTAAACCAAGGGACTGCAGGAAGGCTTGGGGAGGCCTTGACTGAGGGAGCTACATGGGAGAAGTGATTCCCATCTTCCACCCCAGCATCTCTGCATAGAGCTGGGAGACCCCAAGAAGAGGTACCAGGATGATTTTGCCCTGGATCATTCCTCTTTCTTGAGTTCACGATTTGAGTCACTGCATCTTGACTTCTGGACGCACAGCTGTTCTACCAAAACGTGCCCCCTGCACACACAGCGGGGTCCTCCAGCCACTCCCTGGGCTTTTCGTGCCAGAAACAAAAAAAAAAAAAAAAAAANNNAGAAAAAAAAAAAAAAAAAAAAAAAAAAAAGGAATATAAGAAAAAAGAAAATTTTAAAAACCCGAAGGGAATTGCTGGATCCTGTCTCAGGCTGCAAGCGTGGCTGTCATTGGAAGAGCCTGGTGCATCCCAAGTGTTTGGACATTTCTGGGGGACAAAATCCTTGCTATAGGTTGCTTTGCTGCTTCTCATGACTAATGAAACAGTCACTGGCCAGAGGTGGGACAGTCCTGTTCCAAACACCAAGATAAATCCCATTCCCAGCACCTCCAGTCTTTCCCAGATAAGCTCCAGGCTCGAGCACTGGCATCAGACAGAGCCTCCCTCACCAACACAGCAACTCCGCTGCCCTGAACAGCCAAAGGATCGGATTTCCCACCCTGACTGGATGGATTTGCCCCTTACAGGTGTATACAGAGCAGTTCAGCCTCTGGAAAGCCAACTGGAAACAAAGCTGGAGTTGATATCCCAAAGCCACAGATCCCTGCGAAATCCCCAATGGATGCAGAGCCACTGCAGGGAGACGGCTGCGTGCATGGAATCGGGATCGGCCTCTCACCTCACCAAGCACATGCCCAGCTATTTATATTTCACTTTGCAGCCCAAACCTTCCCGTCTGGAGCCTGAAAACCAGCAGTGCTCCCACGGCAAGTCTGTTGGAACCTGTTAAAAAGGAAGGGTATGCCAAGGACTAAAGGAATTCCCACTGAGGAGAAACTTACAGCCCCAAAATAGCTGCAGAAAATCCCTTTTTGAGAGCTCAGGAATTACACCAGTGTTAAGGACAAGGTGTTTCTATCCTAGAGGAGCTCGAGAGCTTCAAAGAACAAAACCTGGGGAAGTGGAGGGATCCTTCTCCCCTGATCCAGCCCTGCAGGCAGCAGTGGGAGGAGAAACCTCTTGTGTCCAGAAGGGAGCCCACTGAAGGATGAGGCAGCACTCAAGGACCTCTCAGAGCTCCAACAAGCACCACACTCGAAATAACAGCTGAGCAAAAAGGTCCTTGTATTCCCAGAAGCACCAGTGATGCACAAACACCGGCACCTAAATGCTCGAAGGATTCCAAAGATAATGGAAATAAGGGGCAGCTCATGTTAAAAAATGTTGTTTTAGTATGTTATCATCAAGAAATTATCTCTCACTCATGATGGAACGGCAGAGAATTTGGAGTATTGACATATACAATGATATATATCAACTACATATATTGATATACTGATACTTCTCACTATTTAAATCCATTTCAAAGCATCTCATGGGGCTGGAGAACCGTGTCCCCCAGCAGATCCTCAGCTTGGGGGTCTCCTTCCTTGGGAAACTCGACCCACTTCCAGCACAAGCCAAGAGAAAATGACACCCCTCAGCCCTGCTGCACCGTAAAATAAACATCCAAGCACCCTGGAAATTGGGATACCTGCGCTGTATTTCCCTAAAAAATACAGAATTAGGGACAATTTATGTAACTGAATGTCACCACACTATTTTTGAATAGTGGGTCAAGTAGTAATTAATAATTTCAGATGTTTTTCCCGTGGTCTGAAAGCTTTGAAGTTCTTTTGAAGAAGATAATGCAGCTTAGGAGCAAAGTGTGGAATTTGCAACAGCACCAGGAGATGGAATAATGTGGCTCCTGACATTCTCCCTCCCCTCATTTTACAGAGGATTCTGGACCGTGACCGGCAGCGAGGAAGGGATGGCTTTAAAGCCTCACAAAAGACTCTTCTTGGCAAACAATCCGCTCCAAATCAAATTTTCCAGTGTTCCTGATTTTCCTGCATCTCCCAACACAAACCCACGAGCTTTGTCTCCTGCTGAGATGATTCCAGGGTCCCTCCTGACAGGGGAGATGCTGCTCAAGCTGAGAATGAGCAACACCTGGGGGGCAGCAGCCAAACCCTTCCTGTGGTGTTTAAGGCAGAGCTCACCTGTTAATGAACCACAGTTTAAACCACTGACTCCCCAGTCATTCAGCTCCGATTCCTACATTGCAAGCAACACTACAATCCAGCTTTTCCTAAGCATCCAAAAGCAGGAATAAACTTGTTTTGGAAGTCCACATGTCCCTCCCCCTGCAGCTGCTGGTTCCTTCTGCTACAACTCTGCGAGGCTTCCACCCCAGCTCATCCTCATCCTTTTAAAACCCTCCTCAGACCCCTGACTACCTTGGCCCTCCAGCTGCCCCTTGTGCCTGCGCCTCTGTAGCCAGACCATCCACTCCTTTAAATTAAGCACTTAAAAAGCCTATAAAATCAGGGTTTCTTTTCAAGTCAAAACTTGTAACAACAACCTGAAAACATCCCTCTGCTCCCTGGTCCAGGCAGGATCAGGATTCCGTCATCCAGAGACTGATGCAGAGCTGGTATCAACCTAGAGGTTCCCCACAGAGCCTGTACAGCACAAGGAAGAGATGTTGAAGCACTCAGCAATGTGCTGCTGAAGATGAAAGGGAAGCTGTACTGCCAAATCTGCTTAGTTACCTTACAAAGGGAAAAACAAAAAAAACAAAAAAACCCCAAACCAAAACAAACACCAAACAGGATGAGTCAGACTTTAAACAAGACTTCCAGCAACTAGTTCACAGAAAAAAGAAAAAAAAAAGAAAAAAAAAATCAGGCTTTTTCCTCTAAAGGTCATATTTATAAAAAATATTCAGCACACAGATGATGATAATTTACAAGCAAGGGCAGGAATAGGATGTTGGATTTAAACAAGTCACAAAACAATATATTCCATCTCAAAATTAAACTGTCATGCAAGTGCCACAACATGAGAGTGGCTTTTAAACTCAAAGAAGAGAGTTCTGAAAGCATCAGGACATGAAACCAAAAAACAAGTGTCTTCTCACAACACAAGAAGAACTGAAAAATCCCTCAAATTAGAGCTGACAGCTCCACTAAAAATAGTTCTTGGCAGCTACCTGAAAACACAGGCTTTGTGGTTCTTTGAAAACACTGATATCAGACAGAGAAGCAAAAAAACCCCAGAAACAACAAAAACAAAAATGGGGAGCTATTCAAGTATTTAATCAAAATATTTCCCTTGTCCCAAGTTCCTCTCCAGTTCTCTTGGAGCCCCTTTAGGCTCTGGAAGGGGCTCTCAGGTCTCCCTGGATCCTTCCCTTCTCCAGCTGAACCCCCCCAGCTCTCCCAGCCTGGCTCCATCCCAGAGGGGCTCCAGCCCTCGGAGCATCTCCGGGGCCTCCTCTGGACTCGCTCCAGCAGCTCCACATCCTTGTGCTGTTGTTCCCCAGGGCTGGAGCAGCTCTGCAGGAGGGGTCTCACCTGAGGAGAACTTCAAGCCCTGCTCAAGATAAATCCAGCTGCTCCCTAAGGTCATTAGGTTATTGCTTTTCCTGAGGGCTCAGAAATGCCAACTGGAGGGTGCCGAAATTCCAGGATGTTTGATGTCAGGCCCCAGGGAATCGAGGCATCCCTTAGGAACGCCATCATTCACCTTCCTCACGTGAAATTAGCAGTGAGTTATCAAGGAGCTGCAGATGATACTCTGGCCCAGCATTCTGCTGGAATAAACCTGCACTTCATGGTGCCTCTGGGTTATTTAAAGCTCTTTATGGGTGTTCACACACCCTGTGCTGGTGGTACATCGCCCATAAGGATTAGGAGGAAAGCATCCCTGATTCCCAAACCTGGCAAACAGGTAAGGCCCTGTGGCCACCCAACATGAAGCAGGACAGACAGAACCTACAACAAAGGACTGAGATGACACCAGGGGACAAAGGCACACACGGACTTTATATTTCATACGGATCTCCCCACTTTAGGGCAAAAGCTGGAACAACATAACAGGTGGGATCAGGATTTCATTTTGAACTTGGTCACAGCTTCCACCTCAACCAGCCAAGCCACAGCTCCACACAAAAGAGGGGAGCAGGGGAATGTGGCTGTGGAGAAAACACAATTCAAAGCACATTCAGGAAAAAGAAGTTATTTTATAAATCAATATATTAGTCCAATAAGGTAGGAATTAAGTCGATCAAGGTAACAGCCTGAATCTCATTCTATTCCCTGAAAAACACAACTCATCTGGAAGAGGAGATCTGGTTTCTTGGGAGATGAAGCAGCAAAAATTGAAATATTCACCAGACTGGCAGTGGAATGATTTCAGTGCTTCAGTGGGCACAGATTAAACCTGAGCATATTCAAACCAGCACAATGGATTTGCTGTTTCTCTTCCGTTCAGCACTTCCCTGTGTCCTCCCTTGTCTTTAGAACTATTTTTCCATCCGGAATATGGAGTGGGGGGTGAGCTTCCCACTTTTTCCCACTGGCAGGCATGGTTTTTCATTAGGATAGAGCACTGCTATGAAAAAGAAATTCTGACCCCTGAAAAAGGGAGGATTAAAGCAAAGGGAAAACAAAGGGCCCCGGAGCACAGCACGGAGAGAGGTGGAGCACCCTGGGATGGCCGAAGGAATTAGAGCACAGATTGCAGCAGCCCGGAATTAAAACATCTCCGAGATAATTCCCCATCCCGGGCAGAACCAGCAGGGGAAAAGGAGCAGCTCTCCTAAGCCAGGTCTGCCCAAGAGCTCCTCCGACAGCTGGTGCTGCATCTCCCGCCGGGCGCTCCCGGAGTGGCTCCGGGACAGCGTTTGCCCTGATTGCACAGGGGGATAATCGCTCTTATCCCAACACGGGGAAAAACCCTTCTCCACTTCCCAGGAAAAAACCCTCTTCCACCTCCCGTGATCGTTTCCAACAAGACCTGCTGCAAAGCTAAAGCCTCCCCCCAGGATATCTTGGGTTGGAACATGCCTGAGGTGACTCTATAATTATTCAAGGACTAGCAGGGTTGTTCCCAGAGAAAGTCATCCTGCTCTCTCACCTTTTCCTTTCCACCAACACGTCCCTCCCAGTTTTTCTTTTCTATGTTCAGGAGAAAGCAGAGGCACCTCTTTCCCACAAACTCACAGGGAGCTCCAAATCTCAGTGTGGAAAACCACCTGACACAGGAGGTGAGACACAGACACCCCTCCAGAAACTGCAGCACACGCAGGTTTAAGCCTCTTCCTTAATAAATAATGTTTAGCATTAATAAAAAATATTAACTGTATTCCAGATACTTTCTGTGCCATCGGAACAGATGACTCTGCACTGAGCCAATGTGCAGTGAAGAATTGATTAGAAACATAATCCTGAAGTTCCTTGAAGCTTTTCAAAAATGATTATGAGCAAGCAAATAGCTTCCATAAGCCTGGAACGATTCCCAGCGCTGGCATCCCTGCCCTTGGAAGGGACAGGACACAGCCAAGGTCAGGCAGGGTGTTATCTGGAGCCACGGAAATGCGATGCTGGTTCTGGTGGAACAGGCTCAGGTGACACCTGGTTTCATTTCCACCTTTTATTTACATGAAGGACAATGGGGATGGGAACGACAGGCACTCCAGCATACCCAGATCTCAGTGGTTTTCCACAAGCACACTGTCACTTACAAAACACATGGAGCTCTCCAACACTACAAGCTTGTTTAGGAGAATCAGAGAGAACATTAATTTTTGCCATGTTAAAATACATCAGATCATAGACCCCTCCCAAAGTTCAAAATGCCACCTAAAAACGTCCTTTCCCTGAGTCCTTAAACCCTGAATTCACATTCACCACAGTGCAAGTATTTCAGCCAAGATATTTCCAGCCCCATGTACGCCTCTTATCTTCTCCCCACTCAGATGGTTTATTTCAAGATGCTCATCCACCCAACTCCACCAACACACCTCAGAGTCCCCGAGAATCCTTTCAGTGAGGGGACTGGAAATCCTTTTAACTGAACGCTTTCAGATTACGACGAATTATTCGCTGGCCCGGGGCCAGCACAACTCTCCCCGTCAGGAAAAGAGGTCGGGCAAATCCAATAACGAGTATTTAAAAAGACAAGTCAACAAAATTAGTTCCATTTTCTCGCTGGAGGCAAAGTAAGGTCATTATGGAACAGGGAGGGGCGGGGGGTGAAGGGGAGATCCAGCTCTAAAATGATAAAAAAAATTCCCGGAATATTTAACCTATCGGGTTTTGGAATTGCTTCCACTCCATTTCACCAGCAGAATGAGAAACATTAGGACAGGAGCAGCCCAGGGCCATGACATACACCAAGCCAGCCCCTCTCCCATCATCCCGGAGCAGATGCCACCTCTCAGCTCTCATCAGGCACCGGAGACACGGAGCTGCCGGGATTAGCTGCCGGCACGAGCGCGGTGGGAAGAACGCGCAGGTGTGTTCCTCCTGCAGATTTCCAAATACGCCAAGGAAAAATGAAAAGTGCCCCAAGAAGGGAATGAGGAGGCACGTGGATCTGGGCAGAAGGTCCATAGGACTCGTCTGGGTTGGCGGGATGAGCGCCAGGTCATTGCTCAGCAACACGCATTGTTTGCAGGGGACCAAAATAGACCTTATTGCTTTACCCTCCCTGGTATTTGCACAGTGCCTGGCTTAGTCAGGGGGCATTCAGAGATGAGATGAGATGTTCTTCCTGTTCATAAGAAGGCCCATCTCCATGTGCCTCCCATGAGACTCTGTCCCCAATATAGGGCATGCACAGGAATCCCAGACGAGGATTTGCATCAGAAAACTGGGATTTAAGTGACTTTTCAGGACAGAAAACTTGTTTCCTATCTCATCCCAACTTTCCACCCTCAGCCAAAAGTCACTTTCTACAGAAAAACACATTTTAACCAGCTCTGGGTTGTTCTCCTTGTCTATCCCTTGGCTGCAGGCACAAAGTAATCTGAAGTTTCCTAGATATTTAAGGACATAAACACATCTAAGCTGCTGGAATTTGGGGTCTGACAGACTCACAGGAACCCACTTGTATTCCTGGTTGTCCTCATTGACTTGACACTTGAGCCTCATGGATTTTCCACTCCCCTTGTGCCTTTCCAATCAAGTCTGTGGTGAAACTCATCAGCAATTTGACTTGGACAAACATCCTTAACCCTGACCTTTAAAGAATGATCAGATTTGAAAGGTAATTTTTTTAAGAACCAGGGCTTTTGCTTGTGTTTTGTTGTTTCTCTGAGAAAGAGCTTTGGGGATAATTCTTTTTAATGAAGAGTGAAAGACAAGACTCTGAACTTCAGTCCCACCTTTAGTCCAGACACAACCTGTTCACCTCTAACAGGAACACCTCAAAACTGACTCAGACATTTATGGAAAGAAAGAAAACTTCAACACTTCCAGTACCATCCAGCTGCTGTAAAATTTGTCAGCCTCAGTCCACGGCTCTGGGGATTTGGTAAATGAGAGGAGCCTTGGCAGCCATTCGTAATTGCAGCTGAGCTTATTCTCCATGACTTGTTAGATAGGAAAAATTTGCTAGATAGGAAAAATCCCCAAAGGGATTGGGCTTTCTCCGAGTCCATAAGTCAGTTCTATAATTTACATTTACAGTTTGCTGTGGGGATTTGAGCAGGGAAGATCCTCAATCCTTTAAGTTCTTATTTACAGCGACCGCATGAACTCCTGTGTTCCTGATAATTGATGTTATGGAAAACATGGTTTTAGAAGCTGCTCTTCAAGAAAACACCCACCTAGCAGGATGGAGGGTTAGGTAAGTCTAATGAACATTCCAGAGTCACTCCATGATCCCCCTGTCCTCACGTCCATCCTCCCTGGCCCCTCCATAAGACAACAGGAGACTTCAGGAAGTCATCAAGACATCAATGACTTCACGAGTCACCTCTGAGAACACGCGTGCCTTGCCCTGCTCCCCGAAAAGCACAGCACATCTTGGCATCACATGGGAAAGTCAAACAGATCCGCATAATTATCCCTCCAGAACGCCTCGGAGAACATATGGGCTGGAAATGAAGCTGCCTGGGAGCCACGAGCTCGGCTGTGTGATGAGATCCACAGAAGGGAGGTGAAAGAAGCGTGTTCGGAGCAGGATCCCGCAACTACGGCACATCCATCATCAGGATAAGGCAATGACACCAGGAAATGAGCTAAGTCAATCCAAAGACTGAAGTTTCATTTTCTGAAGAGCATCTGTTTGGCTCGTATCCCCCCTGAACCTCATCGTTCAGCCACGCTGGGCTTTGTCTCGGAAGCAGAAGATGCACAACCATAAATCAAAACGGCTTCTTGATGAGCAGCCGTGGCAAACGTGCTTTTAACTTGGTTTCATAAAGAAATTCCCAGCATCCCAGCAGGCCCCTGCTATGGCTCTCCATGTGTAGGATGCCAGGGGTGACACCCTGTTTCAGGTTGTCCTTTACTAGTTTGGGGTTTTTGGGGTGAGAGTGCCAACCTTCACTAGGGGAAGTTCAACCAGCTGGTTTTTCAGTGAAGCAGATGAGAAGCACCGGGTGAAGCCAACAGAACTAAGGGGGACAGCAAGTCCCTGCAGAGGAGGTGACATCCCCCGGATCATCTGGCCAATCCACTCTGTGACTGGAAATGAGGAAAGCCAAAACTGAGGTGGGCTTACCATGGAGGCAGCCAAGCCAGCCAACTTAAAACACTTCTAGGGATGGCAAGTACTCCTCACACTCCATGTGCCAACAGCAAAAAGAACCCTCCAAAACTCTGGCAGAACATGTCCACAGTGGGACTCTGACTTTGGATCAGGAAGGGGGTTGGCTCATCAAAATGAGTCAAGTGGAAGCTCATCACTCCAACCAACAGAAATCCTGTCAGGCTGAGAGGCCTCCAAAGCACCTGACACTGAGATTTGGGCAGCTTTCCACAGGAGAGTGTCTATGTTCCCCATGCCTGAGGACTCTGGTCACCAGCTCACGTTTAAGGTGAACCACACAGCAGGAGATCACTAGACCAAGACCAATCTGGTGTTAGGAGGTTTTAGTCCCGTGAGTTCTGCTGGCAAACATTCACAAGAGCACAAATGAGAGGAAAACCAAGCCAGCCCTGGACACACAGAAGCTTTCACAATTAACATATGGATAATTTTATGGTCTGTTCAGGTTGAATTTTGGATTATCTCCACCAGTGATGCCTACTTGGTATGTCCCACAGCTTGACTCCACTGTGTTCATGTGGGGACTGGTTTTGGCTCCTACATCCCACTCTCCTCTCCCTCAGGATGCCCCTGTCTCCCCAAGGTTTTGCAGGTCCCTTCACTCCCCACCACAAACGGAGCAAACCGGAGCACCATTACAAACCAACACAGAGAAGGATTCCATCAGGTGACTATCAAAGCCACCAAACGGCCAGCAGGGCATTTAAAATCAGAATTAGGAGAAATATAAAGCAGAGGTGAGTTAATGAGTGCGTATAGCAACATGATGAAGTGAGATGTTTCATCTCCCATTACATGATGAAGAACTTCAAAGGGTTTTTTCAGATTCATCTGGAGCATGGCCACGTCATGGGCTGGCTTTGCAAGAGGTGAACAAAGGGGTGCTCTCCAAGGGATGTCCTGGTATTATTTTGCAAGGAATAGCAAAACATAATCCCCATAAAATAAATCTCCAACAGAATTTTTGTGTAAGGAAAGGAAGAAACCTCCTGTCTCTCTTAACTCTGATGCAATGTCTACCCTAGTGCTCCCTCCCATCAGGATCACCTCTGAATGCAAGTTTCCCTCCGCTTTTTTCACCCAAAAAATCCACATCAGAACAACCAACACTCTGAGAAGTCAAAAAGACCCTTCAGAAGTACCCAATTTAACATGATTTTGACATGATTTAACGTGATTGTGCCTACTCCTTCCAACACCAGCCACCTTCCCACACCATGTCTTGCTCCAGCTTTGGGTCTTGGGGCGGCTCAACTCCCTCGTTCCGTTCCATGGCCAAAGATGGATCTCCAGGATCCCCCTGCCCTGGAGCAGGATGGATGGCAGGTTTTATTTGCAATGGCCAACAATCTGCTGCTGACCCTCATCCTCCTCCTCCTCCCTGCCAGGCCGTGTAGGCGCCAAGGGAACAGGCTGCACTTATTCCAGCCACGGACACCGGATTCCTTCTGCCTTTTCTGCATGCACGCCGTGGGCAGCGCCACAAATACCGGCCATGTGGGAAAACGGGGAAATATTTGATTTCTGGGATGGGGAAGCAGCCATGGAGCTAAATGAGGCTTTGTTCGGGGGCAGGAGGGCCCGCTCTCGGCAACGGGGGCAATGCAGGAATGCTGATAAGTCTGTTTTCTGTGCATAAATAACCTGTGCTGGAGCCCGAGCGCTTTATCTCGGGGAGGGATAAAGCCCTCACTGACAAGGCCCTACGATTTGTCTACCTGCCTATAAAGCAGGAGCCTTATTCCAAGGGCTAATTCAAGCCTTGGAGATTAGATTTCCTGTATGGAGGAAGAGACAATTGCATCAGATATTCTTCAAACACTGTAAATAAGATTAATGAGGTGCTGCTTCCGTGGGCTTTCACCTTGACAATGCCTTAAACACACAAAGAACCCCACCCTGGGACCTCCAAAGGAATCTTCCCAAAAGGCTTCCTCATATTTCAGGGCACGGACATCACCTCCCTTCTTCTGGCCAACAGAACTACAAATAGCTGCAGGAAGCACTGACTTCCTGAAAAAAGGGTTAAGTGAGAATCATAGGAAACGGAGAAAATTAAAGCCAGGTCTAACATCTTGACTAGGCTGAGGAGGGAATAAACACAGCAGCAGCACTGAGTATGATCAGACACCTGAATTAATGCAAAAATTAAATGAGAGTACCAAAAATTCCAGACCTAACAGAGAGTTCACTCCTCCAGCACATCCTGCCAGGTTTCCTGCGGGCAGTTTTCACAACCAACCACCACCAGGTGACCAAGTAAAATTTTAATGAGAAACAAACCCAACCCAGCTGTCAGATACACCCAGGGCATCCCAAACTGCAACACTCTGTATCCAAGCTGAAGGACTAATCCGAAAACCAAACAGTGTAACAGAGCCGGGCAATGCAAGGAAGCTTCACCTGCTCAGCAGTTGTGCTGAATGACCAACATCAAAAAGCAAAACCAACTCAGGGCTCTGCGGGAAACAGCCCAAAATAAAAATGTTAATTTGATGATTTAAAAAAAAAAAAAAAAAGGCAGGAAGCTGGGTTTTCAAATGTCCCAAACTGTGACAAAACAGGGAGGGGGGAAAGCACAGATTGGTTTGTTGACAGCAGGTGGGAAAAAGTAAGAAAAACTATTATTAAATAAGAAGTAATAGAGAAGTCCTCCCAAACTCCAGGGATTGCAGAGGATAGGTGCAGAACATAGAGGTGATGTGAAAACCATCACAAAAAAATTCCATGTCACATACAGGGAATAACCACGAGGACAGAAACGTGTGTGTGAAATGGAAGCAGAAGAGGAACCAGAGTGATCTGGTATTTAAAGTGTCACTGTCTACATTAAAAATTGATGGAGCTAAATCCCTCATAAAAAAAATGGAAAGCTCCCTTTCCAGACACATATCCCAGCTCCCCTGGGATCAGGGAAGGACCATCCTGCCCTGCCAGGACACTGCAGCAAAAATCCCTGGTTTTATCCAAGCATGTTGCTCCTCTCTGGCCCCCCAACAGGCCCTCACTGAATTAACTTGGAATTTTTCATCTGTGCCCCTGAAGCCCCTCCTCATGTACAACTTCACATCTCTATGAGCACACTGACTTCTCTGCCACCTCAGGGTGCCCATCTCCAGTTCCAACCCCTCGGGGGAAAAAAGCCCCAAAAGCCACCACTTTCATGATATTCCAAGACCCTCCTGTCACATATTTGAAAGAAGCCTCTAAATGCTTATACATCCCTTCCTCTCCAGCTTTTCTGTCCCTTACATGACACCTCCAAAGCAGAAATATCCCACAGCCAAGGCTGTAGGTGTGCCAGAACAGCTCCTTGGTGGATCCTATGGGTCCATCTCAAATGATGCAACTCAGGCACACAGGAGATACAATAAACAAGTTGAATGAGCCTAAAAATACTATATAAGGCTATAAACCATTTATAAAACAACACTGACAATGTGATTCAGTTGAAAAAAAGCCCCAAAAATCAGAGTAGAGCTCACAAGGAGGAGGTTCTTGCATCAAGTCACCGGTGACATCCTGCAGGTAGATTCCTCTGTGCCTTTTCCTGCTTTTCCTGGTGGCACATTCCTAAACTCCTTCTGGTGTAACCACTCACACTCCTGGATGCAAATAAATAAATTTATGAAAAAAATTACTCTTTCAAAGGTTTAGAGTCAATCTGGCTGCACCAGAACTGAGGGAGAAGCACTTCCTTCTAGGAGAGCAAAGGAGAGGACAATAGCCCTGAGCAGAGCACACCTCTACCTATGGCCTGTGGAAAAATAAAACTAAAAATTCCCTTCCTGGCCAAAGAATTCCCCAGCTGACACCCTAAACCCCTGTGTGTCAGCTCTACAGGAGAGAACAATTGTGCCCTTGACCCCAAGGGATCTTTTCCAACCCAGCCCCAGCTGGGCAGGACCCTGTGGATGGGCACGTGCCGTGCTCCAAGGGGCATGGAGAAACTCAGGGTGAGTTCATCGAGCCGATCACAAATTCCCTTGGGATCTGGGAGCATCTCACCACCTTCTGTGCAATGAGGGATCCCAGGACCAGAAAAACAGCCCCTGCTCCAGGAAGATCCTGGCCCAGCTCTGGTTTGAAAGCATGGGCTGCTCCTTTGATGCCCTGCCAGAAGTGGCCTCCAGTGAGGAAGCCCGGGATGAGTCACGCCACCGGCACAAGGAACTGGCCAATCTCGATTGAAAAGCACCAATGAAACTCAGGATTTCTGCCCCTCCTCTGCCATCTCCCTTTCTGCACTGCAATTCTCAGGGATTGCTCAGTGCCAGGAAAATGGGAAGCAAAACTACCCAGCAGACACAGGGAAGGCCTGCAAACACGGTTTTGTCCGCAAAGGTGAAAACCTGAGGCAGGAGGGTGTTAAGGCACTGAGAGGATCATCTGGGGAGAGCACCACAAAGCCTTCCTGGTTGTTCCCTGACCTGCAGGAATTCCAGTTGGCATTGGGGTTTATGGCTTTGCACACCTGCAGAGCTCCAAGCCAAGAGCTGGGATGGCAGCAGCAGCACCTTTCGGACACCGTGTGCCCTAATCCCAGTTAGCTCATACACAAATCCAGCAGAGAAAACTTTTAAACCCACAAGGCGGCTCCAAGAAAAAGAAGTTTAGCCCTCGTGGCCTCTCAAACAAAGGATAAAACATGCAAAACTGATCCATTTCACATTTACCAGGAGTTGAGCAGCGTCATTACAAAAATAAAACACTCTGAGTGTTAAAGGCCTAAAATTAAATCAGTTTTCCCAGCAAATCCATTTTACTCAATGGTGGGGACAAGGCATTTCTTTGCTTCACTCGCTGTCCCAACCTACTGCTCCCATAAAAAATAATAAAGAATAAACCCAGTAGAAACACCTCTGTCCTTTCACTTCAACTTGGCGATTCTGGTCATCAAACTCCCAGTTCCACATATTCTTTCCCTCAAACTGAAACTGCAGGAATCTGCTGTAGCTGCCACACTCGCTGTGCACCAGAGCCTTTCAAATCTCACTCTGTGCCTCTTTAATGTTGGGCTTGGGGTTTTTTTTATCTCTCTAGCCCAACCTCTAATTTAAAGGAAACTGTGCTGGATGCTCTAATTGACCCCGTTCTCTTCCTTCCCCGGTTTGTCTCTATAATTAGCCCTTCCCAGCCAAGGGAATCAGCAACAAGACCTTTCCGAGCCCCACCCTGCAGACCACAGCCACTGCCTCGCATTGTTTTGGCCCAAAAATCAACAGCTTCAGGACAACAAAACGTTTAAAAACAAAAAAAAAAAACAAGAAAGCAAACTCAAACCTGCCGTGGTTGTTTTTCAGCACGTTGCAGTGAGCGACGCTCACCCCAAATTCCACCTGCAACACAAATCCCTTGCAAAGCTTTGTAACATGAGCAAAATACTTGTTTTTCTCAAGATGTTAACAGCTGCAGGGCTGCCCACCCCAACCTCACTCACCCCAAATTCATCCACCCCAAATTTGCCCACCTCAAACCCACCCACCCAGGCCTTGCCCTCAGCACAGGCACCAAACCCAGAGGATTCCAACCCCCACTGAGGTCCCCACACCTTGTGTCTTGAGGAATTAAAAGGCATGTAGAGAATGAGGAAAGGAAATGCATTAAAAAAACCAGTCTTATCAGCAAGCAAATGTCACCAAAGAAAATCTGCTTCCCTACTCTCCTCTGCAATGGGCAGTGATTCCTACCAGGTGGCCTGAGCTGGGATTCTTTTAGGTATTTGGGGGGGAAAAGGAAACAAACACAAAGAAACCCTAAACAGCAGGAGAAAAACCTAAACCCAAAACAATCCCCCAAACCCAAGTTTAAGTCTAGATTTCAGAGCGCCAGGAGGGGCAGGATGGAGCCACAGCCCACAATGACACCAGCAAAAACACCTCAAGTCTAACCTGGCCTGACCCAGGTCCTCCATCCCACCACGGCATCCTCTGTCTTGCTCTTCCCAAAAGGATGAGACTCCAGCTAACATGATCCAGAGCTAAACCAGAGGAATTTCCCTGGTTAGTTCAGAGCTTTGTTTCCTTCCATGTCACTTCTCCCACCCTCAGGGTTCCAAGGGCAGCTGCTCCTGATGAAGATGCCAACCTGGAGAAGCATCCCAAGGTCTCCCGGTGTGCACCACATCCCTAACTCATTATTTCCCACTCAGTCTTCTCACTTGACTCTGCATCTTTGCAATAACTTTGCACACCACATGGAGCTCAGAAACCAAACCAGTTGGATTTTTTTGGCGATTAATTTCCCAGCTTAGACTGAAGTTCTTTTCAAATCCATCAGCGCCGCTCGCTAAACACTATCCCGGCATTCCAGAGTCCCAGCTCCCAACACACACAAACCACATATTTCTACAACCATCAGGAATTTCAACGTTCAGACAATTAGCAAATGAAGCTGCAGCTGGCCGGAGCCTTCCTAATAACAGCAGCACCTGAACCCAGAATGATCCTTCACCTTAGGAAAATTGTTCAAGTTTTTTGAATACCTGTCCCCTCCAAGCCCCTGAAGAACATACCTGAAAGGAAAGTATGTAGATTAATGCTCCCAGAAAACCAAAACAGAGGAGAAAGTTGAGCCAGTCCTACAAGAAGGAAAAAAAACCCCAACCCTTTTCTCGGTGCAGAGGACAGTCCATGCTCAGAGAAAAATAACTTACAAATAATGCAGAAAAACTGCACCTAATCCACTGTAAATCCATGTCTGGGGGTTTTAATTTCCAATTATTTTTTGAGCTGTTCTCTCAAGGATTTAATTTTTACTAAAAATAAACCCAACACAAGACAGAAGATCCTAATCTCCCCACCACACAGAGCCTGCCCCACGAATATCAGGCTCTGAGCTACTTTTAGACTGAGCTTTGGAACGAGTTTTGCGTGCGAATGAGAAACTCTCGCACGGGGCCACTCGCTCCACTGCAACAACTGCATGAAACAGCTCCTTCAGCTTCTGCTGCTCAGGTTTCACATCTTCCCCGACCAAACAAAAACCAAAGCAGCCTTGGAGCAGCTGCACCACCGAAAAGAAAACCAGGGCAGGAAACCCCTAATGCTGCTGCAAAGCAGGCAGCGAACGCTGCGGGTGAGATTCACACCTTCCCTCCACGGGAACAAAATATGGGAAAACATTCAGGCAGGGATTCTTTCCCCCTCCTTGTTTCAGTGTTCAGATCTTATTTCTTCCCAGTAAAGACTTTTTAGGTGGGAGGATGAATTCTCAGTGCCTCAGACATGGACTCTGGTGCTCACTTTTTTCAACTATTTTGTTATTCTTACCCCACTTGCTGAAGGTTATTATTTAATGTTATTTATTTTTTAATATGTTTTTCTCCTCATACTTATTGTACTGCTCACCACAAATGAACTGAACAGCTCTAGAATGGGATTTAAATCACATAAATGAGGGATAGAAACATAACATATAGCACAGCTGAACTTAGAAACATCTCACTGGAAGGCAGCAGCTCCCACCTGGAATTACAAAGGGATTTAAACCTGGAATAACACACAATTCCCTGTCTTTTCCACAAATGTGCTGGGGCAAGGAAGGGACAATGGCAGCCAAGCTTTTCTTAGCCATTTATTTCTGAGAGGTACCATCTCAGCTTTCAAAGAAGAAATATTGCTGCTAATGCTTATCAGTGCTAACAAACTCCTTAATCCAATCCCTGCGGATTGCACAGAAACCAGAGATGTGTCTGGAGCAGGGAACTACAGAACAAGTGCTGTGACAAGTTGGGATGCTCCCGGCACTGCCCGGAGCCGGGTGAGGGGACACTGAGAGCACCCACAGGATTTTTGGTGTGTCCAACCCTCGGTCACCTTTGCTAAGTTCATTCTGTTCATAGCTGAGGCAAACTCTTGAGATTCCTCGTTATCTGCTGCAGGCTCCTGCAGCCTGACCTCTGCTCTGCATTGTCCTGCTATCTCCTCGCCTACCTGCCGGGCACGGAGCAGTGCCTGTGGATAAGATTATCCCTGCTCCGCCGGGGAACGCCGCCGTGCTCCCGCCCGGAGCAGGGACACGGAGCCGTGCCCTCGATGCTCAGCCAGACATGGCCCAAACACTGGGCGAGGCGCCGGGGCCGTCGGGTCCCTGGGCAGCTCGGCTGGAGCGTCACCGGGATGAAAGGAGGCAGAGGGAACAGTGGCTCCGTCCAAGCCCCTTTGCCAAGCTGGAGTGGCTCGGCCATCTCCGCCACAACAAATCCCACATAACGATGCCCCCTTTTCAGAGCAGTTGGTGAATTAAGGAGCAGGGACTGGCTCTCCCATGCCTACATTTCTCCACGAAACCCCCAGAAGGTTATTCACCCACACAGCCTCTCTCTTCCAAAAAAACCCACTTATTCCAGAAAATCTTTCCAATTTGCCCGGCATTGTTTTAATCAAGCTCAACGTTTCTGACGATCCACTGTGGCCCATTATTTATTTCTTTTCTGCCTAATGGGATCACATTCCTTAACAATTAAATCATTTACTAATTCCTCCCCGGGGAAGCTGTCCTGTGCACCCAACGAGCACGAACCAAGCGAACAGTTCCGAGGCAAGCCCTGCAAAAGTTAAAATCCCAACTTTTTTAGGACAAGTTTTATTTCAGGCAACGTATTTCCATGAAGTATGAAAAGACAGAAGAGGTACGGAAGTCTTCTAAAGTAAATATTTTCAGCTAACTTGTTTTACGTTCATCTCTCAAAACCAACCATGTAGATGCTGAACACAATAAAAGAATTCTTGGCGGTCTATCAAAAACATTCGTAATCTGGGTTGGTTTTGAAGCTCAGGTTTTCCAAAGATGGATCTATGTGGATTAAATGCTCCTCTTCCATTACTGCTCAACCATGATACACCATATCCAGGAGACGTTTCTAAAGGTCACGCTTTGCAAGAAATAGAAGACAGTGGGAAGAATTTTGATTACAGAACAGCACAGGGGCTGTCAGAATCTCCCTGCATGATGGATAAAACCGGAGACCTGGAACAGGCACCTGAAGGAAGAGTAACTCCAGGATTCAAGGTCATTTTGGAAGGTACCAGAAGTAACTCAAGGTGAAGAGACCAGCAAATAAGACTCAAAAATTATATTGAAACCCCCATATTTTTGCTATGTTTGCATTAATAAAGGTGGCAACCAAAGCATTTGTGTATTTTAAACCATATTTTTCCTTTGCTACTGCATGCAGGATCCAAGTGGGACAGCCCCTGCTCTGCTCCCAATGGATCCTAATCCTAAGAGTCACAGGGATGGAAACCAGGATATCTCTAAGAGAAACTGAGCAGCCCCTGGGCACCACTGAGAACACCAGGGTTGAAAGGGTGTGCTCCAGCCTTCCTGTCAAGAGCACTGACCTACACACAGAGCCAGTGTATTCCTAGAGGCCTTAACACCAGCAGGAGCTGGAAGAGACCTTTAAAAGCACTTCAGAACCCAACAGAGATGAAGGGAGACCACGGCACAGCTACACCTGCATCTTGTTTAAATCAGGCTTGTAGCTGCAAAAACAGCAATGGAACTCAGCAGGTGTGAGAGATGAGAGCTCAGGTGAGATGAGCTTGGATGAGATGCGAGCATGGATGAGCCTCCCCACGTGCTGATTCCACATCAAAATGAGAGGATGCAAGGAAGGGGATCCTCTTCTTGAGGGAGGATGGAGGGCGAGATCTCAAAGGGTCGAAGCAAACTAAACTGGTGTCTGGGTGCTTTACATAGGGAGAGCACAATTAGCTGTATCCAACCTGTACATCTGCCCATCCAAGAGCAGGGTAATTTGCTGCCTCACCAGCTCCTGAGCACCCTCACACACCACAGCCTTTCCACTCCTCAGCTTCACCTCCCTTGGCAAAAAAACTTGCCTCGGCTGAAGACCTCACTCTCTTTGTTCCCAGGGTCCCTAGTGAAACTCTAAAGAGGGCTGCCAAAAAACACCAACAGAGCCCAAAACGACAACCCATGGCTTTGTCTCACTGTGGTCTGGCACTGTGTGAACAGCCAAAGAACCCTACACAAGGAAGAGATGTCTCACCCCCTCCAAAGGGATGCCCATCCATACCTAAGGAGAAACTGCAATGCAAGAAAGGAATTAGAGTAGCAACGATAATCCTTAAACCAACAGGTATTTATTTCTTTATTTCATTTTGCCTGGAAAATCTCCAAGGAGTTTCCTCCAAGACAAGACACTGCGGAGCCAGTCGCTTGCCAGCTTCGTGCTGATTATCAGCAAAGGGACCCGGGCTGTCCCTGTTCTCCTCCCAAGATAAACTTCAGCCAGGACAGATCCTCTTTCAGCTGGAGCCTGTGACTAGATCAGCTGAAGGAACTCATGGAAAGGCAGCAGCAGTTTAACAGCCCTGCAAGTGGAACTCTGTGCTCCGTGAGCAAGGGCTGCCATGGATCACATATAATCCCGCTCTCCTTGGACACTTCCCACCCAATGCAGCTCAAACCACTTCCCTTCCCTTCTCTTCCTACAACTCACAAACCACAGCTGGAAGACAACCAACATGAGACACCTAAAGCCACGAGGAACCCAATCTGAGCTTGCAGACAACCCTGCTGGGAGCAGGATTTTGGACCAAGTGACCTCCTGAAGTCCCATCCTGACCAAAGCAATCCCACATTCCTCCATAGGATGGAGCATTAAAATCATGGGGGTTTTGTTAGAAATACAAAGCAGTTGTGGCAAAGACATGGAGCTCTCACTCCACCTCTAAGACTTTCCCACAGTCTTGTGGAAATCCACCTACTATGGATTCCTGCCCATAGACAGAACAACGCTACCATGAGGTTTAGCAGTGCTGTAACTCTTAATACTTGAAAAACAGACCCCAAAATTACTTTAACGCCAAAATTCCCTGTTCCATAGCCTTTCCTTCTGAATTTTTATATTTTCTGAGGTTAAGTGGTTTGATGAGTTTGATTTTAAAAGTTTCATTCCAAGACACAGAGGTTAAGACATCAGCACAATCACAGGAGCAAGACACGCATCTCACCTATGGCATTTGACCTGGCAGAGACCAGAGAGATTTAATACTAAAAAGTCACACAGAGAAAACAAAGACTATTCCACTTCCTTTTTTTCCTGTTTTTATCCATTATCTGGCAACAGTTTCACGTTTGGTTTCTGCAGTCTCAACACCTGCACCTTCACATGTATACTCAAAACCTATGGAAAAATTTGGCCTGTGTAAAAGCAAAATTGAATTCCATAAAACCAGTCTCAATTCCAATGATCTATACACAACCCATCAGCAGCATTTCATCCTCACAATTCCATAGGAAGTCCAAGCTTTGTGATAATCTCAGCCTGTCTAACCTGAAGAAGCAGCGGAACATTTTGCAGCAGGAAGCCTGAATAATTACCAAGCTTCTCCCCCAGAGCAGGGAAGTACCCAGACACTTGCCAAATCTCCAACCCTGCTGCTTTTGTCCAAAGGAATGCTAGAGAAAGTCTCAAATTTGCAAACCTAAGCCACGATCCTTTAAATATTTATGCTCATGTTTACTTTTTCGAGAAGGGAGAAACCCCGTTCGCTGGAGAGGAAGTGAAGCAAACGCCGCACGCAGGACCCGAGCCTGAGAAAATCAGACACTCCTTTTAACCTCAACACAAAAACAATGTGTCTTCCAAAGCTGAAACCTGCATCCAGCCTGTCTGAGCGAGCTGGACTCCAGGACCAGGCTGGAGCTTCATCCACGACACGACGAACGTGCCTTCAACCCTGGTGTTTCGCGTGCAGGCGGGAACACAGCCCCATTTTATTTACAAACTGAGGGGATGTAGGAATTTCTGAAAGCGAGTTCGACCGGCTAAGATGCTTCAAGCAGTTCAACGACCTTGTTTGCTCTCTAATAAACGCATTTTTAAAGGAACTGAGTTCAAAAGTTGCACGGTTTGGAGCAAGAAGTAGAACCGGGTAAAAACAGCCACGCCGCACTCACCAAAACCAACCACCTCAAATGGCTTTTGAAACTCTCAGGGCATGTTTGAAACACAGAATCCCAGCAGTGGGTTGGAAGGGCTCTGAAGTTCCTCATCCCACCCCCTGTCGTGGGCAGGGACACCTTCCACTGCACCAGGTTGTTCCAAGTCCCATCCAGCCTGGCCTTCAACACTTCCAGGGATGGGGCAGCCAGAGCTGCTCCAGGCAACCTGGGCCAGGGCCTGCCCACCCTGACAGGGAAGAATTCCTTCCCAATATCCCAGCTAACCCTGCCCTCTGGCAGTGGGAACCCATTCCCCCTTGTCCTGTCACTACAGTTCCTGATGAAGAGTCCCTCTCCAGCTCCCCTCTAGGCCCCCTTCAGACACTGGAAGTTCGCTCCCAGTTTTCCCAGCCTGGAGATATTTAAGCTCCAAGACCAAGTGCCTTGTGAGATCCCAAGGCTGTGATGGTGAACCCTGATCCTCCTCACCACCTTGGTGGTGCCAAGCTGCAACAACACTGGAGGGACAAGCACCATCCCTGTGCTCCCAGTACTCCCCCTGTTGACTTGTGGGAATGAAGAGGTTCTTCCATCCAGACCTGGATTCCATCCTCCCAGAAATCAAACAGGGGATGAGGGTTTCAAGTCCAGCCCTACCTCGACAGGAGCTAAATTAAGATTGCACAGGTAACTCGTGTTTCACATTTCCCAAGCACCCAGCCTTGTGTGCCTCACATTGTCAGAGGTTTTCCTGCAAACACTCACAAAAATCACCATGAACATCCCAGATAAACATCATTTAGGCATAAAACATTCAGCTTTTAAGGATCCCAAAGGTTCAACAGTCAGAGTGTTTTAGTACCAGTGTTTGGGAAAGCTGCTGCAACAGCAGACATCACATCAGACATTTGATACCTTAAAATCTTAAAATGCAGCTTCCCCACCCGAAATAAAAAGGGAAAAACATGAAGTTTATAAATCATAACAGGAGCAGTGGATGCACAGAAGAGAGAACGCTGCAAAACTGAGCTACATTTTAAACACACAAATTCAAATAAAGCTTTTCCCACATTTTTCCGAGCGCCACTGACAGACCCCAGGCCTTTCAATACAGAGGAGACAGCTCTAAAGCCACCCTGATTTATTGCATTGATTGCAATAAATAAATAAATAAATATAAAGTTGCATCATCATCGATAGCCCAGGAAACAAAAGCTTATTAGTCGTGTGCCAGGGCTGCTGAATTACCTTCCCTGCCGTCAGCAGCTGGAGTGACACCTTCCCAAACACTCCTGGGGATGGAAAATCACGGCCAGGTGTGAGGGTGAAGACTGGGGAGTCGGGGGGGGGAAACGCATGGAAAAGCCTCTTATGTTAACGAAACAAAACTAAAAAATGAGAAAAGTCGCCGAAACGGGCGAGTTTCCTCAAGGACGCAGGGGAAATCGTGACTATCGCGTGACTGCAGGACGAGGGCTGGAGGGAAGATGCTCTAACGCAGCCGGACTTTAAGCTCAGCTCCGTAAGGTCGCGCTTAGGCATTCACAGCCCATCACCGCCACGTCCCCGCACCTCTCCACGACAAGAAAACGCTCCCCTGTCATTTCCTAGCGTTCCCTCGGGAAAACAGTGGGGAAAACACTCGGGGCGGCCAGAAACCCAATTCTCCAACTAACAATCTGTTTACAGAGCGGTTTATTCCTGCGCCTGGTTTATCGACCGAGCGAGTCACCGCGGCCGGTTCTCCTCCCGCGGCAGCAAATCTCCTCCTCGCCTCTGCCGCTACGTGATTATTTTTCTGATCCGCGATGGGCAGGGACCGCGCTGCAGCGAGGGATGGCAAAGCCATGATTTCTGCTGAGCTCACGCTCCCCACTTTATTAGGCTCGGCTTGATTTCGGGAGAGCAAAACGC
This sequence comes from Scytalopus superciliaris, assembly GCA_013400415.1. Classification (NCBI taxonomy): domain Eukaryota; kingdom Metazoa; phylum Chordata; class Aves; order Passeriformes; family Rhinocryptidae; genus Scytalopus; species Scytalopus superciliaris. Next base: position 501,675 of record VXBX01009908.1, read on the forward strand.
AGATGGAGGAGGAGGAGGAGGAGGGAGGCGATGCAGAAGCAGAAGGGCGGCAGAACGCCCGGCTCCGAACTCACGGCAGGTCCTACCCCGGGGCACGCCGGTGGGGTTTTATGTTTGGGGAGGGGGGGGATAAATAAAGCAAAGGCCGTTTTGGCTATATTTCGGAAAATTCCAGAAACAAATAAGGGCTGTTTCAGCCCCCGGAGGAGCAGCGCTCCCGCGAAGGTCCGGCGTGCCGGGGCGGGCGCTGCCACAGCGCGGAGCCCCACACTGCGCTATGAGGCACGGACCCCTCACCCCGCGGGGCCCATCGCCCTGGGGCGGGGTGCCCCGGACACCGGCCCCCCCGACACCGGCCACGCACAGCGAGGCAAATACACACACACACACAGAGCCAGGCTGGCTTTTCCGTGTCCCGCGTGTCCAACCCACCCGCCATGGGGGAGAGCGGCCCCGCCGGGGGGGGATGCGGGGCC
>VXBX01009908.1:502744-520837 GCA_013400415.1 Scytalopus superciliaris
CCGGCGGGGGTGGGGGTCGGACGGAGGGACGGACAGACGGGCAGAGAAAGGCACAAGCACAGCCACAGGCGCTGCCGCCGCCGCCNTGCGCTCTGATCCCGGGAACTGATCAGGGCCGGGGTCAGCCTCGGGGTCGGGCACGTCGCTCCTCCTCTCACGGGGGGTGTGACACCCCAAATCCCTCCCTCTGACCAAATTCCCTCTCCCGACCAAATTCCTGTGAGATCCAGGCCTTTCAGGCAGACACCGTTCCCTCCCAGCGCTTCCCACAGCTCCCTGGATCGACCCTTTCCCGGGAGGTGAGTGCACTGGTGTAGGTTTAACATGGTCTGGGAGGGCTGAGCTGCTGCCATTGGGATCTCCAGCACATTCCCGGTGCCCTCCCTCGGCCTCAGCCCTTCCTTTCACTGTGTATTTTCCTGGTGAACTCCAGGCTTTGGCCAAGCCTGTCCTGGGGAGCAAAACCCTTTTGGTGTCGTGGCTGTGGCTCTTGGTGTCTTGCTCCAGGAGATGCTGGGACACCAGAGAGGTTCTGAGCTTGGTTCTTAGAGCAGCTGTGTGTCTCTGCTTTGGGGAATTTGTCTGGAATGGAAAAGTTTGGTGTTGTGTGGATACAGAATTAGGAATGTTCTCCTCTGATTTTGGCGTTCAGGACCTGTTGGACCCCCAGAGATTCTGTCCTCGTCCTGGACAGGGATTATAACCCACAGCCACAGAGAGGTTGCTTCTGTTTAACAAAAAAGGAGACAACTGTGCTCTTTGTCTGGTTTAGTTGTTTAATTTTCCTTGAGTTTGTTCTCTGGCTCTGGCAGGAGGCACATAAATCCAGAGGCTCGGGTGTCACCCAGCCCAGCTCCCACTGGAAGGAGAAATGGATGTTCTTTCTCTGATCTCACACTCAAGACATGGTGTCTAAAATCTGCATTTCCAGGAAAAAGGGATGGTCTGGTGGTTAAATTGTGGGGCCTTTTACTCTTGATCTTTAAAAGACAAAGCCTTCTCTGTCCCTGCTCCTGTTCCCTGGCAAAGTCTGGGGGTTTTTGTCTTCCAGGTGACTTGTTCTATTTACCTCCATGTTCTTTAAATTAGGAACAGGACTCTGCTGATGTGTCATCCTAAAGTATTCACTCTGCAGGTTCTGAGCACCTTCAAGAAATTAAAATAGACTTTAGGAATGTGATTCATCCTCAATTCATGCTCCCTTTGCTCCACCACTGCCTATTTATGCACAATTACTGGGGAGTCTCATTCCTTGGCCCTCAAGTGTCTTCAACAATTGCCTGCAGAGGGTTGTTGTCTTTGATGGTGTGAAAATAGCAGGTTTGGGGTGGGGTTTTGTCAGGTGCTGGAAAACACAGCCTCTGCTTTGCATCCTGGACACGAAGGAGCCCCACCAGGTCACAGATCGAACTTGTGGTTACATTATTACAACTTCCATGAGGGAAATTTGACTTCTTGGCCTGTGGATGCAAGACAGCACCATTTCCAAGTCTATGCATGTAATTATTTGTGTTGAAATGCTCCTTTCTCTCACCCCGGTGTTCCCATCTCAGCGCTGGAAACGAGGCAGCTGAAATCCCTTGGGGGAGCTGAGGATTCCAGGGAGTTTGTACAAATCCCAACTACTAATATGCAAATAAAACAAACCAGCAAGGCTCTTGTTGGCACCTACAGCAAATGCTCTGGGCCTGTGTGAGTATTTATCCCTGTTTTTATGAAAACTCCTGAACAGAGTGTGCCTTCAGGAAGCGAGTCCTGGCTGCGGCTGAGCAGAGCTGCTCCCAATCCATGACAGGATTTCAACCCCCTCTTGGCGTCAGAGGGGCTCAGATCCACATCCTGGCTTCTCTGCAGGTCCATCTTTAGCTTTAGTGGGAAGTTCTCCCAAACAAAGCCACCTTCCCTGTGGCTTTTCACAGCCCCACAGCCGTTGTTCCAGCCGCTCACCTGGTGTTGGAGCCTCCCGAGGGTTTTCCTTGGAGCTGCACGTGGTGAGTCAGCCTGCAGAACCCACAGGCAGTTTCACAAATACCAGATGGCAATAAAATTAAAACTAGTAGCTCATGGCAATTAAGCATTTGCAAGAACCATTCTCCTTCCTGACTGGAGGAACCTGCCAAAAGTGGGGAGGGGGGGAAAATCCATCACTGTTCCTGCGGAGGGGAAAATGACCAAAGCACAGAACTCACCCCTAATCCCGGTTGGACTGGGGTGGAAAGCTGTTTGCTGGACTTCTACCCCTCCAGGAGAAGATGAATCAGAAAGAACATGCTGGAAAGGAAAATTCAGGGCACTTTATGGGCACATGTAAACTATTTCTGCAGTGCCCCTGTTGGACCCCCAGACCGGTTTGGAGCATGTCCAGCTCTAATCCCTGTATTAAGGGATGCTAAGAAGTTACTGGGATTTCATTCAGATTTTTTTGTTTTTATAGTACAAGGATTTGCACCACGAACTTGGGAATAGTTGGGGCTCATTAAGTCGGAAACGTGTCCAAATACCATTGTGTTGGCTCACTGTAAACAAGGGCTGCTCCCTTCCCCCGGTGACTCCTGCTGGTGACTCCTGCTGCTCGGCATCTCCGGGATGCACGGCGCACACACACACACACACTCTCACAGGCTGCTTCACGCCCCACTCACTCACCTTCCTTCCGACACCTCATCCATTCTCTTCCTTACCCATCACGTGCCCTGGGGCCTTGCCAAGAGTTTTGAGAGATGAATCCCTAATTTGTGCATCCCAGGCCAGGAAGGGTTTATTTTTCGTGATTCAAATCGACTTCCTAAGTCGTAAACAACACAACACCCCACTTTCTAATTTCCCCTTGTCATGATGGAAAATGAGTGACTTATTCCTAGTGATCACATTAAAGTGATGTTATCGTTCTGGGCTTTCACACGGGGCTTTCAGAAATCTGAAGGTGTTTCTGGGCTGCAATGAGGGAAGGGTGAGGCCAAACCAGCTCCACGTCACTGCTGTCCCCAGTTGTGGCATTTCCAGTCCCATCCTGGCCAGGAGATGAGTGGGGGGCTGAGGGTGCATTGCTGAGGAGCCCAGGAGGCCTGGGGGACGTCAGAGCAAAAGGAAAACCAGAGTGAACAGAGCGAGGTTAAGTCAAGTTTCTCTTTGGGGGATCTCCTAAATCCTAATCTCAGTAGGCAGAGAGTTGTCCTAAAGATTCCCACGGTCAGGAACTGGTTGGTTTGTGATCTTGCTTTGCTTTGTTACTCCTTACTCACGGCTGTGCCTCCTGTGCTGGTGGCCCAGCAGGTTCTCCTGGAACAGGCCGTGCGTCTGGCATGGAGCTGGGGCACTCTGTGCTCAGCAAAAAGGGCCCTGTGTCTGTCAGACAGGCTTTATTTAGGGAACACCAGCCATGCAAAGAGTTCCTGTGCCTGTCACTGCAGGTGAAACACCCAAACACCACCTGCCTTCTCCCAGCTCAGGGCTGGTTTCCCTGCAGAGTTGTGTGTGTTCCCTTTGCTTTGAGGTTCAGACCTTCACGGCGAAAGGTTGATCTCCATGGAGCCACACACTGTCCCCAGAGCTGCAGAAGAGCTTGGCTCAACCTGACACTCCTGTCTGCTCATGGTCCTTCAAATATCCATCTGGGAATCCCAGGTTCTCGCTCGCTGCTGCTGAGACAGAACTCAACGTATCATCTCCCAGGTGTGATCCAATCCCTAAACTCCTCTTCCCGTTCTCTGTTCCAGCTCTGGTGGCAGGATGGACCCCGTGGTGCTCAGCTACATGGACAGCCTGCTGAGGCAGTCAGACGTGGCCCTGCTGGAGCCCCCCAACTGGCTCAACGACCACATCATCGGCTTCGCCTTCGAGTATTTCGCCAACGAGCAGTTCCGGGAGTTCAGCCACCGCGTGTGTTTCATCGGCCCCGAGGTGGCCCAGTTCATCAAGTGTGCCCTGAGCCAGGAAGAAATAGCCATGTTCCTGCAGCCCCTGGACCTTCTCCACAAGGAGCTGGTGTTCCTGCCCATCAATGACAACTCCAGCCAGGCCGCCGGCGGCACCCACTGGAGCCTGCTGGTGTATTTCAGGGACAAGAAGTGCTTCGCCCACTACGATTCCCACAGTAAGTGCAACTCTGCCCACGCCAGGCAGGTGGCAGGGAAGCTGGAGGCCTTCCTGGGCAAAAGGGGGGGCAAAGCCACCTTCGTGGAGGAGAAGGCGCCGGCGCAGCAGAACAGCTACGACTGTGGGATGTACGTGATCTGCAACGCCGAGGCCCTGTGCCACGGGTACTGCCAGGGCCGGCCCGAGCCGGGGCTGCAGCTCCTCACCCCCTCCTACATCACACAGAAGAGAGCCGACTGGAGAGCTCTCATCACAAAACTGGCACAGAAGTGATGGGGGTGCACCACCAGCTCCCCCAAAAACTGCCTTCCCCGTCCCCAGTGCCTGAGGGAGATGCCCATGCGCAGGATTGTCCCAAAGAAGAAGAATGTAACCCCTCCAGCATGGCTACGCCCCCCAAACACCCTGTTCCCTCTGGGAAAAGCCTTAGTCCCCTCTGGAAATCACCGGCCTTTCTAATGACAAAAGTCACTTTGCTTTCAAAGAAACCCTCTTGATGATGAATTTTTCCACTAATTGCTGTGGCAAAACAGGTTGCTAAAGAGACTTCACCTGTGCCCAGCAGGCAGCACACCCTCGTTAGGTGGCTTTAATTGGCTCCAGGCACTGTCCTTCCAAGCCAGGTTTAGCAAATGCCCTTTAAACCCAAGCCCCCAAGTGCTTTATCGTGGCTATTTCTAGTCTGTGCCTCCCACCAGTGGTATTGGAGCAGTCTGGGATTTAGCAGCCGGGATTTTGTGCCCCTGAAAACCTGACACTGAGATGTCAAAAGATGAGACTCCAAAGGAAATACTAGGATTAATTAAAGAACAGGGCAAAACCAAAGTCAGGTTTCTTCAGCCTGCACAGCAATGGCTTTTTTTTTTTTGGTCCCCCACCCCTGCTTGCTCTTATTGCAAATTAAAACCCGGCTCTGAACGGCTGGAAGATTAATAGGAAGATGAGAAACCCAATCCTAGGAAAAGAAACTTAATTGAGATGAAAAGCAACACTCACTCTTTGAAGCTTGGGGTTTTTCATTAGGATTTTAGGTCGTCTCCGTCCAGGGAGGGTTTGTCAGTGCTCCCCAACCCTTGTTAGTGTTGCTGCTGCCTCTGCACAAAACCAGTTCTGTTACTTGAGATAAAAAACCCCACACCAGGGAGAACAAAAGGACAGAGTTTGAGGTATAAAAGCCAAAGATAACTGCGGGCTCCTTGAAGTCCTTACTGCACTTCAAACCGAAACGCTTCCCCTCCCGTGCAGGGTGACAGGCCCTCGGAGTGGATCCTCTCCTTAAAGCCAGGCTTAGCAGTGGGGAAAATAAAAACTGAACTGAGATGTCATTGCAGGATAAGGAATAATCTCTCACCTGGTGAGAAGCAAAGAGCAGGTTGCTCAGGTGGTGTCTGGCAGAGCAACCACACCCCAGCGGGCCGACCTGATCAGGGAAATCCGGGTTAAATATAACCCTTGGAAAGGAAAGGGGGAAGGATAGTTTTTAACCCAGAGCTCCCCACCAGCCCAGCCCCTGCGGCGTGTGCACAGCACAGCACTGAGGGGTGAAGGGCTTAACCCTCCCTTGCTGCCAAGAGAAAGGCAAGAAACCAGCCCAGGCTCCCCCAAACACCCCCTCACAGGCAGCGGTGGGGCCAGACCAGGGCCGGGGTCCAGGGCATCCCTCCAGCACCAGCCTTCCCTGGAAAACCTGCTCAGCTGGAGTCCAAACGGGATCGAGCTGCTCACCAAAGGGGATTTACCTTGGACTCGGAGGGGCTGTGCTGGAGCCACGTCACTGCCACTCCCAAATCCAGAATAAAACTCAGACCAAACCGTGCTTTGCTGGCGTCATCCCGCCCTCCATGCAGGTCCCTGCCAATGCCGTGGCTCCCGCTGCCCCACGGGGGCTGGGACTCAGCGGGCTGCCAGCAGCTCCCTGCATGATTTACTCTCCCAATCCTGTTTTCAGGGGTTGGTTTGGGCTGGGGGGGAGCACAGGAGAAGGGGAGGGGAGGAGGGAGGGAGGATGGTGGGGGGGACTGGGGGGATTTGAGGGCAGGGGCTGTGCGTGTTTAGCACCACCCTGTGCTCCTCAGCCTTGTTCCCAAGCCAGCCAGGTGAGCTGCAGGGACATTTCCTGCACCTGAGGCTTTTATGTGCTGTTTCTTTACACAAAGAAAAGTAAACAGGCTCAAACAGGGCGTCACCAGGAGAGGTAACGAGAACTGACTGGGGGGCAAAGACCAGCTGGGAAACAGAACTGGAGCCTTGCGACCAGCTCCCAGCAGCAGGGACTGCCCGAACCACACCAGGAGCTCATCCTGGTGCTCCTCCAAACCTCCTCCATCTCACTGCACCCACAGGTCGTCCCACTGCTGCTTTAAGCAGAGAGCCCCAAGAGGAGCCAAGGTGGCCATCGCCACTGTCACATTCCTGGCTCAGGGACAGGGAATCCCACACCTGCTGTGGAGCATCCAAAAACACCAGGCTGAACACACCAGACCAAAAACCACCCAATCCTCAACCTCGAAACCTCTGGGTCACAAGCCCCACTTTGAGGTTGAACCCACTGAGCACCAACTTGTTTGTAGGAAAACCAAGCCCATTTGGGCAGCAGCACCAGGAAAACCAGCTGGGTGAGTCCCTGGCAGGGGTGGGACGGTGCCTTTCACCCACCAGGTCACCCACAGAATCAAAGGCTCTGACAGCCCCATAATGCCAGAGTTTTGCAGAAACCAGATCAGCCCCTGGCACCCCAGGGTGCTAAATCTCCCCCCAGAATGGGTGATACCACCCCAGTCCCTGCTTAGCCAACACCACCACCACTGTGCCTTTCAATTTGGGCCATTTTCATGCATTTCATCCATTTTCATGCATTTTGTTGCATGGGCTGTGGATGCTCAAGGAGGAGAAGGGGGAGGAGTAGGAAGAGGAGGAAGGCTCACCCTCTCCACCCGCCAGGATAGGGCTGCAGCCCAGCTCCCTACCCAGGCAGCCGCTGTCCCCGGGGTGGCTCTGCCACCAGCTCGTGGCCCATCCCGCAGTCTCTGCTGCCACCTAGTGCAAGAACCTCCCTATCCCCTGCACCGGGAGCATCCCCGGCCCGAGAATCACCACGTGAGGACAGGGCTGTTCCCGCGTCACCCATATCCTGAAGGGACAGTGCAGATTTTGGGGTGCCCCGTTCTGGGGCTCACAGCCCATCCCCACTGCAAGGACACCGGTGGCAGAGAGCCACGTGCTAGAAAATCCTGGGTTTATTTTCATTTTCATTTCATTTAAAAGCCATTCTGAGCCCAGAGTGAGCAGCAAACTCTCCCCCAGGGCGCAGGGATTTGGCCCCATCAGCACTTGTAGTTCCCAAAAAAACAGGAAAGAAAATCCAAGGGAATTGCACGGGTATCACCTGCCACTCCAGTGTGCTCCCGGGGGAGGCTGTGGGACAAATCCTAGAGGACAAATCCCGGGGTACTTGGCTCCACACGGTGACAAGGTTGACACAAACCAGGGCACAGATCCGGGTCGTTCACCACTGCCAGCCACGGGCTCCTTTCAAAACATCTTAACGAGGCGAGCGGGGCTAACGAAGCCTTGGTCCGGCCCCGGTGCCAGGGGTGGTCACCCAGTCTGGGGGACCCTAAAGTGCTTTGCAGGGGACACACACACACCCCCCCTCCTGAGATGGCCCAGGAAAGAAGGGCGGGGGCCCTGGGCTGGACCCTCACCCTTTGGTGTGGCGTAGATGATGCCCCACAGGGCTGATGGCCCCTTCTAACCATCCCCACAGACCCCCAGGTTTGGGGCCATTCCACAAACAGGTGGGGTCACCCAGAGCAGCCATGGCAGCTCATCCACATTTCTGGGGGCTCCCATTGAGCCCAAGGTCATCCTTTAACACCAAAAATCCCAAGCCTGGAATAAAAACCGGCGTCCATTTTAGCAGCAAGTCCTAAGGGGAGGTCCAAGTGCTCGGCAGCCCCGAGCCATCGTCCAGTGCTACGGCACAGCAGTGTCCCAGGGAGAAACCAGGTTTCCAGAGGGATGGGGAGTTGGCACCAGTGGCCAGGAGCTGGCTGGGAAGTCCCACGGGGAGTGAGTGCCCAGAAGGAGAGAGAAAATACTTGGTCCCATTTTACCGGCCGAGGGAAAGCCGGGCCACGTGGAACAGCATGGCTGGGAGGTCACAGCACCGGGATCCGCAGGCAGGGTGTCACCACTGGAGTCCGTCTGCAGCCAGCGCCAGGGTCACGGTCACCTGCCAGCAGGGAGTGGGGTGAGGTGGGGGAGCAGCTACAGAGGCTCTGTACCCCATCCCAGTGTCCCTCTGATGGCCCCAGCCCAAGGAGATCCTGCCCCTGTCCATCCCTCGCTGATGATCCTGCCCGTCCATCCCTCGCAAAGCCCAGCTCCAGTGAGATGTTCTCATACTCCTACAGCTGGAAAACCCCAAACCCATGAGGGAACTTCTCAGGGACAGCAGCTTCCCACAGTCACTCAGACCAGTGGTTGATGGGATCACCTCTGGCATGGGGATGGCACTGTGGGGTCTGCCACTGGCCAGCCCAAGAGCAGGCACGGGCTAAGGGACAAAGCATCCCTGGGACATGTCATGGAGCTCAGCCACTGCCCTGAGTCCTCCACACAGTGTGACCCACCTTCCCCAAAGTGTCCCCGAGGGTGCCTCACCTCCTGTGCCCGCGGGAGAGGTAGTCCCGGTTCAGGGAGCAGAGCTGCTGCTCCAGACGGAAGATGCGGAACGCCAGGTACGAGGAGGACACGACCAGGAGGCAGATCCTGGGAGCAGAGGGACAAACCACATGCTCAGCAACTGATAGCTGAGACCGACATTCCTGGTGTATTCCCGGCCCTCCCACACCGCCCTTGGCACTTACAGCACGATGAAGATCTTCAGGAGCTGGTAGTCGGAGGGTCTCAGCTCCGCCACGCAGCTCTGCTCCACCTCCAGCTCCTCCTCAGTGTTTATTGCACTTTCTGGAAGGCAAACCCAGAGTGAGTGGCACAGAGACACTCAACACATCCTCCTGCTGCTCCAGGAACATCAAACATTCCTCCCTCGTGGGCTCAGACCCCACGGCCAGGACCCCATCCCACAGCCAGGGCTGCCTCTCAGCCTCAGTCCTGCTCATCTGCAAGGCAGAATTCCCCTTCACAAGAGCAGGGCGTGGATGAACACGTATTTATGGAGGTTTACACCCAGCGCCATGTGCCCGGGGTGGACACTGCCCTCACCCGAAACCAGGGGCTCCTCAGAGGTGAAGGAGCTTTCCTTGGTACTCAGGCTGCTCACGGAGGTCCGGTGGATGCACTGGTAGTTGGCATCTGGCAGTGACAGTGACAGTGAGGCAGGTGACACCTTCCTCCACTTGCCCTCAGGGACGATCACCTCCTGTGGGAACAGCCCCAGTGAGCCCCTGGCAGCGGCTTCTCCCATGGTAGCACCAAGGATTCACTCACATTTTATGGCAACTCCATCGAGCACCAGCACATCCAAACCATCATCCTAAGTGGGAGCTGATCCTCTGTGATGGCTCTGTGGGGGTGCAGGTTCCTGCTGCCATAGAAGGACCTGCCCACGCACCCCACTCCTGCCCCAAATACTGACTGCTGCCTCCTCCACCCCTCGAAGCTCAGGGCAGTCACCCAGCATTCTCCACTCTCCACCTGGAATTCTCCACCTGGCATTCTCCATCCTCCACCTTGGCATTGCCCCAAAAGGGCAAAAAAGTGCCACAAAAAGGTATCAAATCACGCACAGTGGCAACTGGCACAGAGAAGGGTTCCCCCACCAGAGTCCCCAGGGCTGGAGCTGCTGAAGGACTGCATCCCTCCAAAGCACCAGGACATGCTGCAAGCCTGGATCGCTCACAATTCAGCCCCTGAAATTAATCTTTAACCTCTGGGATGCCACCAGACCAACAAAACCTTGGGGTCATGACACCTTGTCACCTCCTGCACCCAGCTCAGGGCTACCAGCCCTGAGGACAACCTGCTCCAAGGGTGCTGGAGGCAGCCCCCATGCTCCCTGGGTCATGCCATGGTTCAGAAGTCTTTTCCCCTCCCAGATACAAGCCATCCCACAGGTTTTTGGATAAATCAACCACATTCCCAGCCCGTTATCCATGTCCATGGCTGCAAACAGCACTGGCCAGCAGGAGCAGAGCGACAGCATTTTCCACATCACTCTGAAGTTTTTCTGTCTATAAAGAGACCCCTGAGACCAACAGGCCAAGTGCTCAGCTGTGCTCAGCCAGGTCCTCTTGACCCATCTGTTCCTGCCAAGTGTGTGGATGAGGATCCCAGAGGACGAGCTCTGAGGGTGACAGGCACGACCTGGCGTGGCCTTTGATGGCACCCAGGGGAGAGAACCAACCCTCGCCCTGCGAGCGGCCGCTCCAACCCACCAGGGGGTTTGCTGGGCTCTTCCCACCCACAGCACGAGTTCAGGAAGGTCCTTCCCTCTCCCAGAGCTGCCCTGATCCTCACCAGCGACACAGCATCTGGCTCCTCCGACAGCTCCTTCAGACTCAGACTCTTCTTACTGGAAACCTGGAGGGGAAGAAGAATTGGGTGTTACGGTGCCGCCTCTCCCTGCTTCAGCCTGAGCCACAAAGTGAGATTTGGCTTTTCTGTTGAGTCTGTAAAGGGCAACTACTTAAAAGTTGCAGTCCCTGGAATTTGGGAGCTGAAGGAGAGCACCCAGCAGAGGACAGGGCACTACATCCCTGCTTCCCATCCCCAAACACCCGACAGGGCCATGGCTGAGACGGGGGTTCTGCAGGAGCCTGAGCTCCCAGCAGAGGGGATAAACATCAGGGGGGAAAAAAAACAGGGAATATCTGGGCAGAGCCCAGCACATTTCAAAGAATAAATCCCCCAGTTTGGCAACAGGGCTGAATCACCCAACTCACCACCCCAGCACAGCTGGCAGACACCCTTCTGGGTGGGGCAGGGCTCCGGCACCGCTTCCCACGTGCTTCAAAGGCAGGGAGAAGAGGTCCCCACAGTCCCCCTCTCCAGCTCAAGGGCTGATGGAGGCCTTCCCCACCATGATTTGAATGTTTTTTTCACTTTGTAACATTTCTCCTCCTCTTAAAACTTTACATCTGAGCAAAAGGCAGTGATGTCTGGAGTGGCAGAACGGGTATTACTACCAGATTATAAATAATTCGTACACACGCCCCGAGAGGGAGCAGAAACTCCGGGCTCTGCCTCATGTGTGACCCAGAAAATGCCCACGGGAACAGGATGTGCCCAGGGCATGGATCCTGCCCCTCTTCCCATCCCTTACTGTGGAACGAGGATGCTGGGAACTGGGAGGGCTTTGGGAGCATTCCCAAGCCTTGGAGATGGCGGTGAGGAGCTTTGCTCAACCCAAGCAGGGAGTACAGAGCCCCAGGGCCATGGATACATGGAATGGCTGCTGGACGTGGGATGGGGGTACCTGCAGGTGTGTGCAGACTCTCCTCAGCACGTCGTAGACGCTGTCACGGGAGATGAGGGACACAAAGATGTACTGCAAGAGAAAGAGAGAAGCTGTTGGGAGAGATTCCCCCCATCCCAAGTCTGGGTCTCCACCGGCAGGGACAGGCAGGGACGTCCTGCCCTTGAATCTCCCCTTTTCCGGGAGCCGCGTTCCCCCCGCAGGCGTTTCCCTGCGGAGCTTCCCTGCTGTTATTTTTGCAGCCTGCTAAAACCTGGACCAGATTTTTTTGGGGCCAGTTTCTCTCAGCTGCTGTTCCTATGGGCCTTCCCATGCTCAGCCCAGAGGGACACAGCAGGAAACGGGGCCGGGACCTATGGAAAACATCCCCAGGGATGGGGGGGACACGGGGCCAGACTCCGCCTGATGCAGAACCCACATGATGTGCAGGGCAGCCCAAATCCTGCCCTGTGCCACTCCCTCCCAAAATCCAGCAGGAATTAACCCCTCCCAAAATCCAGCAGGAATTACGCCCTCCCAAACTCCATGAGGAATAACCCCCTCCCTGGCAGGTGACGCACAGTGCTGGCAGCAGCACCCGGGCAGGCGAGGACTCGGACCCACTACGTCAGCTCACTGCAGCCAACAACATCCAACGGGATTTAAAGGCTGGAAATTCAGCCCTCTATCCAAGTTTTCCGACAGCTCCGGCTGAGTGCCAGCCCAAGCCCTTTCCCTGCTTGTATTTAAGGAGTTTAAAGGTTTTACGTGAGCCTGGCAGGGATTTGTCAGGCTCAGCCGAGTTTCACTTGGGCTTTGCTTCGTCCAGAAACAAAGTGGAATTCAGGAACAAAAGCAAAGCAGAGTGAAATTCAGGAACAAGAGGGTGTTTGCCCTGGCTGGCAGCCAGCACGGAGAGCAGTGCTCGCTTCCCAGCTGGGGATGGGAATCGCTTCATTCCCTGCTCTCAAATCACATCCAGTTCGGAGCAGGGCACCCAGAGCTGGCAGTGCTGGTGATACCTTCCTGCTGGCAGTGGTGGTGATGGCCAGGCCATTGGGCAGCAGCCGAGCCGTCTTGTGCTTCTTTATCAGCTGCACGGAGACCACCGGGATCACAACCTGCAGGGCAAGGACATGGGATGGGCACAGCACATCCCTAAGACCCACCACGAGAGCCCCCCCTGCAAGCCCCAGGAGGGTGAAAAGTAAGGCAGGATGTAATTTTTGGCAGGATAACTTTGCTGAAACCCTGAGCCTGCATCAGACATTTGTTTAAAGCATCAGGTATAAATAATTCAGTCCTCCAGCCCAGTTTTAGGAAGTCATCTCTCCCAAGATCCCCGTCAGCCACAAGACTAATGGGGAAACATCAGATGGCAAATCAAGAAGAAAAGCCAAGAGAGATCCAAATCTCTCCCCCCTCCCTGAAACCTTTGATCTCCCTTCAAACGCCGTTGCGGCTGGTGGGAGGTTTTGCATCAGGGAATTTTAAACCAAACCAATATTTGGTTTCCCCAGGCCGATGCCGCAGGTGATCATTGCAGGAGGCACAGCCACGCTCCCCTTCCCATCAGAGGTTTCTGAGGGGGATTTTGGTGGTATTGGGAGGCAGGAGGATAAGCTGTGGCCACGAGCCCCATGGGACTGGGGTGGGATGGTCCCATTACCTTGATGTCCTTCCCAAAAAGGTTTGCGTAGAAGCAGAGCCAGTTGGGGGAGATGTAAAGCCTTCCCTGGATGAGGATGTCTCTCTGGAGTGCACAGGAACAGACTACAAGGCAGAGAGAGAGCCGTGGCAGAGAATATGCCGGATCCTGCCACTCCCATGCCTGTCCCTCGCCCTGCCACCCACCTTTCAGCACACTCTCCTCCGTCGGGATGTCCTTGAACAGCTTGTGGTACTGGGAGTTGTACTTGCTAGCGGCCTGAAAACGAAGCAGAGCGCAGTTATCCGGTGACCTTGTTGATAAAGGGGACCCACAAACCCCCCTCCTGCAGGGAAACCTCCCCATGCCCGCACCCGGGACCGGCGCAGGGGGGTCCCACCGGGCTGGGCACGGTGAGCCCAGCAGCTCAGAGGAAGGTGGGACGATCCAGCCCCCGGCGAGCGCTGTGCCATCCTGCCAGATGAACATTTCCCGGGATATCTAAGGAGGCTGCTGAGCCTCAGCCAGGAGCTGCTTTTCTGCCGGGCTCATCCGCAGGCAGTTTATTTTGCCCAGCAGTTTCTCTCCTCCTCCTCCTTCNNNCAAAGCACTTCAATGCTTTCCATAAATCCGCTCCGCTGGTCCCCTACGGCAGATCTGCGCTCCTGGCCCTCGGGGTGCTCCCCAGGGATGCGGCCACTTCCAAGGGATGAGCTGCTTTGCCAGGATGCGGGGAAGGCTGGCACAGCGAGGCTGGTTTGTGGGCAGCAGAGCTGGCAGAGCCCTCCTGCCCATGGGGACAAGGTGACCTTCGCTCCGCACACCTTGTCACCGGATGAGCCGGGCCCTAAGAGGATCAAGGCTCAGCAGCACCTGGACTGGGCTCAGGCACCTCCCGGAGAGACACCAGCATGGTGGGGGTGCCTGTGGGAGCGTTTCGGGGGGACATCACCTCCAACCACCACCAAGAAACACCCCCCCCCTGACCCAGCACAGACCCACTGCCAACACTGTCACCCTCCCAGAGGCCCCTGGAGAACCAGAGAAGTATGTTTCTCCTCCATTTTCTTCATGGGGAAAGGCAAACAGCACTTCCCGTTATTCTTTCCTCTCCCAGAGCATCTCTTTCCTATAGATGGAACAAAAAACCTCTGCTTTGGGCATGATTTGAACAACCAAAAAGGTTCAAATGGAAACTAAGCTGCTCCCAGTCAACATTTCCACTTTTTCCTTTGCTCTGGATGGAAAATCATGGAAGTGTTTGTAAAACAAAGCACAGGCCACACAAACCACCATCTCCCCTGAAATCGCAGGCAGGAGCCTCTGCCCTACAGGAGGAGCTGCCTCTGGCTCTCTGAGCCCGCACCAGAGACCCCAGGCCAGGCTCCTGCAGAGACAACAGGCTCCAACAGACCAGTTGGAGCTCCCCAAACAAGGACTCACCACTTCCCGGTGGCATTTCTTGATATCCTCATCCTTGAGGGCTTCGTTCAGGCGGAGGCTGGAAGGAAAAACAATAATCATCAGGTAAACAAGAGCCCCAGGTCTCTTGCCCTGCTCCCTAAAACATGGGTGAGGCAAGATGAGACATGGAAAAGCATGAAGGACTGAAGAGAGACCCCGGGAAGCCACATTTTGATTGTCTCCATGATTTATTGTGGCATGGAGCATTGCTGAGGCTCAGGAATGGCTGCCAAGGATTGATCTCTGGTGGGAGACAGTGGAGGCACAGGGATGGGGTGCCTGTACCCAAAGCACACCCCAGCTCTGGGAAGCAGCCTAGGGCGTGTTGGGAGTTGGAAATGGGCAGCTTTGGCCGGGTCATGGCTTCCTGAGGGAAAGCACAAATGGGAATTTGGGAATCTGCCTGGGCAGAAGGATGGACTCAGCTCTGACTGTGCAGAGGGATATCCATCCACATCCATCCCACGGGCAGATGGAGAAACCACGAAGAGGGCGAAATCCTCCCAACAACCTCGGTCATGGGAACAGCGTTCCCTTCCCCAAACCTCTCCACCTTCCCTGCTTTTAATAGTCTCAGTATTTGAGGGGGAACACAACAGAGGGCCTCTCTGTGCCCCCCGAGCTGGTGGGCTCTGTCTGGGGGCTCTGAGGCAGCAGAGATGTCAGGCCAGACAGGACAGAGAAAACACTCAACCAAGATGTTGTTCCTCACCTGCTGTCGAGGGAATCCAAACTCTTCTGCTTGTGGGACACCTCCAGCTTCTCGCGGCCGTGCCTGGGCTCGGGGCTCTTCAGGGGAGCTGCTTTCTCATGCATCGGCGTGGCACTGCAAGGACACCCCGTCAGCCTCCCAGGCAAGGGGAAGAGGAGCCTGGGGTTCTAAATCTATTCCCTTCAACCCCAGCCTGCACACAGACATCGGAATCTGCCGCTCAAGGACAGCAGGAATATTTCTGCAGTTTCTCAAGTCACGTGGAGACAAAAAAAAAAGGTATTATTTTGCCAGGAACTCCCCAGTGCTCACAACTGAGTGGCCAAGGAGCTGCAGCTCCCTGGGATAACACCCTGCAAACAGAGCCTCTCCTCCTCCAGGGATGGAGGCTGGGCAGGGGACAATCACTCTGAAACTCCTCAGGGGAATGGATTTCAGCCAGGGACTGCTCCTCCTGGTCGGCAAAGCACCACGTTCCCGGGGCAGAGCCCTCGCCAGGCACCAGCTCCCTCCTTGAGTCTCTCCCTGCATGTTCCAGCAGGGTGTTTACCTTTGGGAATGTTATCAGAGGTGCTTATCAGCTATGGCAGGTAAAGTAAACAGGGGCCCAGCGCCGCAGGGAGGTTATCGCCTGGCAGGCCACTGAGGTGATGGCAAACAGCCACCGGAGATTGCCCTGGCACCCAGAGCCAAATCCCAGGGGACGGGCGGCACGGCCGAGCCAGGGAATGGCCACGGCTCTGTGGAGAGGAAATGACTGCAGGGAAAGTGCTCGGCTCGCCGGGCAGGGGGTGATGCTGGAGCAGGTGGGATGCAGGCAGGGTGGCAGGATAAGCATGGAGCTGGAGCCCGTCCCGGTGCCCGCGGGGGTGATGCCATGGCACTGCGGCAAAGCCCGGGTGGAGAAGCCAAACCAAACTTCCTATGCTCAGAGAGTGGCTCTTTCACCGCCTGTACATCCCCAGACCCACCCTGCTCCCGCTCCAAGGGGATAATCTGAGGGGAAACCTGTGGGAAATAACCTCCCCAGGCTCAGGGACAGCCAGGATGGGGCTGCTGGACCCCGACAGCTCTGCCAGAATGGGCTGAGAGCAAACCCACGTGAGCCTCAAGGCCTTGCCCAAAGCACTGTCTGGATGTGATGGAGCCAGGCTGAATCCTGGCTGGAGGCACAGGGATGCTCCCACAACCTGCAGCACATCCATAGGGGTGCAGGAGAACCAAACACAAGTCACCAGTGCCATGAGATTGGGAAAGGGCTGGGAACAAGCTCCTGGATCCCCACAGCTGGCACTGGCAAAGAGCCACCGGCACAGCCCCGGAGTTCGAGATGAACATACAGAGGTCGTGGGGTTTTTAGGCACTCAGCTCAAAGGATGTGCCTGGAAGGGAAGGGAGACCCTGCTGACAAGAAGCACCAAAACACCATCCCTTGGCATGGCACCAAAAGGCGTTTTCCCTGCCTGCCTCCTCAGACACCCTCTGCCAGGTGATGCCATGCTGCCCCGAAGCCAAAACTCCTATCATAGAAGCTCCAAAGCCTCCACCCACCCGCCCTTCTGCCATGCTGGAAAAGGGACTCTGACCCAAGCTGGAGCATCCCTCTCCAGAGCTCAGCCCGCTCCAGCTCCCCTCACGTCATCCCTTAAATCCCCAGGCTCTTGCACTGCTTAATCCGGGTGAGCGGATTTATCCCTAAGCGGGGCTGACACCGAGGGGCACCACACAGGGGTGGGGGAGAGGCACCCCCTGCTCGAGGCCAGGGCATCAGAACCCCCCCGAGGTCACCAAACGCACAGAAATCCCCTAAAATGGGAAAAAACAGACGCTGGAAGTGCTACATGGTCCTGTCCCCGTGTCCTCTCCCTCTCATGGCCACCACCAGGGGCAATTCCTGGGTCAGACAGTTCCGGGCACAGCGCTGGCACTGGGATGCTCCAGGGAGAGTCTGGGGGCTGTGAGGAGCATCTGCCTTGCCTCCCCTCTCCAGATCTCACTCCATCCCAGCTCCCAGATGTGTCAGTGACACACATCTGGGCTTCAGGAGCACGGGATAAGACAAGGCACAGGTGACACAGAGGTTCCCCTTCCAAGAGCCGCTTCCAGTGCCGGCGCAGTGAGGAACACTCTCCAGCAGCTCACACTATCACTCTTCTGAAAGAATTTGTCCAGCAGCAAGCAGGAAAACCCCCATCCCAAGAGTCCCAAACTACAAGTGGGATAAAAACAGCCGGGACGCCGAGCTCCTAAGAGGCAGAGGAGGGAAAGGGAAAACTATCCAGCGACCCGCTCGCTGCCTCTCTGCCCAGCACGGGCACCCCGTCCCCGCAGCCCCCGGGCGAGTCCCGCCGCCCCCTGCCCTTACGCGGCGCTGGGATCCAGCCTGGGAAAGGTGCGGCGCGATCCCCTCCGGCGGCGGGCGATTTTGGCAGGGTCCCTCCCCCGGCGGCGGGGAGGGGCGCGGGGCGGCCGCGGCTCCCGGAGCCCCCCGGGAGGCTCAGGGTTGGGGGGCGGCCCCGGCGGGATCCGGAGCGCTGCCCTTGGTCCCGCCGTCCAAGGTCATTTCAGTCCCGCGTGCCGGAGCTGGAGCGGAGCCACCCCGGGATGCTGGGGGGGAGCGGCCGGAGCCGAGCGGCGCTGGCAGGAGAGACACACACACAGAGGGGCGGGGGGTCAGGCCCGGAGCGACCCCCGCGGGGCCTCCCGCCCGGCCGGGGGCTCCGGGGGGCTCCGGGGGGTGTGCGGGCCACGGGG
>VXBX01009908.1:522520-539925 GCA_013400415.1 Scytalopus superciliaris
CCTGTCCCCTCACCGTGGAGGGGACAGTGCCCGTCACCCGCTCCCTGAGCCACTGAGGCTGCTGGTGGGTATCAAGATCCCCCCCGTTCCTGCTGCCCTCCCATGCGCTCTGGGCTTCTCTGCCAGACAGAGCTTGCAATTCCACACCATAGGCTTTGGAGGAGCTGGAGAACAGTCACGTCACTCCATGCGTGCTGAGTGTCACAGTCCCACCCCTCACCACCTCCAAACCAACCCCCTCCTCTGCAGGAAGCCACCCTAAGGCAGTTGTGACAAACCCACTGCCCCCTTTCCCAATCAGCTGCGGTCGAGCTCACACAACCCCTGCCCATTTCCCAATGGGATCCGGTTCCTCCCCGTGTCAGCCCCAGGGCCCCACCCGGGCCACTCACCGACGTTCATGCCCAGGGTGACGCGCAGATCCACGTCCTCGGCCCAGGCGTCCTGGGCAGGGTCCTTGCAGAGCACGGGGAAGATGCCGCGGTACAGGTGGGCCTGGCGGGCCGTCTGCTCGTTGCGGGTGATGGCGATGATGGGGGCGCGCGGGCGGTACCGCGACACCAGGTGTGCCGACCTGCGGGGAAACACAGCCCGTGGGGGCCCGCCCGCTGGGACACGGCGAGGGCACAGCCCACCCACGGGGGCTCCCCACAGCGAGGGACGGCCACACCGGTGACCAGCTCCACAGGGAGGTGACAGCAAGAGCCGCTCACCGAATTCCCAGTTAGGCAACTGGGCGGACACCACCTCGCCTCCCAGTTTAGCAAGTGCCACTGGGGTGTTTGGTCCCCAAACAAGCCTTTCCTTGTGCCTGTTGCTATGTGAAGCTGGCGAGGTGCCATTTATTCCTGCTCTGTAAGCAGGCCTTGGCATCTCAATGGGGGTCTCCATGCAAGTTCCCTCTGTTTTGAGGAGCTCCCGGTTTCTGGGATGGAAAGAGCCGGTGCCAGCAGCGCTCCCCAAAGCGTGCCAAGGAGGAAGCCAGCTGCCTCCAGGCCCCTGCTGAAGCAGCAGACAGGCTGGTTCCTCCACATAGAGCTTGCTCCTGCACCCAACAGGAAAGCAAATGCAACAAAGCCCAAAATTCATACTGGGAAGTTGGGCACAGAATGCCTAAAACGCTTTAAAATGTCTTAATAAAGCAGCAGCACACCCTGGGTGGGGACTGTGGCTTCCCTTTCCCTGGGCACATCTGCAAACAGACAGAGATTCAAACTGCAAGGCCATGGCATTGGCAGCTGCCCCTTCCAAGGGCCATGCTGGCGTCTCCACTCGCTTTTGCAGCCTCGTTTAGTGGAGCCAAGCTCAGCCACACCCAGCTGCAAAGCCTGCTGCTTAAAGCAGGCAGCAGCAGATGCTCCAAGCACCCATCCACACGTGCCAGCTCTCAGACAATCCTTCCCACGCTGTCCGAGCCGCCTCCCCAGAGCTCCAGGAGATCCAGGTACTCAAAGGGTTAATTGACTCCACAGCTAAAAATATTCAAAGATCAGAGTTCACAGCTCTTTAAAAAGGTCAAGTGTAAGGCTAGAACCCTTGACAAAGATACATTAGAAGCAGGAGGGTATCCAGAACTTTGTACTTATGGTTGCCTCATCTTTGCACAGAGTGGCTGCTCCAAATCATTTAAAGCTGCAAATTTAGGTGAAGGAGTCACCGCTGGTCCAGCTCTTCGGGTACACTGTGCCCAGCACACACCAACCACCACAGCTCTGCTGCTGCTCTACTGCTTTGGTGTGAATCCAGGGTGAGAAATCCGGATTGTCTTCCAGAAAGCAGCCTGACTTATGGTCGGACGTGCATTGGGAGGGGGCAGTGTGGTTCCTCTAGATGGAAGAGCTGATCCATAAGCCTCCAGCTGCCTTCCCACAGCTGGAAGAAAGGGCCTCTGCTCGGCAGCTGCCACCACTGCTGGACAGAAATCCCCAACTACATCACTGCAGCGTCTCTCTCACCTGCAGCCACTGAGATCACCTGGGTGCCTGCCAGAAGCCTGCCTGTGCAGAGATTACTCACAGACAGGCACAAGGAAGCCTAGAAGAGGAAATTCCCAAAGCTTTTCCTTTCCCTAACAATCCTAGGCTACACAGTCCCCTCTTCGCCTCTTGGGCTCAGGCAAGCAGGGCTGATGGCTGCAAAGTCCAGCAAAGGACCAATAATTTGGATGCTGTGAAAGGCCAAAGCCTTGATTTAAAAAAAATAAAAATATGAACCAGATTCTGCATCCACTGAACTTCTGCCTCACTGTTACATCGATGGTTTCTTGCCAGGAAGTTTGAATCGAAGCTGCACCACTTATTTTCCCCCGGCTCTTCCAGCCGGCGCCGCTGGCAGAGGGCGGACAGGCCGGGCTCGGAGCCGGTGCCACGCGGGCAGGGACGGGCTGAGGAGCTGAGCACACGGATCGAGTCCATCTCCCATGGCAGGCGGCACCGGGGCTCCCAGAGCCGGGCTCCTCTGCTCTCTCCAGGCCGCGATTTTGGGATCCTCCTTCCCCCACCCTGGCACGCAGCGGGGGCCGGACCTGGGGGACGCTGTCCCCTCCTACCTTCCAGACTTGGTGAGGACAATAATGGCCCCGCTGCAGCACTTGAAGGACGCTTCCACCGCGCCGACCGCGGCGGCCTCGGTGGGGTCGCAGTTGAGGGGGGTCAGGCGGCGCAGTTCCTCAAACAACTGCCTGTGAAAGATGGCGGCTTCGGCCTCCCGGGCAATCTACAAGAGCGACACGCGTTCGGCATCACACGCACTGCCAGCAGGGCGAGGGGCTCCGGCACGGGGGGCGCCGGCACCGCGCTCAGCCACCCCAGGGGGTCTTTCTGGAGCGGGTGGCACCTCGCCCTGCTGTGCCCACACTCCGGTGACACTCATGCCAACTGCCAGGCGCTCTCGCTCTGCTCCTGCCTGCGGGGGTCCCTCCCTGGCACATCAGCTCAGCGGTTATGCGAGGCCAGCACGGCCACGTGGCTGCAGTGTTAGGACGGAGCGTGTTTTTGCCGTGGAAAGGGCTGGCTGCGAGCCCCTCCGAGCCCCTCTGCGAGCCCTACCTGCCGGACTCGGTCAGGACTAGCAGGGCCGCGGCTAAGCACTTAAAAGAGGCCTCCACGGCGCCCGCCGCCATGGCATCGGCAGGGTCCCTGTGGTTAACATTGAGGCGTAAAATCTCCTCGAAGAGCTGACGATGAAACATTGCGGCCTCGGCCTCCCGAGCGATCTGCAGGCCCCCGGGGAGGGAAGGAGGACAGGAAAGAAAAGAAGGGAAGATATACCAGAGGAAAATGAGATCACGTTAATTTGCTTAATTATCATAGTAAGGCATGCAAGAGGGTAGTAGGATCAAGCTGTGAAACGTTTTGGCTCTCAGGGTGTGAGTCTGCTGGATGTAACCCAGGCTAACACCCGGCACACACCGTGACTGGCAGGCCCTGGTCACTGGGCAGGCTTTCCAAAGGTGGCTTCTTGGTGTACTTTGGAGTCCTGTCAGAGCAGGCAAACACAAACTGCTTTTCAGGGACCAGAGTGGGCCAGCTCAGAGTCAGACCGCGCTTTGTCACGGCTGCTTATGACTCCCTTGAGGCTCTTGTGCCACCTACCAGCCTGCCCACAGTCCTGCCTGCAATTCCTCAAGAGGGAATCTCTGTGGCTTCCTTTCACACTCTCCCAACACCACAGAGTCTGTCACAGCCTTCGTGGAGCCAAAGTGTAAGCAGTGCACTTGCAACAGAAGCCCTCCAGGTGGGACACCGGTCCTCTCAGCTTTGTTAAATTTAGTTTAATTTGAGAGCAAACAAAGATTTAGTTGAAGCTGAGAGTCAATAAAGGTTTAGTTTAACCTGAGAGCCAATACAGTTTCACCTCCAAGTGTGATATCGATTACCCTTTTGGTAATAAGGAAATAAACAGGAACGAGTCTTCCTTATAGGGTTGTCACAACGTGGATGTTGAGGTGTTTGTACAGGTGAGAGGGACAGAGGCACAGCTAAGCCCTTTCTGTTCCTGCTGAGCACTGGCAACAGGTTCAGTAACCTGTTCATCCCAGCATCCCGGGCATCACTCCCGTTAAAGACAACTCCCATCCCAGCAGGCTGCCTTAGCCCCTGACAACCCAATAAAGAAGGCTTGCAGAGACTAGAAAAGCATGCAAAGGTGGATCATGTTCTCAAGGACAACTTCATCCAGTTACTTTAGAAAGGGAGCAGCCACTACACAAAGCATGACAAGTCCGTGTTTAATTAAAGATCAACGTGTCATTACAGTGAAAACTTTGGAGTTAAAAAGTCAGAATTTTCCTACTCTAGCGTTAATGATTTATTTTATGTGATGCTGGGAATTATCCCTTCCACAGTTACCAGTTTAAGCCAAAGCAGTTAAGTATCTTATGTCTAAAAATAACAGGACACACAGGGCAGGCCGGAACAGCAGGCCGGTGCCAACTCATCCTAAAGCAGTTTGTTACTGCCGGCTTTAGATAAAATGGGACTGTTTGCCTCTAAACTCACTCCAAATGCAGACACCGGGAACCAGGCAGTTCATCCTCAGCTCCTGGTACAGAGGCAGAGGGCAAACCTGTTTAGAGGGAAGACTGCATTCCACAGGTATAATGGAACATGGGAATACACGTCTGCTTTGGCAGCGGCTGCGGAGGGACAGCAATCCTTAAATCCAGCCCACAGCCAGATCTGCTCATGCAGGAATGGTTATAGAGGGCTGGTGCATGGATGGAAATGCCAGGGAAGGTTGGGAGAAAAGGAAATTAAGTGGCTCTCTAAACCTTGGTGCCCTCAAACAGCATGGCCAGGGTGGTGTTTGAAGACCAGTGTGGATTATGGGAGGGGAAGGAAGGCCACTCACATAAGCAGGAAGCAGTCGGCCCAGTATTTGGAAGCTTACCACTTCAGATGGAAATACCCATCTGCTCTGGCCATGCTACAGATCTCCACACCGTGGTTACTCAGGGTTTGATTAACACCAAAGGAAACAGCTCAGAGGAAAGATCCTGGCTGTTCTGGGACATGCTCCTACCACCAGAGTTGGCACCTTGCTACCTGGAGCATCTTACAGTCAATAAAGTGAATCTGTGTTCCAGTTTCTGCACAGAGGGTTAAAGCCTTCAGTGTCTCCCCAGGGGCCTGGTGGAACCAACACCACTATCCATCCCCAGGTGTGCAGGAAGAGGGAAGGAGGTGCAAGAGATCCTGAACTCAGGCTACAGGTACAATACAACCTGCCCAGGTCAAAGAATTAATGCCAGGATGGAAACACAGGTGGCAAGGTTTGCTGCAGCAAGTTCCCAACTCTTGGTAGGAAGTCAAGCCTCAAATTTAGGAGGTGGGAAATGAGGGAGAAGCTTTTAGATGCACCGTTAGCCTTCAGCCTGGAAAGGAGCAGTCACTGCCCACTGACCAAAGTCATATTTTGCATTTTCCTCGTGCAAAAAACACCACTCCATGTTGAGATAAAAGTATTTAGGTAACACACTGCAAACCAACACTGACTGAGTTGATTAATCTATAAAACCTGAATTGCAAATAAAACTGGCGAGAGTTAGAATTGGTGAGAGTTATCACTGCTGTGATTCACAGAGTGCTAACTGGGGAGCAGCAACACTCGTAGGTACTTGACATCAGGCTTTTATCAGCTGAAACTTGAAGCAGAGCAGAGGTTTCTGGCAGTTCAGGCATGTAAAAATATAGTGCTGTCAGTACTCATGCAACAAACCCCCCACCACCACCACTGAGACACACCAGGTGCTGAATGCAGCAGTGCTGCAATCAGCCTCAGGAGCCTCCCCCGCCCCCTCCCACTCTGGAGTCAGCCAAAACCTCCCATTATCGAGAGATAAACTGCTTAAGCAGCTCCTTGACCTTGAAGAAGTTTAAGGCATTTAACATGCCACTGCAATGAGACAGTGCATGAAACTTCTACCAAGGTAATGGCAAAGCCCCCTTTACCCTGCCCCAAGCAAGACGAAATGCCAAGTTTTATCCTCCAGAGTGTGGCAGAGCAGCTCTCAGCTCTGCCTGACGACACTCTGGAGCACCCACAGCGAGGTGCCAGGCCCTCGGGACAATGTCTGGCCAGCAACACCCCACCCACAGCAGCGTGTGAGCAAAGCAATGGCAGTTTTGGTGCCCGTGAGGGCAGGGCAGGGCAGGGCTCACCGCGTGCTGCATGCGCACGGCCTCCAGAGGGTAGTCCCCCTTGGCAGTCTCCCCAGACAGCATGATGCAGTCTGCTCCATCCAGCACCGCGTTGGCCACGTCGCTGCCCTCGGCGCGCGTCGGCCGGGGCTTCTTGATCATGCTCTCCAGCATCTGGAAGAGAACAACACCTTCCGTATTTACACCTTTTCCAGGGAGATTTAACCCACACAACATCCCTGACACAATTCTCCAACTCTCCCATTAAGCTTCTCAGCACAAGGCTTGGTCCAAGAACTCAGTGACATTACACATAGTTATGGAAAGCTCAAATCCAATCCTGTGTTCCCAAATTTGGGGGTTTTCCATCTAGAAATCATAAGGAGCAAGACCTCCATCTTTATCCCATACAAGATTTCAAATGCTTTAGATAATATGTACAGAGTGGTCAAGTTAGAACATTCAACTCCACCAGCTTCCTTCCTAAGCATCCACTCTCCAGAGGGTGGAGAACAGGACAGCTTCCCAGGAGGTCAGTCCTTTCTAACCCCTCTCCACACACCCAAGCCTGGCCAGATCTCCTGCTCCCTCAGCTTTCCCTAGCTGGATCTCACCACTGGACTAACATGTTTCCCATGGGACACTGCCTGAGGCAGCATTCCAGCTGCATTACTGCAGCAATAGAGGAACAGAAGGACCATGTACCACTGTGAATCCAGAATCTCATCCGATCCTTGCTGCCCCTACAGTTTTGCTTCCACAGCCTGCATGCAGAGCAAGCACAGCCAGAGAACCAGTTCTCCGAGTGCCTCAGGACTGCACAATTCCTACTGCTCCCAGAATAAGGGGATGGATCTTTCAGTCAGTTCCTTCTGATGCTGCAGTGTGGGTGCATCTTCTAAGACACCTGGAAACTTCAGCAAGTCTTCCCTGTCGGGCACAAATGCCAAGGCAAATTGTGCCACTTTTCCCCAGAATTCATTTAGTCAGCCCATAAGGCTCATTATCTCATATTCTGAGGTGTAAAACCTTCAGCAGGCACCCAAGAGGTCCCATAAACCTACTGGGGAGGATCCCAAACACAGAAGGGCCTCAACATGAATTCCTCAGCTATGAGCAAACCCCCTCTGCTTTTGGCATCTCCCTCTCTAACCAACACCACCAAGCCATGACAGGTCCCAGTGTTCCCTCACAGCCAGATTCCAGCTGTGAAGAGCCAGTGGTGGGATCCCAGTACCTGAGTGGCACAGATGATGGGTTTGCCAGCCCTGTTGCAGCGCCCAATCATCATCTTCTGGGCGAGGAAGACCTTTTCAGCTGGGATCTCAATTCCCAGGTCACCGCGGGCCACCATGATGCCATCGCTGGCCTCCATGATCTCATCAAACCTGACAGTGAGACAAGAGCCCTGTTATCCCATTTGTTCTGCAAAGCACCTTCCCATCTGCTCTGTCCTCCTCCTCTGCAAGGCAGCATCACTCTGGAGTGTGGTATGCCATCAGCACACGGGCTCTCCATGGGCTATTTGTGTTCCTGCAGTGCCAAGCAAGAAGGAAGGCAAGCCCAAGGCACAGTAACACTCAGCACTACAGAGAGGTTACAGAAAGGACTGTCAGTGGATTTATTTCAGCCTGACAAACCTGAGGTGTCCCCTGCCCGAAGCTCACCTGCGCACACCCTCGTGGTTCTCGATCTTGCTGATGATCTTGATGTTCTTTCCCTTCTCCCCCAGCACCTTCCTGACAGCGTGGACATCGGAGGCTTTGCGGATGAAGGAGGCAAACACCATATCCACGTTCTGCTCCACACCAAACTTGAGGTCCTGGATGTCCTTCTCGGAGACAGCAGGCAGGTCGACGGCGGCGCCGGGCAGGTTCACCCCCTTCTTGCTGCCGAGCATTCCGCCGTTCTCGACCTCCGTCATGACGTAGTCCTTGCCTGAAACACACGTTCCCACAGTCAGGCTTTGCTGGGAAGCTCCAGCTGCCGCCTCCCACACCCCCTCCCTGCCTGGGAACTGCAGCTCCAGCAGCGGCACACAAGATAAAAAAGCACGTTGCATCCCTCCCTTCAGAGCATTTGTGTGCCACACGAGCTCCCAGGCCACCCTTGGGAACACAACAGATTGCTTTAAAACGACCCCTGGGCTGTTCTTGGAGAAGATGCCAATTATTCTCTTCAGAAAGTGGGGATTGTCTTCCCCCAGAAGGGCTCTCAGGTGGCACTTCTGCACACACAGGAGCCCTGCAACACCAAACTGAGCAGCCCAAAAGCCTCACCTCAGTCTCCCTACACGCTCAGGGATTAGAGGCTCAAGCACTTTAGGCAGCACTATAAAGGGAGTATCATGGAACTAACCTTGCCTCTACACCACCAGTTAAAGCTGGTTTTGTCTTCAACCACAAAACTCAGGGTCTGTGCTGTAAAACTGGTTAAATCCTGCATGAAGAGCATGAATCAGCCTGGCTGAACAGGCTTTATCATGAGCACTGGTATGACCCTACCACACATCCCTCTTTGAAGAGGGGTTTTAGATGCCAGCCCAGTGAAACCCAGTTGCAGTTGTTTTTGGAAAATTACTACACTTGAACTAGAGAAAGTTTGGTTTCAAGTCTCACTGCACCATCAAGAACTGTATCCTACAACTGCAAGCTAAGAAATATACTGGAAGGAAAGCACAAACATGTTGCAAGGAAAAGCCAAGCAGGCATAGCTGGAATGGCTGTCACCCACCTTTCTCCTTAACCAGCAAGGAAATCAGACCGTCATCCACGTAGATCTTGCTGCCAACTTCTACAACCTTGGTGATATTCTTGTAGTCCACCCACAGTGTGTTCTCATCACAGTTCTCCATGAAGGCATCGTCCAGGGTCACTTTGAGCTGTGCCCCCCTCTTCAGCTCCACTTCTGCTGTGCCACTCTGGGTATCAAAAGGTGTGTCAGCAAAACCAGCAGAGAACAGCACACAACCACCTCCCAGACTGCAGCAGTTCGACCAAACTTTTGGCAGGTGGTTTGTTACCTCATTTCCTAGAACATTTTTTGTTTGGAAAAGGCCACAGGCTTAACATGATGGGGGAAAAAAGTGGGATAAAAAAAGAGCAACTTACTCCCTTAATGAGTCCAGTTCGGATTTCAGGTCCCTTGGTGTCCAGTGCAATAGCCACGGGTCTGTAGGTGATGGGATCAGAGGCAAAGCTCTCTGTGGCTTCTCGCACGTTCTTGATTGTGCCCTCATGATACTGGCAAGGAAAAAGAGATGAGAATGTTCAGGCTGTTTCTACTCCACTGCTTTTGGAAAAGATCCCTGTGTACCGCAGACACTGCCCAAACTGAGCTCTGCTCTCACATGATGCTCAGTTTCAGTTCTACCTTCGAAATATAACCCAGACTGAGCTGCCAGAAAAGCAGAGTGTAAGGATAAGGCCTTCCTGTCATGAGAGTGGAGTCTGCAGGTTATCTGGCTGTGCCCTCAGTGCCCTCAGTTCTAATTCCAGAAGGACAACTCAAGGAGACAGCCCAGGGGCCCAGCTGAAGTGATTTTCCATCAGGATACACACTGGCTGTTTGAAGGTGGCTCACTGACCAACAGGCCTCTGGGAGCAATGCTCCCAAAAGCTTTGCTGAGCACCTGCCTATTCCACACAGCAGAACATCTGCAGCTGGACAGACACCTGGATGGCAGAAGAATGTCACAGCCAAGCCACCACCGCCCACGGCTGTGCTCTGAGGAGCACAGAAGGGAAGATGCCAATCCCCATTCCCTGCACTGCCAGCTCCCACACACACTCTCAGTGCTGCAGGTGGACAAGCTTTTCTCTAACTCTCTGGCTTAAATTTTCCTAAATGATAAAGGATTTGCTAAGAGGATGTTATCCATGTAAATATTTACACTTTATTTGGAGAGCCAAAGCAATCACAGCAGGAGTTCAATGCTCCAGCCCCACACGCCTGATTTCCAAACCTTCACACCTGTGAGAGCATTTCACTAATGCTGCCAATTTTGGGCCAGTTTTGTGGGAAAATTCCCATCCCAATCCCTCAAATTTGCTTTGGATGGCCAGCAGATCAGTTTACTTTACCTGTTTAAACAACATTAAGAGATAACCTGAACTACTTACAACCAGTAAGAGTTGTGCAACACTTGACAGACTTTTGTAGATAAGAAATACCCTTTCCCCTCTCTGTGCCCACAGACTGATGGAGTTTGACTTGACTCACCTGGAACACCTGGCTCCCTTTGACCTGCCTCCCCTGGAACTCACCTGGCTCCCTTTGACCTGCCTCCCCTGGAACTCACCTGGCTCCCTTTGACCTGCCTCCCCTGGAACTCACCTGCCACACACACCCCTCAGCTCGAGCCTTGCCCGCCAATCCCAGTATCTCAGGGACAATAATGCAGCACCAGGAAGCTGAGGCCAGAAAAAGCTGTGCTGAAGTTCACATGTGTGCCCTTGGCCAGAGACACCCACCAGCTGATAACTCCCTGGGGCAGGAAAATGACTCAGCTTATGGACTGAGTATGCAAGTCGGGACTGAGATGATCCCGACCTTTCCAGGCACTGCAGCCTGGGATGCAGCACAGACAACATGCCTGAGCAGTGCTGTTAAACTGATCTGTTCCCAGTCATCTGGATTTTTCCATTTTAGTTTGGTATTAAGGACTGACTGAGCCTCACTTCCTGAAGTTATGTGTGCAGAATGGGAATGCAGCAGAGCTGGAAGTAAAAACCATTTCTGTTTTATGTAAAAGGCAGCCAGGTGGGTGACAAAGCACCTCTGCCAAAGATCAAGCCCCATTAAATACTTCAAGGTGGACAACAGACCTGAAGCACTCACAAGAGACAAAAACTCTTTGGGGCCTCACTGGAAACTGCAGTGTTTGAGGAACCAGGAGGGGACACAACCTTAGGACTGGCTATGGCTGATGGTCCCACTGTGCAGGAGGTGACAGCTGGAGCAGAGCCTGCAGTAACCCAACCCCATCTGTGTGACATGTGCAATCAGGCCTCACCCAAAGCCACACTCCCTGTCCTCAGCCTCAGCCAGCAGGTTCCCAGACCACGGCAGCCAAGTGTGAAAACCCCCAGATTCAGCCTGGCACCAACTCCCTGATGTGTCCCCAGGATTTCGGTACCAGGGGGAACAGTTACTGCACACCACCCTTCCTGCAGGCAGATTCCCCAGCTGCAGGCCCTGCACCCACGCTGTCCCAGGGTGTTTAGTCAAGGTCTGATGGCTGCTCACAGTTAAGGCAATTCTGACACTGCCCTGCGCCCTTTAAAGGCCACAAGGGTGAGAGGCCAAGCTGTTACACAGCACGAGGCTCATGGGTCAGTAAGTAAAGCCACCTTCAGCTGCTACTGGGTGACATTTTGAAAGCTGGAAAGGAGCCAAGGTTAAAAAAAAAACCCTCAGCAGAAAGGCTCAGGGTGGCATTCCAGGCAAGCTGGAATGGGATCCTCAACCCTTCCAGTATCACTCAGGATCTCAGCTATTTATAGGAGTAAGGGCTTGTCTGTCATGGAAAGTGTTGATTTCTTTTGACCTTATTTTTCTAAGCTCACCACACCACGGCCCTCTTGAGTGCCAGGAACGCCACTGGAGCAGCTGGTGAGCCAGAAAACCCAGGAGCCCGTTCTTCCCACCAGGCACAGTAATTACATCCAATCACTAACAGTTCCTTTTCCAGAGAGGGTTATTCATTGATCAGGGTTATTCACTGATCACCTGCTTGCGAAACCTCCAGCAAGGAAACAAGTGAAGTGAACAACTGAGAGCGTGACCTCCTGCTGAGGTGCAAAACAGCAGCAGCAACACAGGGACAGGTGTTCTCAGCTTGCTCTGCTTCGCTGTGCAGTCAACAGCAGGACGTGAGGAAGAAGGAAGGATTTCCTGGCAAGTAGTTGGCACACAGTGTCAAAGGCCAGCTATCTGGCTCCCCAGTGCAGGGGAGGGTGTGGAGCCAACCTGAACTGCGTTCAAAATGGCTCAGAAAACACTTAAATGTTATCAGTAATTACGTAGGTTCAGTATGTACAGTGTGCTTTTCCCAAAAGCAGAGCTATTCACCCTCCAACACCAAGGCTGTTCTGGATGAAGCTGGATTTCCCTTTTCCATGAGGGACAGGGCTGCATCAGCTCAGACCACACCCTTACCTCATGGGTGCCGTGAGAGAAGTTGAGACGGGCAACATTCATTCCAGATTTAATCATTTCCTTCAGCTTCTCCACAGAGCGGGAGGCTGGGCCTGGGAGGAAGAAACAGTTTGAACATTAACTTTGTAAAAATAATGAGGTAACCCACACACACCACGCTGTTTCATGTGGAAGAGAAAGGTAACTTGCTCAGCGCTGCAGCACCAAAAGGTTGTTTTAACTTGCCCACAGAACCCAGGCAATTCCCATTTCCCTGGGTACTGGATCCACTCCCACCAGTAACACGGGTTAAGCAAACATGGGAAAGTCATGTTCCTTCACCACACAAGCTCAGCACTGGCAAGAGATGAAAGCTGGGTCCCTCTCACCATTTCCCTAACAGGTTTCACCCCGGCCCAGGAATTGCCTACCAATGGTGCAGATGATGCCGGTGTTCCTGGCGATGGTGGGCTCCGAGTCGATGTCCAGGCGGCACATGTGCTCCAGGAAGGTGTCTGCCATGGCAGCGTGGAGCTGCTGGGTCTGGATGAAGGCGGTCCCTGCATCGTGGTGCTTCGACATGGCTGCTCGATTCCTGTGTCTGGAAGGGAAGGAAGCGGTGCCAGGTTTGGGAATCGCCCCGACCTGCCCAGCAAGCAGAGACACCAACACACCCACGTGATGAATATGGAGGTAACGAGAAAGCTGCTACTGGGTCAAACTATCTTTATGTTCCTACTTGAGATTCTTAACAGGCAAGACACATTTCTATTTCCGTGTCATCCCCGACGTGGACCACCCAAAGCTCACCTGCCTTCTATGCAGATGTTCCCTTCATAGCTTCTCTTCATTGCCAGTCTTCCCTTGGAGCTACACAACGCAACAAAATTCAAGCACTTGAGTGCACAGGCAGAGGTTCTGCCTCCTCCCTCCCAGCTCTCCAGTCATTCCTCCTACACACCTCGACTGTGCTTCCCATCCCAGCAGGGACCGGGGCAGCTCGGCGCTGGCGTGACTGCGGCACGCCTGGACACGGGCAATCCTCAGCCCAGAGCACCTAATCATGGCAAAGCCCACCTAAGCCTAAACCCCAGCCTTTAAGCCTGGACAAGCAAGCAGACTTGAGTTGATTAAACACAACACCTTGGCAGAACGCACGTAAAAGACTGAAGATTTCTTTAACACACTCAAAATCCCTCTTTGACTGAAGATGCTGCGAGTCTCCCCTGCCCCTGTGCTCCTCCTCACCCAGGGCAGCAGAAAAGCACCACAAAGTTTAAAACAGGTTATTTTTTCAAAGTCTGAATTAAAAAAGCCTCTCTGAATTCTGGCTGCTTGGCTCCTCAAGACTAGAGCATCCCCACAACAGCAGGAACAGCCCACAATCCCAAAAAGAAGCTGAGCTGAAGCTTAACTGTCCACTGGGGTTGGGAGGACACTCATTTCCCAGCAGCACCAGTGCCCCTGGGCGTTTCTATTTGTGCAATGATTTTGTTCTCAGGTAGCCGTGGCAGCTGAAAGCCCTTTGTCTCTTGGACCTGCCCAGGCTGGACTCCTGAGGGAGTGTTGCAACGTGGTGGCTACTTGCACAGGCAAATCACTAGTCCTGGCTTCAAATACTGCTTTGACTTCAAACTCCATCCCCTGGGCACATGGGGATACTCAGAGCAGGCATGAGCCTCCTGCACCTCTAAGATGTGCTGGTAGGAAATGTGGGCTGTGGCTCAGCTAAAGGCAGGGACAGAGCCCCCCAGTGAAACCCGAAGGGCGGTGTGGGGGGCACAGAGGGGCTCAGCTCTGCCACAGAGGCACTCTGGGAGCGCAGGGCTGTGTGGCAGGGCTGAGCAGAAGGCCCGGCGTGCCCTCCCTGCTGGAGCCGCAGCGGCTCCTCCCCTGCTCCGCAGCCCTTCCTCACGTACGTGCGGCTCCTCGCGCAGCCAGCCCTGACTCACCATCGCCGCTGCCATGCGGCACACACAGCTCAGGACGAGCAAAACCATAATTTGACCTGGCAAAGCCTCTGCTCCCTCAGCCCTGCCAGAAGCTGCTGATTCACCGGAGTCACTACAAGAAGGTCTGCCCACATGAAAAGCCCAGCGAAGTCTCATTATTATAGGAAAACCCTCTGGTCAGCCCTGCAACATCGTTGTTTCAGCCCTCTAACACTTGCTGCTGCATCCTCGACTCCTCTGGGTGCCAAAACCAACAAGTCTTGGCTGGGAAATCACCTCCACGCACAGGCAAGCAGGTCTGCACAGCCTCTGGGAATGAGAGGAATATGGCACAACGGGATCCTGACACAGAAACTGCATCCACAGCATGACTTGGAAGTTCAGAACAACAGTCAGGTGAATTCTCCCTGCCTCGTGGAAATCTCTCACCCACTCAAGTCATTTGCAAATATAATTTTAACCCCTCTAAAGTCTTATAAAGAGAAAGGAAAAGTTTACTTCCCAGTCAGAATCCCCTTCCCGAGACCTTCCAGCAGTTCAGTGAGCTCAGAAAAAATAACCAGAGATGCCGTGACCTTGTCCAGGGGCGAGAGCAGAAACGCAGGAGCCAAAAAGTGTCCCAAACACCCATCTGCCCACAGCACTGTGCCTGCCACCACCAAAATTCACTGCCTAATGCTCCCTCCTGCCTCCCATCACTGCACATTTACAAGACGACGATTGAATTCTACTGGAATGACCAGTCTCATATTTATAACAGGAATGTCTGGCATTTCCCACCACTCTGCTGTTTTTAAAATCAAACACAGGAGCAAGGGCTTCAAGGACACCTGAAAACACAGAGCACTCAGTCTGGGCTGAGCGAGGAAGGGGGGCAAGCAATACCCTACAAAGCCTCAATGCTTCCAGCACTGAATAAACCTGAATTCCTTCCTCCAGGAATAAATCCCCAAGTTTATTACTTGGGCTGCCTGTGCTTCAGGCAGGACTTCCCAATGCTGTCTGGTGCCTCCCCAGCTCCTGAATATTCCAGAAGGAGCTGTTTGAGGTCAGGACCGGTTTAGCAGTGGCCAGGTGACTAACACTAACTCCAGCCAGCTCATCCCACAGGGCAGCAGAGAAAGCCTAGAAAGCCTAAAATCACGGCACCTCCGGGTGTGCCCTCGGGGATGGAGAAAGGAGGAGCAATCCCCACCCTGGCAAACCCCACCCTGGGCCAAGTCTTTGCTGTTATCGGCGACAACGGGGAAGTGCAAACTCCAGCAGGGACTGTCCCCAGGCCACACGGGCAGAGCTGTGTCACTGCCAGGAGGAATTGCAGCAGGGGGGGCTCCTGGGGGTGGTGATTCGGGATTTTACTGCTCAGCCTCCCTTACACAAGCTCCCTGGTGCTGCAGAACGACGCTGCTCGTGCCCAGTGTCAGGAATGGTTTGGGTCAGTGCTTAGGGCAGGGTTATGAAACTAGGCAGGCCTTCAGATTCCCAAAAAAAGCCTACAAAAACATCAGCTCCGTTCATTCCAGAGGCTAAAGGCACTTCGGAACAGGGAAATGCAGCTCAGCCTGGCATCCCCCCTGCCGGGGAGGGGGGACAGCCTGAAGTGGTGTCGTGCCCTTATGTAAGTACAAAATGGCCACCCCAAAATTCCACTCCTTTTCCTACAAGCCTGGAAGGGACCCAGGAGCCACCACCTGCTCCCCTCGGCAGCGAGCTGGGGATCCACGGGACCAGAGCCCCACAACGGGGATGCCTCTCTGGCTTTTTGGCAATGGGAAAGGGAGGTCAGGCCCAGCCGGCACCGGGACTTTCAGCACTTTCCCTGTGTGCTGATGGCTCAGCCTCCCTGCAAGGCAAAGGCACACAAGGCGGCTTAACTGAAAAAAATAGACGAGAGGAGGCGACAAGCATCGGATGTCTGGTGACGAGAAAGACTTATCTCGAGGGTATTTGTAGGACACACCTACAGGCTTAACCCGGCAGAGGACAAGGAGCCTTTCAGCCGGGCAAAAAGCACCTGGCTGCCTCCAGGCAAGCTGTAAAAAAACCTGCTTTGCACGACAAAAGGAAGTTCTGGGTCTTTTCTTTAACATTTAAATAGGTGGGGGTGTAGATGCCCGTGCTGCATCCCCGCTCCAGGATGGAGGTCGCTGCACGTGGCAGCGCCCCGGTACTGCAGCCCCATTCCCTACGTGCCATCCATCACCACACGCTGCGGCTCCATCTTCCCCTGGGAAAACAACGGGAGATAAAGGACCAGCACGTGCTCAGGCCGGCCTGGGAAACGTCTTGTTCCCACCAAATTCAATTATCAGCTTGGCGGGTGCAAAGGGAATTAAGGCCGGTGGTGGATCACACGGGCTAACTGCAAGAAACGAAGGTTTTAATAATATTTACAGCTTCTGGTAGATAAAGGAGCAGGGAATCAAAAATAGGCTGGTGCAAGACTCGCCAGGGCCGTTATCTATTGAAAGAGAAGTTTCTCTCAGAAGGGTTGCACAGGAGAAGTCCCCGGCTCAAGCACGTGGCTCCAGCAGCGCTTCCTGCCTCGGCACAAAAACCTCCTGCTTTAATCCGCTGATGGGCTGGAAACCCGCCGGCATCAGCCCGGCTCATTAGGCCATCAGACTCGTCTAAATTAGCCGAAACTCTGCTTTAGAAACGGGATATCGGGCATGAAATTTTGCGCTTTGATTTTTTTTTTTTTAATTAAACATTCTTGGTTGCACAACAAGTCCCAGGAGGTGCCTGAGTAATCAAAAAACCTCTTTGTCATCCTACCTTTGAGCCAAGGCAAGTGATGAGCAGCAGCAGGAAAGTTAACACATTAGCATCATAAAAAAACCTCTGTAAAACACTGATTTAATATCTTTTTTTTTTGGTTAACCTGAGTCTCGGCGATACCGAGGCTGCCTTATCAGGACAAAGCAGGTTTTTAGAGATTGCCGTCTACTTTTATTAGTCTGAGGAGACAGTCGGGAGGTTGCCATTGTCCGCCGACAAAAGCGCTATTCATGCCCTGGTAGCCCTCCAAAGAGCGTTTAAACACGTTTCAGAGGTTTTCACAGTTCAAGAGGCTGCCCAAATCAACTGGACGTGTTTAAGCAGGCACAATTACGGCGGAAGATTAATTCAGAAGGGGCCTTCTCCTCCCGGGGAGGGAGGGAGGGGGTGGGTG
>VXBX01009908.1:550356-561567 GCA_013400415.1 Scytalopus superciliaris
CATCGCAGGGGAAAAAGGAAAATCTTGCCGTGTTTCCTTATTTTCCAAACAAGCATCCTCCAGGTGAAGCGCCCGAGGCTGGTCCCGTCCCACCGGCTTTGGTTTAAGAATCCATTTGGAGCCTCTTTTCCTCGTTTCTCCTGGGAAATCGGTAGCAGCAAATGAGTGCTTTAAAAAAAAACAACCCCAAAAACAAAGGTAGGTCGTGGCCCGGCTGCCCGGGGCCGTCGGCCCTTTCCCGGAGAGGGATCGGTGAGTCCCGGCGAGCGGCCGGCGGCGAATCGCAGCCCCGGCGTCGCATCGCTCCCCTCCTTCCTCCTCTTCCTCTCGTCCCCGTTAAACAACAAACAAGACCAGTTTGGGAAAAAATTCAAAAAGGAAAAGCTACGACCAAAACGCTCTCTTCTTCGCCGTTTTCTCCTCCTCCTGCTCCTCCTCTTCCTCCTCCGGGATGTGTTGCAAAGAAAGAGAGTTACGGGTTTGGATACTGCACTTGGGGAAGGGGAAAGGCGTCAGACACCGCGGGACGCCCGACCTGGAAAAGAGGGAAGGGGCTGTTAGCCTGGTTCCTTGGGGATGGAGGGAGGGAAGGAGGCGGGGAAGCACCCAAATCCATTGGATACACCCACCCCGAGGGCCATGACCCCCCAGCACCACGGGCCAGCCCCCGTGCCCCTCACCTCTCTCTGCGGTCAGTAGGGTCTGTTGGCATCTTTTGGCCGCTTTAGCTGGACTTTTAGTCTCTTCATGCCAATCTGGAAGCCATTCATGGCCTGAATGGCCGCCTGGGCGCTCGTCGGATTGTCAAAACTGACGAAACCTGGGGGTGAGGGACAGGGGTTTGTCACCACGGACATCACTCCAGCCCAGGCACTGAAATCCTGTGGGATGCTCCCGGCTTGGGGGTGCTGGGAGAGGGAGGTGTGGGGTGACAGCACAGCCCCAGATTGCAGGGAACTGGGTGACAGGCTGATGGCGTCTTCAAGGACATTAAGGTTTGCAGGGACATTGAGGTGACAGGCTCTGTGGGGACACCAGCGTAAGAGGGTCCACAGGGACACCGGAGTGGCCTGCAGAGACACTATGGGATTGGATTTGTAGGGTCACTGAGATAAAAGGGTCTGCTAAATTGATAGGGATTGCCGGGACACTGAGGTGACAGGATCTGTGGGGACACCGAGGTAATGGAGGCTGCAGGGACACCGAGGTGCCTCCAAAGACACCATGGTGACAGAATCTATAGGGACGCCAAGGTGATGGAGGTCTGTGGGGACACCAAGGTCTGTGAGAGGGAGATTTGGATCCCTGAGCTGAGGATATCAGGGAGACGTGAACATCTGAACTGGAGACCAGGGAGAGACAGACCCCCAAGATGAGATGCTGGAAAGAGATGGGCTCCCAAGCAGAGACTTCACAGAGAGATGAATCCCTGAGAGGAAGATGCTCAGACCTCTGAGCTGGGATGTTGGAAAGAGCCAGACCCCTGAGTTGGGGACACAGGAGAGAGCCAAGGATGGAGAGTAAGACCCCCAAGCTGGAGACTGGGGGGAGCTGAGATGTTGAAGAGAGCTAGGTCTCTAAGCTAGGAAGCTGTGGAAAGCCGAACCCCTAAGATGAGATGCTGAGAAGAGCTGGACCCTTGAGCTGGAATACTGAGGACAAGCCAGAGCTCCAAGCTGGGATGCTGAGGAGAGCCAGACTGCTGAGCTGGGATGTTAAAGGAGAGCTGGACCCCTGAGCTGGGACACCAGGGAGAGCCACACCCCGGGACTTACCAAAGCATTTACTCTGGTTGGTGGCACGGTCCACAAAGACTTTGGCAGAGATGACATTGCCGAAAGGCAAGAACATCTGCGTGAGCTCCGCGTCCCCGAACTCCTGGGGCAGGTGATAAATAAACAGGTTACAGCCCTCGGGACCTGGGTGACACACAAAGGACAGCACACGTGAGCCGCGCGGTGGGGTCACCCCGGGGGGACACCGAGGAGCCCCCGGCCCCACGGCGGGGTGAGCCCACCCCTCACCTTCTCGCTGCTGCTGCGGGATGAGCGGTGCCTGCTGGGGAAAGGCTTGGCTGATGGGAGCGTAGGCAGTGGGATATGCTGCTGGAAGAGAGAAACATGGAGCTGAGGCCACGGCACCCGCCCCAGCCCCAGGAAGGGCTGGGACAGGGATGTGCCCTGCTGTCACCTACAGTGGAGGTGCCCCTACAGCCCCAGGGCTCTGCCTTTCCCAACATTCCTGGCACACTAAAGATGTCAGGAATGGCTGTCCCAGGAGGGATGTTGGTGAAAGCAGTAATATAGCCCCAAGGCTGAGAAAAAACGGCACTTTCGGTTGAAAAACCCCCAAACATCTGGGGTCCAAAATTTGATGTTCAGTTGAAAATCTGGATGTTGCTGTCTGTGCTCCTCATGAAATGGCTGCTGGGCTTGATGCACTTCCACAGGAGGTTTTGACTCCCTTCTCTCCATAGCCCATCTTAGCCATGAGAACTGGCCACATGCTGAACACGCGAGGACTTCTGGTGTCTTGGTGTGGAGCCAGCTCTCCGTCACCTCCCCAGCCTTGTGCCCTCTCCCAGGTACCACTGCTGGGTCTCCCCCCATGGAGTTCTCTCAACCTCATGGGCATTAAAACTCTCTTTCCTCCATCCAAAATTTGCATGGAGGGCCATGCCAGGAGCACATCCATGTTAGTGGGACGAGGGGATGGTGCTTTCATTGGCATCACTCCTGTCACTGCCCTGGAGCTCCTGCCAGGGCACAGTGCCGGGTGCTCCCCTCATCAATCTGTGCCCACACCCACACACTGCCCCAGTCCAGTGTTCAACCCCAAGGTGATGTTCACCTCCCAGAAATAAGGGTGAGGAGCAAAGGGGGGAGAGAGGGAAGGAGTGGGAAGCGAGGTTTGAGACCTGCATAGTGCTGCATGCCGGCGTAGGCCTGCTGGAGGGGGTCTGCCACCGTGGGGCTTTGAGCTGGGAAGAGAAGAGAAAGAAGAAGGAAGAGAGAATCAGCCAGGGAAAGCCAGGGATGCACAGGTCCCATGGGAAAGGGCTAGGCCAAGCGCCACCACAGAGGGGCAGAGCTGCTCCCTGCCCGAATTCTCTCCTCCCTGCACTGCTCACAATGCCACAATGGGAGGAGGGAATTCAGTGGGGATTGGGTACACAATTGGTCCATCCAGCACGTTCCTGGAGTGGGAGCACCCCTGGAGCGTCCAGTGCAAGCAGAGCACGCAACTCCAACCTCGGGGGTTGTCCCCAGCCCCAGGAGGTGTCCGCAGTCCCAGGGGGTATCCCCAGTTCCAGGGGGTGTCCCCAGTTCCAGGGCATGTCCCCTGCCCCAGGAGGTGTCCCTAGCTCCAGGGGGTATCCCCAGTTCCAGGGAGTATCCCCAGCCCTAGGACGTGTCCTCAGTTCCAGGGAGTATCCCCAGCCCTAGGACGTGTCCTCAGTTCCAGGGGGTGTCCCCAGCCCTAGGAGGTGTCCTCAGTTCCAGGGGGTATCCCCAGTTCCAGGGGGTGTCCCCTGCCCAAGGAGGTGTCCCCAGCCCCAGGGGCCGTGGCAGACCCCCCGGGCAGGCGGGAGGAGGGTACCTGGGTAGGGGTGGATGCCGTTGGTGTAGATGGTGTCGGAGGCAGGCTGCCCATTGGTCTGGGGCGGCAGGGGGCTGAAGCCGTTCACGCCGATGGGCGCGGCAATGCTGGGCACCGGCGCCGTGCTGATCCCCGGCGGGGTGCTCGTACCTGTGGGAGGGGGAGTCAGTGCCACAGCCCCCCAGGGTGCTGAGCAGCGCAGGGAGGGGGGTCGTACCTGAAGAGGGGGTGAGGGGGGCAGCAACCAGCCCGCTGACATTGAAGGCGGCCATTTGTTGCATCTGGGCAGCAGCGATGGCAGCCATGGGGTTGAGGCAGGTGCCCTGGGCAGCCGCCATCAGGGCTGCCTGCTGCTGCATGATCTTAGGGAAAGAAAGGGGGGAAAAGGGGAAAGAGAGTGAGAGGCAGAGAGAAGGAGGGAGAAGACAGGGTAAATTAGCATCCTCGCTTTGCACCTGCACGTGGGGGGCTTGGAGGGACAATTGCTACCTGCTGCCAGACCCAGGGACAGGAGGTTTAGGTGATGCTAAATATGGGACCACTGCACTCTATAGCCAACCTCACCGAGGAGGTGAAGCCCTCTGTGCACCCCCAAATGGGGATACACCAGCCCAGGCAGGCATCCACACCCACTGGTACTTTCATGGCCCAAACCAGCCCCTCCCACCCACAGGACCCCCAAAGCCCCCCAGGTGTGCAGCAGCTCCTACCGCTTGCGTGTAGGCCCCATAGGCGCCAAACTGGATGGTCATGGGGTTGAAGATGCCCAGCTGCCCTGCCATCTGATGCATCCGCCGCAGGGTCCTCTCCTTATCCGTGTCTGCAAACTTCACCACCAGGCTGGATGAGGCGCCCTGAGGTGGGAGAGAAGATGGGGCTGATGGCAATGTCCCCAAAATATGTCCCCACTGCGGGTGCTGGCAGCATCCTCAGCCCTGGGGACACTGCCCGCCTTTGGCAGCAACCAGAGATCGATGCAAGGTTTAATTATAGCCAGTTTTTCTCCCCCGTGGCAGCTCCCTGACCTCTGCTCCCTTTTTCCCCTCCTCGTTCACAATTCTGACCTTCAGCATTAATTAAACAGCCCCTTTCTCCAGCACGGAGGGAATTAGCCCCACGCTCCCACCCCTGGGGGCTCAGTGCCCTGGCAAGGCAAGGAGGAACCTCGGGGTGATGAGGCCAACAAATTGCTGTCTGTAGGATTTTGATCCAATTAGACAGAGGATCAAATTAGCTGGTGATGGGATTAGGCAGGCAGCGCAGGGTTGGACGGGGCAGGGTGCGAGCCCGGCACTTACCGGCATGGTTTGGCTGCCATGCAGGCTGTTGATGGCAGCCTGTGCCTCGGCATGGCTCCCGTATTTCACAAAGGCACAACCTAAGGGGCACAGAAGGGACATGGCACAGGTTGGATTTGGTGACTGCAGGTCCACAGGGTGCCCACCTGGCAGCCCAAAGCCCACCTTTGCTGGCTCCGTCGGGCCCTCGGAGGATGGTGCACTCCTCGATCTGGCCAAAGGGCTCGAAGAGGCGGCGGACATCGTCCTCGCTCTGCTGTTTCCCCAGCATGCCCACAAAGAGCTTCCTGTCTTCTAAAAACAAAACCAAGCCCGTTGGAGAGCGGGATATCACTCTCTATCCCTTCCCCTCGTCACACATGGTGTATGGATGCGAAGAGCCAGGTGACACCAGGGCATGGGGAGGGAGCGACGACAATCCTGCATTTATGACCTCCATCCTGCAGAACACTCAGGGTGGGAAAAGCTCTCCTATGGGGAAATTGCTGAGGGGTGAAGCTGGGAAAAGCTGTCACTTTAGGGAGTGGAGCTGGGGCTTTTCCCAGGGGTGGAGGGGCCAGCTCCCCCGGCACTGAGGCGGGATGCGGCAGGGAACAAAGAGAACCCACAAACCAGCAGTGATCGCCTTCACATGATCGACTCACAGAACAACCCGCAGCCTCCGGCCGTGCCCGGGGGACATCAATAACCCAAACACAAGAGAAGGGAGAGTAAATAATGAGAATTTCATGATTATTACCAGCATCTGTCTTGTGCGGCCGCGCGCTCCCGCCGCACGCTAATGGCATTTGACAAAGAAAATAAGGTGCCCTGTCAAGAGCGTTGCTGGGGAAATAAATAAATAACAGCAGGAGACGATGAATGCTCCGTCCGTTAAGGCACTGGGAAAATTAGTTAAGGGAATAAGGCTCATGTGTTGTCTAGTTAAACATAAACCATCTCTTGGTAAGGGTGGCTGGGGGGTGTGGGTTGGCTGGCCTGGTGTCGCCTCCTGGGTGAGGGGGCCGGGGCCGGGGGCCCCAGCTCGGCCATTGATTTTTAATCCCTCACCAATTACGCTCGGTAAGTGGGTAATTTATTTGCTGGTCCCTCTGGGACGTGCCAGCACCAGCTCCTGGTGTGTTCAATAACGGGGTTTGAATAGGGGGGTACCTACCCTGGCCGTCCTGCCGAGGGCAGGGGGCCCCACGGGAGCATCCCACATGTCCGAGTGCACCCACCTGCCCAGCGACACAGCAAATGTGGGATTTTGATCCAATTCCTGTGATTTTGCCCAAATTATCACCTCAGCCTAGAAATGCTGCAGCCCCATGAGCTGCGAACGCCCACAGAGAATTTCAGGGCGGGGGGATGGCAGTTTCTGTTTGCAAGGGGCTCGGGTCATGTGCGGACAACTCCTGCAGCCTGACTCTGCGGGGGCCCTGCAGGCAGCTCTGGGCAGGGAATTGGGTGGTTTGGTAGACAAAGGCAGTGTGGGAGAGTGGCTGGCCAGCCCTCTGCACCCCAGGATGTCAGGATGCTCATGGTATGACATCAGGATGATGTCAAGAAATTCCCAGGATCATGTGAGGATGCTCCCCCATCCCCGCTGGCAGGACAGGGAGAGAGACAAGATGGCATTTGCTCTGCTCTCAGGTTTGGGTGCCACCAGCAAAGGCAGTTCCTTTCATGGTTTCTCTGCAAATCAAACTCCCCATGGCAGCCTCTGCAATGCCACCATGTGCCCCATTTCCCCCAGGTGACCCTATGCCCCCCTGCCTGTGCCAGGCAGCCAAGGAATTGGGGACCTACCTCCTCGGCCCTCGCTGTCGGCCGGCTTCACCTGGATGGGGCGGTTCATCTGCAACACACAAAGCGGGAGCGGGTGGTCAGTGCGGTGCCCCCTGAACCCTTTCCGTGGGAAACAGCAGGATTTGGCCCCAGACTGGTGCAGGAAGCCAGGGACAAGGGGAGGGGCTTGCAAGAACAGATCCAGGGCTCGTGGCCGCGCCGACCCAGGGATGCCACGTGCAGAGGGCTATGCTCTGGCCC
Organism: Scytalopus superciliaris; assembly: GCA_013400415.1. NCBI lineage: Eukaryota > Metazoa > Chordata > Aves > Passeriformes > Rhinocryptidae > Scytalopus > Scytalopus superciliaris. Next base: position 557,286 of record VXBX01009908.1, read on the forward strand.
CAGGGATGGGCACCCGGTGCCGCAGGCGCCCGCCGGGCCGCCGGTGCCAGGCTTGGCCGCCTGCCCGCTTTCCTCGACTGCAAAGGACTGCAGAGGCAGCAGCAGCACCCCGCCAGCCCCGGCCCCTCTGGCACCACCGCCACCGCCCTCCTTTCCCCAAACCTCACCCAAATTTGGCCTCCTCCTTGTCCCCGCTGCGTATACCCGCAAGTGTGACACGCGTGTGCAGCAGGACACGTCGGGCAGGCACACACATCCCTGGCCCACTGCCCCACGGAGCCATTTCTCCTCCTCTCTCCCCCTCCTTTTTCCCCTCTTTTAGCCGAAAAATGCTACAATTATGGCCGTTTCCATGGCAACAAGCATGCTTCCCCCGCGATGCTGCGGAGCCCGAGCCATGTGCTCGATGGGGTCGTCACGGCAACGGCGAGATGTCACGCATGACGGCGCGGGGGTGCGCACACAGACATGCCTCGAGCACACACGGGGCAGTCACCCCCATGCACGTGTGCACCCCCATCCTGGGGTGCCCCCACCGCACCCCTGGAGGGGGTCCCCAAATTTCAAGGCTGGGTCAGGGCAGAGCCAGTCCCCCGCGCATCAGGGCAAGGAAGAGGATGGGTAAGAGAGAAGAGGAGGGAGGTTTCCACAGCAACCGCCTCGTCTCCAGGGAAACGTGGAGAGAAATGTCAGTGCAGAGCTGGGGATGGTCCAGGGAAGGGACTGAGTCCCCAGGAGCCACAGGGTGGCACAGGGTGACACCGAGGGACACCTTATCTATCCATGTCATCAGTCCCCCAAACATCCATCCTGTGTGGGGCAGGATTCGGCTCACCCCAAACCCAGGAGGTTGTGACAGTAACCAGACCCTAAAAGCAGGACCCCCTGTCCCCCACAGCCCTGCTGTGGCCAGGGGGAGGGAACCCCAGTTTTGGGGGGGGGGCTGCTCTCCCTCCACTGACCTGCCAGCCCCATTTACCAGCACCATGGCCTTTGCTGGAATAAATTTCCCGTGCCCGCTGCTGTATGCTTAATGTAATAAACCCAGCGAGGATGATTTAGAATAACATTTACGGAGCCGCAGAGTGTCATTTTGATGTGTCTCCCGTCTCCGCTCGCCGGTTATTAAACTGTATTGATTCCCCAGGAGCGGCTGATGTTTATAAATGTCAGGCCTCAGGGACTGGCTAACCTACCCCAGGGCTGCTGCACCGCGCCCGGGAGAAACCACCCCAGCCTCTGGACACCCTCAGGAGGGGGTTTTGGCACCCTTGGTGTTGCCATGTGCCCACCACGGGGTGCTCGGTGCCCCCCTGCACCAACTCGTGTGGCACCCAGACCTCCCGCTGTGCCCGGTTGTCCCCACAGCACCCCTGCACCGCATCTGCTCCGCCAGCACCGCTGCCCAAAGGCTCTTCATCAATTCTGGCTCCCAAAAACAACCACTCAGGCATCTACCCCCACTCCTGACACCCATCCGCCAATCCCACAGCACCCATCCATCCATTCACCTATCCTGGATACCCACACAATCACCCACATGCCCATCTCCCCCCAGGATTCACCAATCCATCCCCCAACACCCATTCCCATAGCATCCATCCATCCCCACATCACCCATCAATATCTCCAACACCCATCCACCCATTCCCTGACATTCATCCATCCCTTTAGCATCTATCCATATCCCCAACACTCATCCTTACAGCACCCATCCATGCCCATAGCATTCATCCATATCACCAACATCCATCCATCCATCACTGACACCCATTGCCACAGCACCCATCCATCCCTATAGCACCCATCCATAGCCCCAACACCCATCCATCCATGCATCCATGNCCCACAGTACCCACACATCCACGCCCCAACTCCCACCCATCTCCTCCACCCCAAGGACACAGTGACACCCCCATGGTCACAGAAGACCCCACAGGGGTGTCCCAGCACCCCACAGAGCCTGAGCTATGGCACTCCACGGCAAACTACTGCTGTCCCACAGCCCAGGGGACAGGCCCAGGGGTTGCTAAACCACCTCCTGACCACTTGGGCACTGCCCCCACCCAAATTAGGATGCCTCCTACTGCCTAGGCACTGGGGAGAGCCAGTCCACAGTGAACTACTGCCAAGGGGGAGAGGGTCACTTCTGGCCTTTGTTCCTTCCTCAGCATCACCCTTGCCCTCCTCCTCCTCCTCCCAACAAACAATCAGGGGATCCAGCAGGCCACCAGGCATCCAAATGAGCCAAGACAGAGGTGGCGGGTGGCACTGGAGCAGCAGGCACCCCTGGGAGCCTGGTGTCCATGTCACACCGGAGCCCCCAGGCAGCCAGCACCTGATGCAGGGAGACAAGAACTGGGGTACAGGCAGTCACCTGTGACAGGAACACCCTGCCAGAGCCCTGGGGGTGACCCACAGTGAGGTGACACAGCTGGCCTGGGGACAGTCACACCACCGCACAGCCCTGCACGTGCACGGCCACCTTGGCACACCCCCACACAGCCACCCCCCCCCACAGCTGCACACCCACACACCCCTGAGCACCACCGCAGACCTCCCAGCACCCTCCACGCACACCCACACCCCCCCACCCACACCACCCCGGCACAGCCGCGCGCTCATGCCCACGCAGCGCTGCACAGCCAGCACTGCTGTACACCCACGTGTGGCCACACACCCACTGCACCCAGCCCCGGGTACACCCGCACACCCCAGCCCTCAGGAGCACCCACACAACACCTACAGCACTGCCATGGATCCCACACAACCGCAGCCACACACCCTGGGGTGCACAGCCAGCACCAGGGACACAACAGCCCTTGCCTCAGTTTCCCCACTGTGGCTGCAGGACCCACAGTGTGACCCCTGGGAACCCTCTGAGGACACAGGGACACCCCAGGACACCGCCCTGGGTGGCCACGGCACCCCCCAGCAGCACCCACACCCCATCCCCAGCAGCATCCACACACACCTGGGCCCGGTGCCCACACCTGAGCAGCTCCCAGGACACCCCCAGTGCAACACCCGTGTGCACACCTGCACTCTGCTCACACCCGTGTGCTCACACACCGCTGCACACACTCACAGCCCCGCTGCCGTGGCCCCCTCGGCCCACGTGCACCCACAGCCCATCACCATCACTGGGTGATGGTCACTGGTGACACCCCCAGCACCTCTTTACACACACACAGAGACACCTACATGCTTGCAGACCCACCTGTGCACACCTGGGGGGGGCAAAGCTGTACCCCCAACAATGCACACACACCCCTGCACTGCCTGTGGGTGCAGCACCCCCCAAGCACTGCCCCCTGCACCGCTGCAACCGCACACACACACAAACCAGGGTGGAAAAATACACCCTCCAGACAACACACTGACACCAAACCCATCCCTGGGGGCTGATATACACCCTCACCAACACAGGCATGCACACTCTCCATCCCTGCCTGCAGATACACCCTGCTCACCAACACACCCTATCACTGGGTGCAGGTAAACCCTCCTCATCGACACCCACACTCACACACAGCCTCCTTGCGTGTAGCTACACCTCCTCACCAACACCCTCCCCATCCCTGGATGCAGATACACCTCTCCACCAACACTCCCCACCAACACCCTCCCCATCCCTGGATGCAGATACACCCTCTCAGCAACACACACACACAAACACAGTCACAATCCCCAACCCTGAGTGTAAACACCCCCTCATCACCAACAACCACCCTGGCAACACATGCACCCCATACCTGGATGCAGATAAATCCTGCTCAGCAACACCTACACCCCCCCATCCATGGGTGCAGATATACCCCCTCACCAACACCCCTCCATCCCCATCCCTATCCCTGGGAGCAGATACATCCTGCTCAGCAACACCCCCACTCACACACCCCTTCCATGGCTGCAGATACACCCTGCTCAGCCACCCCCCTCCATTCCCACCCCTGGGAGCAGGTACACCCACTCTCCAACACCCTCCATCCATATTCCTGGGTGCAGATACACCCTGCAACACCCACATCCCCCATCCATGGGTGCAGATACAGCCTGCACACCAACACCCTCACACTCCAACCCTGCGTGCTGATGCACCCTGCTCATCAACACCCTTCCATCCCCATCCCTGTGTGCAAATAACATCCCGATCACCGACACTGCTCCATCCCCACCCCCAGCCATCCCTGCGAGCGGATACACCCCTCCATCCTCATTCCCATCCCCATCCCCGGGTTCAGTGCACCCCCCTCGCCATCGCCCCCGCTCACATCCCCCC
>VXBX01009908.1:568350-587475 GCA_013400415.1 Scytalopus superciliaris
ATGTGTCCCATTTCCCCTCATGCCCCCATCACCCCTGTCATGTCCCATCACCTCCATCCCCTCGAAATCCCCGTCATCCTCCCCAAGCCCCGGGCTGGTCATGGGGCTGAGCAGTGCCCCACCTTGCCCCCTGTCCCCTCAGTAGGTCTCAATTTAACACCCCTCAGTTTTCCACCTTCGCTCAGGGTTTAAGCACACGGGAAAAGCTCAAACAGGGACAATTTGGGGGCTTTGCTGGGTTTTTCACCCCCATGGACCCCCACGCCACCCCGGCTGATCCCCCGGGGCTGCCCCAGATGGGGTGGGGGAAGCACCTCCCTGCTGCACCCCCATCACCCGAAAAAGCTGTAATTAGACCAAGTGGCTTTAATACCTGGTGCAGTCGTTAATTAATTAATTAGTCCCAGAGCAGCAGCTGGAGGTGCCCGGCTTCCCTGGCATGCTGCCACGCGTGTGCAGCTCTGTGTGTGTGTGTGTGTGTGTGTGCAAGCATGTGCTGGGTGGGCACGTGGGTGTGCAAGGGTGCTGCATGTGTGTAAGTGCACACAAGCACATACATGTATGTTCAAACATGTGCCACTGTGTGTGCGCATGTGCAAGCACATACATGTGCTGCAAGCGTGCACGTGTGGCAGTAAGAGCCACGTTTACAAGCACACACATAATGCACACATGACACACACGTTTACAAGCACACACATTCACACACGTGTTTACAAGCACACATATGAAGCACACACGTGTTTACAAGCACACGTATGATGCACACACGTTTACAAGCAGACACGATGCACACACGACACACACACACACATTTACAAGCACACACACGATGCACACGTTTACAAGCACACACATGATGCACACGTGTTTACAAGCACATGTATGATGCACAAACCCGTTTACAAACACACACACGATGCACACGTTTACAAGCACACACATGATGCACACGTGTTTACAAGCACATGTATGATGCACAAACCCGTTTACAAGCACACACACGATGCACACGTTTACAAGCACACACATGATGCACACACCCATTTACAAGCACAAGGACACAGATGACGCACACACCCATTTACAAGCACACGCCTGCTGCACACGTTTACAAGCACACACATGACACAACACCCCTTTACAAGCACACACACGATGCACACGTGTTTACATGCACACACATGATGCACACACCCATTTACAAGCACACACACGATGCACAAACGTGTTTACATGCACACACATGATGCACACACCCATTTACAAGCACACACACGATGCACACGTGTTTACATGCACACACATGACGCACACACCCGTTTACAAGCACACGCCTGGCGCACACACGTGTTCACACGCAGACACGTGCCCGCGTGTCCCAGTAAACCCCCCGGCCGGTGCCGGCGCGCAGGGGTGGGTTGGGGATGCTGGGAGCACAATCCTGCCGAATCCGGGGGCTCGGCGGCTGCTCCTCGCCGCCGCTTGGGTTTATTTTTAAACCCGTTGGCCCCGAGTGATTCACACGCTGCCTGTTCCCTGTTCCCTGCTCCCCGGCAAGTTTTACGCGACCAAAATAGATGTTCTGGAAGGAACGGGCCACCCGGCGATGCCGCGGCGGGGAGAGCAGGGTGATCCCGGGATCCCGGCCCTTCCAAGGGTGGGAATGTCGCTGAGCCAGCCCCAAGACGGTGGTTTTAGGTAGAATGCCGGTGCAGACACGGTGGAAAATGGGGCCGTTTTGGGGTGATGCTTAAACCTGGATCACAATACCAGGCTTTAGGGGGGGTGCCCCGTGGAGCATCCCAGGTCCTGTGGGTTCTCACACCTGTCTGTGGGTGAAAGGGAGCCTGGCAAGGCAGGACAAGTGGAATGGGGTGGTGAAGAGCCTCTCTGTGCCCACAGAGCAATCCGTGGGGAGCAGGGCATCATCCCTGGGACACAGAGCATCCCCCTTGGGAACAGAGCACCCTTCCCAGGGCCAGGGCCCCCCTCCTCCAAGCCTCACCAGCAGCAGCTCCCTGCAGTGACAAAAGCATCCAGCCAAGGTATCACTTTACACCATGCCAGGAGAAAAAAAAAAAGGTGAAAAAATCCAACTTCCATAAATAGGAGGCAGTCATAACTGTTAATTCACTATTTTTAATTTAAAATTCAATTATAATAGGTTTCCAGCCATAACAGTGGATTTCACTCAGACCAAGACACACATAAAACACTCCCAATCCAGCCAGGATTTCTCCTGGAGATTCCCTACTTTCAGCTGAACACCGTTTCCAGCACGGCAACCCCAACCATCAGAGGACAACAGTCACACGTGTCCCAGTTCTACGGGACAGCAGCACCACTGGTTTCTTCTCCAAGGAAAACACCATCCAAAGAAATCCCTCTGGATGGAGGACACCTGGAGCTGAGCTCCTTACCCTGAGGACAACAGAGTGGGAGGAGGACGGGTCAGTCGGCCAAATCCCAAGCAGAGGTGACAGCCTGAAGGACTGAGCAGTGATTCCACAATATCCATGCACCACTCAGCAGGCTTGCAAGGGCTCCTTGGAAAGGCTCCAGGGTGTCATCTGCTGAGGAGAAGCCGGAGGAGGTGGCAAAGGCCAGGGTTTGGGGAAGCAGAGGTGGTGGCTTGCAGGCCAACATCCTGCTTGGACATTGCAGAGGGGAGGGACAAGGACAGACAGGAACCCAGAGCACAACGTGACCACAGAAGCAAACCCTGTGACAGCAGCAGAGACTAAGCACAGTTTATCCAGCTGAGCAGGCACCCTGCAAGCTCTGGAGCTGCCGGGAAGATGCTCCTCCACTGGCATCTCTGGAGCAAGCCCTACCCATCCCCTGCTAGCAATAATCCTTGCACAGTCTCCCAAGCCCCTGCTGAGCAGGAAAAGGCACCTTTTTCCTCTTTGGGGTCATTTATTTATAGATTTAAAGAAATAAAAATAGAAAAAGAAGCAAAGAGTGCACACCAAGGCAAAAATATGTTCATTGCTACAAAGCCAGAGCAGAAGGTGGGGTGGGGTGGGGTGGGGTCCCTTTGTCAAAGCAGCAGGTTTTGGGGGGGGATCATTCCTCCTGTGTGCACAGTGACTGAGGGCAGCTGGGCTGTCCCTTCAGACCTCACCAAATTCATTTTCACAGTATCCTATGTAGAGAGGCTGTGCCTGGACACCACGCCTGGGAAGAGAACAAAAAGATTGGCATCAGGGAGAGGGCACAGGGAGAGCCCACTGCTGGGTTTGAGGGGTTCCAGAAGAGAAGGGTGGCCACGGGTGCTCAGCTTAAGGTGTGAAAAGGAGGGAGATGTTTTCATCCTGCACTTATAGACTCAGTTTTTGCTCATGTGTGGGAGCATGTGGTGAGGACAGGTTTCCTCGGGAAGCCAGTGCTGCAGAAGGGGTGGCAATAGCTGACAGGCCCCCTCCTTCCTCAGCACAAAGTCCTCTCCTCGCCAGAGCCACCAGCCCACGCCGGCAGCAGGGGCCTGTCTTCCAACACTGCACAAAGCCAGCTCTGCCCACGCAGCAGCAGCAGGAAAACCAGGGCTTTCCATAAGAACAAGGGTCATTCTGCAGCAGGGTAAGCCCCTTTGCCCTCAGTACCCCTCCCAGGACTGTGCCCAGAGGGGGTGGCAGCTGTGCCAGGACGCTTACCCGAGCAGGGTGCAGCGGAACTCCGACAGCCTGGCATAGGCATCCTCCAGGTTCCTGACTGTAGTGTCGCTCCACAGTCTCTCGGCTACGGCCCCAGCCCTCGGCCTTGAGGATGGGGGACAGGCACTCAGGTGGGGGGAGCTCCAAAGCTTCTCAGACAAAGCCCTGAGCTCCCGAACACTTTTCTGACCAGTGTCCTTCCACATACAAACGCTTCTGTGTATGTAAAGATCTACTGTTGGACACATGTGGATCAGGAGCAGACCAGGGTGACAGGACAGACTGGAGTTAAACACTCCCCGGTTGCAGCAGCAGGTTGTACAGAGCATGCTAGAGCCTCACAAACCCTCATTTCAACCTTGGTGAGGCCATTACCAGCACAGAGGTGCTGCAGGGACAGGGACAGGCACCACACACAGACCAAACCTGTGAGCTCAGCACGTGACACTCAGTGGCAAAGGAAAGGGACATGAGCCTGGCCTGACATGATGCAAGTGGCCTCCCCATGCTTCTCACCAGAGCCTGGGCGTCAGGTTGGTGACGTCCACGAATTCGCCCCACATGCAGGCCTCGCCACCTATCACCAGGGCCTTCTGCTCAGGGCTGCCTGCATGGGGGACAGTGCTCAGGTAATGGATTAGCCAGGAGTCCTGGCATCATCTCTGAGTGCCAGCCAGCTGCCACACAGGAAGGGGACACAAGGAACACACCTCTGAAATCCAAGGGCTCCACCTTGTAGGCTTCCATCCAGTCCTGCCCGTAGGAGATGCGGTTGAGGTACCAGGGTGCAGAGAGCAGGGCATGATAGCCAGCACTGGTGACATTGGCCATCTCCTCCTTGTACTGCATCTTGTTCTCTTTCCACACGTGGATGATGGTGTCTGGCTTCACCTGAGGAGAACAGGTGAACAATGTGCAGGGGATCAGTGTGGTGACAAGAGCACCACCTGCCCCACAACCTCAGTGCCCTGATCCATCCACACCCCAAAGGGAAAGTGAGGCAGACTTGGGCTCGATTTTTGAGCCACCTCCCATCTGGTTTGCAGGAGCAATGGAGGGATAAAGCCATTTGCAGAGTGTCCTGGGCAGGGTTAAACCCTGCCTCCTCCAAGAACCTGGAGGGAGGAGAGTGTTGGCAGCAGTGTGACAAAGACACCATGAGGGCACCTCACTGGCAGCACCATATGAAGATCAACTCCAGCCCCACAACAGAGCAGCCCCTACCAGCACCAGTACAGCCCTCCCAGTGTCTGACTGGTGTGCTGACACTCTTCACCCCAGCACAGGCAGCTCTCACCTCCACTTTGTTGTCAAACACCTCCTGCCACACGATGTAACCTTTGCCAAGGGAAGAGACGATGTCCAGAAGCCTGGAGACAAAAAAATACTGAGTTTTTGGTGATTCCAATGACCCCATCTTTGGTGGTTACACACAGCCACAGCAGCAGCACAGATATTCCCAACACCCACAGCAGGATGTGAAGGTACTTCTGAAGGAGAAGGGAGAGAGCACAGCCCCTAATGGGGCTTCTTTATCCTCAGTCTCAGGCTTTCTTGTGGTCAACCTCCCAATAAAATGCTCTCTTTGGGGTCAGGGACACACGCTCAATGAGGATGCTCCTGAAAAGGAGATCTGGTGTCCCCAAGAGGGCAGAAGACTTCTGTGTTGGTCACACAGTGTAGCTGCAGGCCCCAAATGCCCCTGTTCCTACCTCTGGATATAGAAAGACTCTAATTTTTTGTAGTCATCACCAAAGCCCATCTCCTTCATGAAAGCACGAATTTCTGGATTGGATCTCCTGTGTGCCAAAGAGAAGAGAAGAATTACAATCTGAGCTCTGGAGAAAGGTCAAGACATTGTCAAGTCTTTCCCACAACGGTTCAAGGCTTGCTCAGGCATTCCCAGTGGCTCCCTACATCCAGCATCACCATGAGCACAGGACAGTCCCCATCCTGACTGATCTCAGACTCACCAACAGGTGAAATCCACCTCATCGCCACCGAGGTGGAGAAACAAGTCTGGGAACACGGTGCTGACCTCTTGGAACAAACTGGTCACAAACTGGTAGGTGCTGTTAAGGATGGGGTTGATGGGCCCGTAGACTCCAGTAGGCTGCTGGGCCACATAGCAGGGAGTCAGGAGGCCTGGAGCACCTGGATGGTAACAAATGCAGGATGGTGAGGAAGGGTCAAAATGTGGCCATGCCACCCCCTACAATGTCCCTGACCTCCCTCAGCACAGCCCAGGGCCTGCCAGGGGACAGGAGAGTAGGGGTGGCCACAGCTCTGGTGACCAGAAGCAGAGGGTGAACCCCAGCACAGGCCATGGAAGCAGAAGAAGGGAAGAGAAAGACAGTGGAATGTCCTGTCACAGCACTCAGACACAGCTGAGCAGAGCAAGGAAGCTTGGTCAGCTGTATCCCCAGTTAAACACAAGATCCTTGCAATATCCATGATGATCTTGGCAGGACAAATATTCCAAAAAAACCTCCAAAATTACACATCTTGGACACAAGAAGAGGGAGGAAATGTTTTTCTTTTGAATTTTGTCCCAGAAGATGGACCGTTGGGTCCCAAATGGCTCCTCCTCAAAGCCAGTCTGTGGGACATGTCTCCCCACACCCAGCTTTTAGGCTCGAGGTTGTCGATCCCATTCCTGCCCCTGGAACAACCAGAACTCTCCTCCCAGCAGCAGCAGCGGGCAGGGTCTGCCCCTCACCTGGACCCCAGGAGAGGGTGTGCCCGGGAGTGTCAAACTCTGGGATGACCCTGATGCCGCGCAGCCGGGCGTACTCGATCACGGTGCGCACGTCGCTGGCTGTGTACACGTGGGTCATGGCATTGAAGGCTCCCTGGGAACATGGGAATGCTCAGTGCCTGGCTCGGGAGCAGAGGGAGGGATCTGCTCACCCGGGTGGTACTTGGTGATTGGGGAGGGTTACCTTCTTGCTGAGCTCTGGGAACGTTGAGCTCTCGTAGGGGAAAGACGGGTCATCCACAATGTGCCAGTGAAACACGTTGAACTTGTTGTAAGCCATGACGTCCTGGGAAGGAACAAGAACAGAGATTAACATGCCCTGCCCCTTCTGAAAGGTCACACAGCTTGCCACAGAAAAGGAACAAGGCACAGTCCCTAAATGCTCCCCAGGATCCAAGGGGATTTGGACACCTCTCTTGAAACACAACAGCACCACAAAAATCTGCAGAGGGCCAGGAGTACTTCTGCTCACAGTAAAATCCCTGTTCTCCCTATTAACTGAGCCAGTGGTGGAGATCAGGAAGTTTAATTCTGCTTGGGATGAGCACAGAACTACCACTGACCTTTGTCTGTTTTCCCTTGCCTTAGAAACAACCCAGGCTTGGAGAGTAACCTGAATTGCAGGAATTCAAGACACCTCAGAGTTTTCTTCTTTTACAAAGCGAGCTGAGAAATCACCCACACAAGGCAGAATCAGTTGCAACAGAGGACAGGACACACAACTAAACCACCCTACCAGAGTTTCCAGGATGGCTTTCAGGGGCAGGTAGTGACGAGAGGTGTCCAGCAGCAGTCCCCGGTGAGGGAAGCGCGGAAAGTCCACGATTTCAGTCTCGTTGATGTAGTACTGCACACCGGGAACACGAGGAACACATGAGCAGGATGCTGGGCACACAGCCCTTAGCAGGAGGCAATCAGGGTCACTGTTGTCCCTGGGGCTGTGGAGCCAGGGCTGCCCTCACTGTCCAGAGTGCCAGCTGGCCAGAAAGGGCTCTAGCCCTTCTTTACCTGCTCAGAAGGCAGGGATCTGGCCAGACCCATAATCTCCATTTGGCCCTTGGCAAGGCTGTGCCACACTGCTGGTACCTCCCTCCTCCCGAGCACCCCAGCAACCCTCAGCCCATCCCCACAGAGGCAGGAGCACTATGGAGAGCTGCCTGCTCCAGATGAGGCCAAGACTCACCGTGCCATTCTCATCTCTCCCAACGAGCTGGCTGAACGTTTCCAGGCCTGCAGAAAAACCACACACAGCCCCTTTCTCAGCACAGACTCCCCCAAAGGAGCAGAGCTCAATTAACAAAGAAGTCTATGGGAAGAGAGAGGCACCGAGAGACATCCCCACAGGCCCGAGGCAGGGAGAGCAGGAATGCCCTTTGGGAAACACAGCTCACCTCGGAGGGCTCCCCAGATGGCCTCAGCAGAGAGCAGCATGGAGCCTTTGGACACGACCAGCTTATCTGGAAAACAGATAATCAGGGGGCTGTGCTGGCATCGGGCCCCACTGCCACGACAGCACCAGCACTGCACCCTGGGATCTCAGAGAACTGAATTTTGTGTTTCTTTTGCTGTTTTTAACCTCTCCCCACTGCTTTATCAGCACCCTCAGGTAAGTCATTCCCTCTGTGCCCCAGTGTCTCAATAACGGGGGGGTTGGTGCCTCCCCAAAGTGGGGGTAACTGCTGCACAGTGCTATTTCCCAGTGAAGGGCAGAGGAAACAGCCACATTCCCACTCCAGTCACCCCCTCCTGCTCCCAACCCCAATACTTACAGCCCTCCTTGGAGTCCAGGCTGGGAAACTCATCACAGCCTGGTGTGGAAATGTAGACGAGGAGCTGCGTGCAGGGTGTCCCCCAGGGCGGCTCATTCCCTGCAAAGGACACAGACATCAATCCCATCCCAGCTCCCATTCCTTGCCTCCAAGCCCACCACCATCCTCCCAGCCCAGCTAGCAATGAAGGCACAGGAGCACCCAGACTTTTAACACATGTGGCAGAAATGGGGACCCTCTCCTGCACACCCCAAAACAGGCACAGGGATGTTCAGCAGGGTATAATTTCAACACAGCCAACCAGGAGCATATGAGCTGATCCCAGCCTTCTGGTGGTGAGGAACTCCACAGGGGGACTTCTCAGGGAAGCTTCACAGAGCACAGAAGAGAGGAGAGACATTGGAGTATGGACCAGCAGCATCCCCCAAGGCTTTCTGGACACCAGCCTTGGCTCTAAACTACAGCCATGACTAGTCAAATCTCCATGATGGAAAAGAGCTTCACCTTTCCAAACTCTCCCAGCACTGGAAGCAAAGTACAAGCCCAAGAGCTCTGCCCTATCCTTTGCAAAGAAACCTTGTAAAAAGGATGCAGAATGACTGCTGAGTTAGAGGGAACCAAAAGGTCTCACCCAGCATCAAAAAGCTCCAGACTACACCTTCTATAGAGCAGGTCCCAGGTGCAGTGGTTGGAGAAATAAACCTGGTCACATTCAGACCCCGAGCAGGAGCTTTGGCCACACTTCCCTAACTGTCTGAGAGCTTCCAAGGATGCACAGGCCTGAGTCCTCACTGAAGTCACTCTCCCAGCTCCAAAGGGAGGTGTTCAACCTTCTCTGGGACACATGGGACTACTCACAGCATTCTGTGGCCAGGATGAGCACGAAGTAGCAAGGTGGGACCCTGCCCATCCCAGCCAAGCTTCGTGCCTACGCCCCCACAGCATTCCTGGGCACAGCCAATGCTCAAAGGGGTCACTAAAAATAGCGAGCTTGGTTTGGAGTGAGCCAAGGCACCAAGGAAACCCCAGGGAGACTGTGGCACTGCCAGCATGCCGGCAAAACACAGAGAGCCTGTGCTCCACAGCTACAGGAGCCAGGACTCCCAGATTTCTCCATGAAGGAATGACGAAACCTCTGCAGAGAGAAGGAAAACAGCTTGAAGCTAGCCCTCTGTTTTGAGCTGGTTGCAGACAAGCTGGTAGCCAAGGCAACCTCACAGATGTGCGAGCAGCACAGCAAGACCTGCTCCCTCCTCTCAGGAAGGCAGCAGCTCACCAAGAACAGCTGCCCCTGGGCCTGGGGACACGGGAAACATTCGTCCTGCTGAGGAGCCTCAACACAAGTGGTCCCACCATCACACACTGAATTCAAACCTGCCCAGGGAGACACTGCCCAACCCACACACAGCCTCCTTGGTCAAGGAGCAGGCAAGCACCACCAGCACCACACCCCGAAGGCGATGCAGACAGAAAACCATCTCCGTCATTTCTTTCCTCTATTAATAGAAATTACTTCCTTCCATCCAGGGTTTCCACTGCCTCTTCTTACTAACCACCCATGCAAAAAAAAAAAAAAAGCACCAAAGGCAAAGAGGTGAAAAAAGGCCTTAAAATAATTTGTGTAGTTGGAGAATCATAAAGCAGGGCGTATGGAAAGGGATGATGTGAGCTCGATCTCGTGATCACAGCGTTGCTCCAAGTGATTTGATGGTCACATTTCCCCTCTGAGAGGAACAGGAGAGCATGAATAATTAGATCAGCTGTTTTTAGTTCCTACCAGCAAAAGAGAACCAAGAGGAGTCTTCTCAGCTCCCAACCCAAAATTTATTTCTACTGCTACTCACTAGTGTGGAAAAAATAAGCCAAACGGTTCCTTCTCTGTTTCAAACCTGCTTCTCTCAAAGCACGACGTGCTCAACACGAAGCCGAGCAGCTTCCAACGCCACCACCCCTCCCTGCTTTGATCAGCAGCAACAGGGTTCACGCTGACATTTAAAACACTCGGGAGCAGAGTTACTAGCTCTTTTTGATGAATGAAGCACTTCACATTCCCTGGGTATGGCGCTCCAGGCTGCAGCAGACCCACGCAGCCTCCGCCTGTGCCAGCTCCCGCAGCTCACCCCTCACGCGCTGTGGGTGCCATCACCACGACGTCGGGGCGCAAGAAACCCTCAGAACCTGTCCCAAAAGCAAACCCAAGCTCTCCGAGCTTTTGCCTTTCCTCATCTTCCCCTACAGTTTCATGGCGCACCCAAGAGCTAATGCCTCTCTGGCAGAAAAGCCTCGCTGCCTCGGGATGTTTAGCAGCTCCTCTTTGGCAGGGGAGCTGCATGGCACCGACACGCACTTGGAAGAACGCACACGATGGGATGCGGAAAGCCCTGCCCCGGGGTAAAGCCTCACAGGGGGCAGCGGGAGCTGCTGGGAATGGGAAGCGCCAAGACCTAACACCCTGGAGCAAGAGCGGTTGCGAGCCCTGCAGGCACGAGAGAAGGAAGTGAAGCGATGGGGAGCTGAAACACTGCCCAGAGGAGAGGGAAAACCGAGGTGGAGGGAACCCTCGACAGCAAGAGCTTAAGCCGCGGAAGGAAACGAAGATAACTAGTGCTGGCTGTGCCAAGCTGGGCCAGGTTTTGCCGTATGTGAGCCACGGCGCCATCGCCCCCGCCCGCCCCCACACACGGGAGAGCCGGGCCCGGCGGGCGCTGAGGGAGGACAGAGCCCCGGAGCCCAGGGGCGAGCCCCCCCGGGCCCCGCCTCACCGGTCGGGCGGGCGAAGAGCAGCGGCCGGTACCGCTGGAAGGCGGCGTCCAGCACATCGCAGCCCGGCCCCACGGCCGAGCCGCCCGCGGCGGCGAAGCGGAACCGGCCGGGCGGCAGCGGGCAGCGACCGCGGCCGGGCGGGAAGCGCTGGGCCTGCGGCTGCGGCCACACGGCGNCCCAGGGGGGCTCAGCTGCCAGGTTTGGAGTTTTGAGGAGGTTAATGATTTAAAGCACGTGTATTTCACCCGTGCTGCACCCTCTGCCACGGGCAGGGACACCTTCTCCTATCCCAGGTTGCTCCAAGCGCCATCCAACCTGGCCTTGGACACTCCCAGGGATGGGGCAGCCACAGCTTCTCTGCCCAACCTGTGCCAGGGCCTGCCCACCCTCACAGTAAATACACTAAATACCTCCTTCCTTAGGTCTGACCTAAGGAGAACCTCACTCGGTTTGAAACCAGCACCCTTTGGCACATGCTTTGGATCCACCTCGGGTCTGAGCATCTTCTGTTGGTGCCACATATTTTTACGAGCAATACTGGGTATAAATCAGCCCTGCATGGGTTTCCAAGGGTATTTTATATGTGGCAGGTGAAATACTGATTGGGTTCTACAGAAAAAAAGCGGGTTTATCCTGTGGTGGAGCGTCACAGTGAAGTGTTGCAGAGATGCTTTCCACATGGCACTTGGCTTTTCCAAGGAAAGCCTTAACCTCAAATGAACTCAGTTTAATTTTGCCTCCACTCTCCAGCTCTGCTCTCCTCAACAATCCCCAAGTCAAATAAAGACCTTAAGCCCAGGTCTTACCCATGTAATTGCCAGCACAAACCTACACGGGAACCAACTCTATCAAATTATTAAAAACCTGTTGTCCCAGAAAACTGCGAGCTGTCAGGAGCTCTGGGAGACAAGCCACAGGCAGGGGAGCAAGCAGGAAATTAAACAAATGGTACAGAAGAAAGCTTGATAAGGGAGATGGCCCCATCACACAAGAGGAAAAAATCACTTTGCATGAGCAGGACACAACCACAGAAAGGTCTGGTGAGGAATTTAAGGCATTGTCCTTCACATGAGCAGTGTAGAGAGAACGGGATCAACAGGGAAAAAGGATTTTGTAGGGAAAAAAAACCTCAAGAAACTGGTTGACAAAGGTTAGAAAAGCAGAAAGCGTGGGGCTGGTGGTGAAAGGAGACGAGCTGGGAGGACATGGGAGGGTTTCAGTGGGGCTAGAGAGGGATGGAGGGAGGTGCTGTCCAAGGCTGAAGGAGGCTGTGAGGTTCCAGGGAAGATTTTGGGGGTGATGTGGAGGTAGAAAAGTTGTGGGGAGGCCAAGCAGCAGGAGGAGATCACAGTTAGGTTTGGGTCTAAATGGGATTGTGGGAATTTGATGAGATTAGTGAAAAATTAAGAGGGGATCTCAGGTGGGGGAAGGCAGGGAGGGGACTAAGGGTCACCTTGAGATAGGGAAGCTGGGCTCCCTGGGGAATGAGGCCAAAGAGAGCCAGATGGTGTTGCCATGAGCTTAACACCTACACAGCAGTGCATCCTTCTTCTCCAGCCCTGTAGAGCAGCAAAGACCACTTGTCTACCTAAGGGAACATGGGCCAGGAACCAAGGACAGGCACAGTGTAGGCCAGGGAACAGCCTTACATGGTAGGTGTACACCCCCCCCCCCCCCAGCCAGGCAAGAAGAGCACAGGGGTGGCACCAACAGCTCAGAGGTCATCCAGTGAAAAAGAGGAACCAAGTGAAGTTCAAGATCAGTCTGGGAATACTTAGGAGCAGGTACACCAACAAGAGAGCTCAAGAAGTAGTTGTCTGGACCTCAGCTTAAATGGAAGTCATGGTGGAGGTCCCAGGTTAATCCCTGACTGGGGCAATTTAAGCTTGTTTGCTTCCTCAGGCTCCTGACAATCCTCACCTACCCCTTGTTTTTCCTATGGAGCAGTGGCAGGATCCCAATTCAACACAAAGATGCAAACCAGGCTGTCTCCTCATGAATCTTCCAGGATGCTGGTCCTTCTCTGTCTTTGCCCTTATCACACAGCAAGAAGGGGTGTGGAGCAGAACACCTGCATTCCAGCTTGTGCCAGGCTTCTGGAAAAGTGGTCCTTGTCATTCCTTGCGTTCAAGTCTTCCTGCTGTTGGTCTGCAAGAAGCTCCTGTGGTCCTGAGCAGGATCTGTTGGCCTTTCCCCGTGCAAACCTCCAGAGCACCAGCTGATGCCGCTGCTTTTCTGACTACATTGATTGACTCCAGCATCTCTGGACTTGTCCTTAAATAGTTTCATTGTATTAAAATTTCAGGGGAAGGAAAAAAAAAACCCCAAACAAGCCAGCTTGCTGCTGCATGGCATCAGGGAATGTCAGGGCCACGCTTCCCAATGGAGGAGATGGAACTGTGGAGGTGCCCTGGCCTGAGGTGGCTCCTCATTTCAGCCTGGGGAGAGCGGTGTGTTTGCCAGCTTATGTAAAGCATTGTGATCAGAGCCCTCAGTCCAAATATTCCAGCCTTTCTACGCATTCGGTTGCTGTTGCTATTTTAGGGGACCTGATGTCTCTGGGGGATGACTCATTGTAGTTCATCTGTAGCTGGCCGACATTAATCCAGACTAACAGTCTGATTTGGGAATGTTTCTTTACATAAGAAAACTGCTTAAGCATGTGTTTAACTGTGGAGCTTGGCTGGAAGAAACTGGATTACACACAGTTCTGTGGCAGGCACAGAGCAGCAGCAGCAGCAGCAGCAGCCAGAAGTTGCTGGTGTTTTTCAGTAGCTTTTCAATAGACAGGCTCATGGTCTCTGAGCATATCTCAGATATATATGTTGATGTGTCCTCCTGGGAAGCCTCTTCCAGGTTAGTTTGGCACGGAATAAGCAGGGAGTAAGGCCATGGCAGGGATGTACTGGCTCGGGTGAGACCTGTGGTGGGGGTACATGCAAACCCCTCTTGTCATCTCTTTAGCTGCAAGAGCTGGAAGCCAAATTGCTGGGGGACACTGCAGAAAACTGTGCTGCACCAGGACAATGCTGCATTACCTGCTTTCTACCAACAATGAATTTGGTAGAAATCCAAAATCCAAATTGTTATGAAATCTGGCTGGTGCCACACTTGAGTCTTTCTGGTTTGTTTGCCTTTGAGGCATGAAGGTGGCCTTTGGGTTGGTAGTGCAGTTCCTTGTTCCACAGCATTTTTTTAGTATATAAATCCATTATTATGTTGCCTAATTCCCTATATTGTTGGCTGCTTTTGCATTTAATCATTTTGCATGCAGATTCCTGTGCTGGTGAGAAGCATCTGAGCCGGTGAAGGAAGAATGGAGGAAGCCATTCATGAGCACCTTCACACAGAATGAGTTTTCTGTTTGCTCTGCTCTTTGAGCTGTCTAGGCACACTCTCTCCTGAATGAAGCAACTCCCAGCTCAAGGGACCTCCTGGTGGTGTGGTTGGACGAGGGCTTTGGAAAAGACAGATCATCTCTTGGAAATACCTGCCTCTGCCTGTAGACCTGTGACTTGAATCTTGACATCTCAGAGGCTTTCTGGGCAAACTCACTCCCTCCATTTGCTTGTTTACCCTCCCTTTCATCCTTGGTAAAATAATGATGGGATTTGGACTGTAGCCCCGAGGGTTGCAGAGTTGAAGTGTCCTTACTTGCGGTGGTGGTGGTCTGGTGGGAGTGTGGTCAGCATGTGCTGGCTGGACCCTCCCACTGCACATCTCTGTATTTCGGGGATGGTTTTGCCTGGCACAGTGTCACACACATGCTGGCAGGGAGCCACCTGTGCCTGTTTCATCAAGCAGAGCAGTGCTCACATTTAAACACCCAGCAAGAGCCCGCAGAGACATTTGGTGGAGCTTCAGCATGTGCACAGCGAAGATCCTAAACACGAGATGACCCTAAATCCACACCCAGGGTATTTTCAGCAGCTCTAACAGCTCAGCCCATGAGGAACCTCGGTGCTCTGAAGCAGGCTGGTGTACGGCAGGCTGCTTTCAGAGCCACAAGCACTTACCCTGGCACTTTTCAAAGCACAGGATGACTCGTTCCCATATCCCTGCATTCTCACCTTGACCACCGTGTATCGATGCTGCCATCGAATGGTTTAGCAGATGCACGTGGTGACAGAGTTTCTCAGCACAGATGGGGCTGAACAGAAGGGACCTCTTTGGCTGGTAAGGCACATGTAAGGGGAGCAGGGCCTGGGAGACTCAGAGTGAGCAGGGAGGAGCAAGGAGAAGTATTTCCACAATCATGAGCTTGAGAGTGGAGTTTAAGACAAAAAGTTTGAGGTGAGATATGTTAATCAGTGTGGAGGATTTGGGGTTCTGGTGGTGTTTGCACTATTGGTATTTATTTGCAAAGCCTTTTTTCCTCTGGATTATCTCCAGCTCGCACAGCCTTAGGGTGGTGAGCTGAGGGGCAGCTCAGCCCACGCTCGTGGTTGAGGTTGTTAATGAGTATGCAGACACCCAAAATTAAACCCAAGGCATCGAGAAAGCTCCAGGATTTCCTTTCTCCCTGTCCATGTGTCTCTGGTGACAGCGGAGAAGAGCTTTTTCCAGAGATCCCACCTGGCTCAAGGAGCAGTGGGGCAGGGGGATGCTGGCTGGGATGGGAGGCTCACCCCAAATCCACGGTTGGATTGTAGTGTGGGGCACCATCACTTCTGCAGTTTTGGTCTCACGAGTCATGGCTTGTCACAGGGAGATGCTGCCACTTTGGGTACATGTGGCTGCTGTCCCCGGTCAGGGCTGTGGGGCTGAGCTGGAATCAATCAGAGCTGTGGATGCGCAGTGACAAACTCCTCGTGCCCAGAGGCGCTGCTCCCATAAATCCCGTAAGCGTGTGCTTAACTTCATGGAGCAAGGTGATTGCAAGGCAATACTTTATTCTTGTCAGCTTCAGTGTTAAGAGTTACCAGAATCACTTGGGTAATTAAGCTCTTGCAAGGATAAAATGAAAACGTGCCAGGTGTCTGTGGAGATCTAAATCATTTCTCAGAGTGGGCAGAGGAGTGGTTCTCAGCTTTCCTTGGTAGCTGGAGTCCTAAAATCCCTAGAGGCAGCACAGATCCCCTCGGGATAAACTGAAGGCAGCAACCCTGCTTTTCTCACCTATCTTTTGCCAACCATCTACAAGGAACCACTGCCCAAGGCCCCATATGAGACCCCTGAGTTGAAAACTCTTTAACAAACAAAAACCTTTTGCAAAATGAATGGCTAAAATTTCATACCACAGAGTATTTTTGGAAGTATTAGTGTAACTATTGCTGTGAAGTGCAGTTTTTGCAGCTGGAAAAGAAAAGGCTGGGACTGAAGGAGGGGAGTTGGTTTCCTCTGTCTGCGGGATGTCATTGGGAAGATCCCATCACTGTTTATAAATGTTAATTACTGGGATCACAGAATGGTTTGGGTTGGAAGGGACCTTTAAAGCTGATGTAGATCCAACCCCCTGCATTGGCAGGGAAACCTTCCATTATCCCAGCTTGCTCCAAGCCCCATCCAACCGGGCCTTGGACACTTCCAGGGATGGGGCAGCCACAGTTTCTCTGGGCAACCTATGCCAGGGCCTGCCCACCCTCACAGGGAAGAATTTCTTTTCAATATCCCATCTAACCCTGCCCTCTGGCAGTGGGAAGCCATTCCCCCTTGTCCTGTCTCTCCAGGCCCTTGTCCAAAGTCCCTCTCCAGCTCTCCTGGAGCCTCTTTAGGCACTGGAAGGGGCTCTCAGGTCTCTCTGGAGCCTTCTCTTCTCCAGGTGAACTCCCTCAGCTCTCCCAACCTGGCTCCAGAGCATCTCCTCTGGCCAGGCTCTGTGCAGCCTCCACAGAGCTCCAGAGCCTCAGCCAGGGCCGGAACAGGGCAGTGTCTGGAGATTTTGGGACACCCAGGGGTGGTTGGGGCACCCAGGGGTGGTTGGGGCACCCAGGGATCGGCAGGCCCTGCTCCCAGGAGCAAATTCTTCCCAAACACACTGCTGGGGAGGTCACCTTGGCCCAGGGTTTTTGCATCCAGAGCTGCAAAACTCCGATAAAGCAAAACCCCACTGTCTGGTCAATGCCTTTCTTGGGGTCCCATGTGGCAGATGAACAGCCCCAAAATGGCTTGTGCCTTCTCCCGTGCTGGCTAGCAGCTGGGCATGTCACCAGCTGGGCAGGACAGTGCTAGCATAGGGTCCCAGGGGGTGACACACAGCCTCCCCTCACAGCAAAGCACCGGGAAAGGACCCGGGGCAACCACCTGAGTCTCCATGGCTTGACATGTGAGGTGGGACCAGCCTGGCAGATGTCCAGCTGGTGTGTCCGGAGCTGAACGAAGCCAGGGCTACTTATATTTATGTAGGGCAGGATGATTAATGCCCTGGCCTTTGCAATTCTAAATAAGTAGGGTAATTAGGGAACTGGCTTTATTGACTAGGCAGTGTGGCATGAGGCAGCATGCGTGCCTGCTCCACACCCCCTGTGTGCTCCTGACCCGGGCAGAGCTTGGGGACCACAGGTTCACAGAAACACTCAGATCTCCTGGTGTGTCTGAAGATGCAGCCTGGTACCCAGTGAGGTTTCTGGAGACATCTACCCAGGACACTGGACACTTCATCGCCTCGGATACCTGAGGGCATCTGCCTGCATAAACCCCTGTTGCTGCAGCCATCATTACACTTGCTGTGCTCCAGCAGGAAATAAACACCCTTTGGGATGTGGCTTCTAATTTTCTTCCTCTTTCACAAGGGATTTGTATTGAGACAGGAGCAGGAAGCAGGATCCTGTCATCTGGCCACCTACGGTGACTCCTGTCCCAAGCAGTTGATGAAATTTGTGACACCTACAGCACATATTGCCTGCTGAGTCTCACCTTCATCCGGGCACAGGGGGTAATAACATCACCACATCCCAACGGCCCCACTTCACCCCGGGAAGAAAAGATTCCCTGGGGCATGAGGCAGCAGAGGGTGAGCACGGGCGGGAGAAGGTGGCCCTGGAGCTGGGGCTGTGCTGGCCTCTGGCATCCCCCGTGCAGCACAGGGTTGGCAGCAGCTGGCTCTGCTCCGGCCCAGGCTGCAGCCTTGTTTCCAAGCCAACCGGAGTTCCCTGCGCTCCCCAAATGGCTGCAGACAATGAGCCCGGCGAGCCTCCCCCATGCCGGGCTCAGCTTGGGTGCTGGAAGCAGGGAAAGCTGAGGCAAAGGGTGCCCACCCCCACCAGCACCCCCGTGTCCATCCTGCCCTGTGCTGGCAGATCCGTGTCCGAGTGAAAGGCTCTGGCAGGGATGAGACCCCCCTGGGAATGGCGCTGGCACCGCATCCCTGACCTGCCCAGGGCACTCGTCAATGCCAGCAGGGAAAAACTGAGTCCCTGCTCTGGTGAAGAAGCCACTAATGTGTGTTCTTCCCTCTGCAAAATGCCAAGTTAGGAGAGAATAAAGGGAATCAAGCCTGGCACCTCTGAAAATCTGGGTATTATCCTCTGCGCTGACCAGAAGGCAATGCTGGAGCTCTGAGATGCCACCCAGCACAATCAGGGTCCCTCCAGGGATGGCTGGCATGCGTTTATCCCATGGAACGACTGAGAATTTCTGCCTGCATGCTCTTAGTGCAGTTTTATTCTGACTTTGAGGCAGTGCAACCTATTTTCCCTCGCATGTCCCTCACATCCCCCTCACACATTCCTTACATTCCCCTCACAACTGGCTCACCACAGACCCCACACCGCTCACTTTTAGGAGTGCCAGTGAGTGCAGAGAGGCCATGGAGCTGCTCGGAGGGCTCAGCCCCCCTGCCCTGAGCCAGGCTGGGGGCTGAGGGTGGGCAGGCCCTGGCACAGGTTGCCAGAGAATCCCTGGCTGCCCCAGCCCTGGGAGTGTCCAAGGCCAGGCTGGACGGGGCTTGGAGCAACCTGGGGTAGTGGAAGGTGCCCAGAGCAGGGGGGTACGACTGGATGATCCTTAAGGTCCTTTCCAATCCTTTAACACTGTGATTCTCACGAGTGTGATGGGGAGCGCCTGAGCGAGTTGGGGGGGGCCTCAGCCTGGAGCAAAGGAGGCTCAGGGGGGACCTTCTGCAACTCCCTGCCAGGAGGGGGGAGCCGGGCAGGGGGCCGGGCTCTACTCCAGGGGAACAAGGACACGATGCGAGAAAACAACCTCAATCCGTTTCAGCGCCCGCACCCTGCCCTCC
>VXBX01009908.1:587918-636255 GCA_013400415.1 Scytalopus superciliaris
CTCCTCCCTCTCCCCCCGGGGCTGCCGGGGCGGCCTCGGTGCCCCCCGGTGACGGGAGAGCCCCTCGCCTTCCCCGGGGCGGAGGTGGTGCCTCGGCACCGCCCGAGAGGGGAGGGGGGCTCAGCTCGGCGCCCCGGGGGTGAGGGGGGTGATCCCCGATGCCCCCCTGCGGGAGGGGGATCCCCCGGCTACCCCGCCGCGGAGGGGGCTCCCGCTCACCCCGTTCCCCCCGTTCCCCCGGGAGGCCCCTCGGGGCCGGCCAGGATCTCGCTTCCTGCCGTGGAAGCGTCGGGAACGAGGCCCTTGGCACTGAAAGGGCTCCTCTTTCTTTGTGTAGTTGCGAGCCGGGAGGGTGAGCTGTGTTTTTTCCTTTCTCCCGCTCCGTCCCCTCGCTGTCGGGGAGGGGGGTTAGCCCCTCCAGCTCCTTCGGGAAGCGGCCGAGTCGATGGCAAGCCCCGGAATTCCAGGAGAGGCACCGCTCTGGTTTTGTTGCCGTTGCCCTCCCCCCGCTACACACAGGGCTTGAACCTTGGCGTGTCTATTTCCAGCACAGACCAGGAGGGATACGAGCAATCCCTTCACAAACATAACTTTTTTTACCCCTCCCCGTTTTGAAGCGTGTCTCTCTAAAAGTGAAATGGACTTCGAAATAACATTTACCCTCTCACGATCAAAGTATCTAAGTCTTATCTGTCGGCTCCTGAGCTTTTGGGAAAAAAATTCCAGGCACCGAAGCAATCTGGCATTCCTTTCTAAATGCTCATGGCAAGGTTTGGCTCTGGCTCACCATCAAGTTTCTGATGCCACTCACTTTTCTGCAGGTGATGGGTTTTCTTTTGTTCCCGTTTGCTCAATATTCAGAGTAAACAGGAGATGCTACTCTCCTGTATGCCAACAGGAATAACGTGAGAGAGCTGTGAACGTTTAATATTGAGGGACCCAGTGCCCAGGGAGCAGTTGTTTTGCTGGTTGTGTGTGTTGGTAAATCCCTTTAAACACGAGACGCCTCAGTGAATGCTTTTCCCCAACTGCCCTGTGCTCTGCAGTGGCTGTAACAGCAGCTTTAAAATGTTGCCTTACGTGCTATAAATCCCCTGTAGTTTATATGGAGCTCGATGCAAACAACTGTAAAAGCATTTGCCTGCTAAATTAGTAAATGGCATTCCTTGAGTCAAATTAAAGTTTATAACTTTAATGATAGTGCTGCCCGTGTAAAGCTGAATAAAGGAGGCTGCCCAGATTAGCTGATTACCCTGCAGTTAAAGAAGATCTCATGGTTAAGCAGAGTTGTTTCTTTGCTCCCAGTTATTGGTCCTGATAAAGGGAGGGGAACACTTGGCAAGCACACGTGCAAGCAGTTGGAAACTTTAAGCTTTTACTCTTTGAATCAGCCATAAAAGTGGTGGGCCTGTGTTTAATGATTAAGACTCTGAAAATCACTGCCCTTACTGATTTTATTGAACACATTCTGTCATACTCCATATCTTTGCTTAAGAAAAGTGGTGGAAAAGTGAGAAGTCCTGAGTGTTCCTGCCTGTGCATTTTCCAGACCAGGCTGTTGGACTCACCTACACATTCTTTGTGAACTAATTTCTTAGACAAGGTCCTGATTTCTGGTCTGAGGGAATTTTTTTGTCCCTCTTACACTGCCCTTAAGCTGTTTGATGTGTGTGCTTAACCTCTGCATTTGAGAACTAGTGGAGAGAAATTGATTTAGGTAATGATCCCCTGCCCCTCACCCCGGGGTGACTGCGGGGAGCCTGACCCCGTGCTTGGGGTGTGTTTGTGCCCCCACAGACCCTCCGTGGCTGCTGCTGTGCTCCTGGTGCTGCCCTGGCTTTGCAGAGTGCACAAAGCCAGCCTGTTCAGGATGTCATGGGGGAAACTCAGGACTCAAAATCAACTTAAGCCCTGGAATGCATCAGAAGAGGGTAGGAAAACACTCAGTTGCTGTGGATGGCTGTTAAATGCCAACTTCCTGCCATCGGATTTCTGGGCTGTTCTGAGCTGAGTTCAGGTGGTGCTTCAGGGTTTGCTCATCCCCACTTCTGTGGCTGCTGGTGAAATCTTCCAGGGCTCCATTCTGTTTATTTCCTTGTGTTTGGCGCCCAACCAGGATTGCTGCTGCTGCTTTTCTGGTTCAGTAAACCTTTTCTGGAGTCACATTGGCTCGGGATCCTGCTGCAGATCCTCGGTTGCAGGGCTGTGATTCACTTGTTCCAGTCAAGTACTGGATGGCTTCGGTCCCTGTGTGTCTGTGTTGGGTTCTTGGTAGCAAACGGTGGTGGTTGTGGTTACGTTTCAGAGTGCTTTGAAGTTACTTGTTGGAGGGAGGATGTAATGCAGGGGCACCCAAAGCCTCAAAACTTCAGCTGTAGGTCTTGTGCTTTATAATCAGTGATTCCTCCATGATCAGGAGTAAGGTGTAAATGGCATTTTGTTTTGCAGCTGCAGCAGAAGGAAAACGGAACAGGGTGCCATGAAGTATCTGCAGGGGGGTATCTGAGCCATGGCAGGTGTAACTATTGAAACACTCCATTTTGGGCAGTTTATTAGCTGACAGTGCTGTAGTTGAAGGGACTGAATGAAATTTGCTTTTCAGGACAGGGCTGATGGGGACTCTGCAGAAGTAGGAGCCAACTGGTGGCAAACTTGCTGGTCACAGAGCCTGTGACTCACTGTGGCATGGAATGGGCTCTCAGAGTCTGCTCAGCACCAAACTGCTCTGTCACTTGGCCTCTCAACACCACTGAACTTGCAGTGAACCAGGCAGCTTTCAGAATGTCTCAAATACTCAGAATATTTTACACTTGCTCTTTCTTGTCTGGGCATAAGCAGGATTTCAGGTGTTTAATGGTGATTTTTGCACAGTATTTGTCACTTATGTTCATAATCTGATTTGACTCCATGTGTCGCACAACAAGAATTCCCCTTGCTCTGTGAATGCAAAAATAGGGGTATGAATAATTCCTTAACCTTGTGCTGTCACTTGGCTGAGGAGACTTTTAAACCTCAGCTCAGAGTATCCCTTCCATCCTGTCGCTGATGAGGCGGAGCAGGGAGCCATTTGCCATGGTATTTGGGATTTTAGTTGTCTGAGTAAACAGGAAGATTTCTGGTGGTTTTCCAGCTGCTGGCAGAGTAACTTAGCAAAGGACTGTAAAAACCTAGACACAGAGGTGGTGTGGAACAAAAGGCTTCCTCCTCCCAAAGGCATTTTCCCACAATTGAATGTCTTGCCCATATTCTTCCTCTCTGAACTTTTGTCCAAATAATTTGCTGCCACTGCTAACTTTTTTTTTTTTTAAATCAGACTGCTATTTCCATCTTTGCTCTAGATTTTTCTGAAAATAAACTTGAAAAATGTTTAGAATGGCATATTTATTTCTGCTCTGAGTAGGGCACATGATGTGCCTCTGTAGCCTGGCTTGGCCCAGTGTTCTCCTTGCCTTGTTGCAAGCTCGTGCAGTTCCAGTATTTCCACGTTGGATTAATTTGCCCTTTTTGCTCACCTTTTTCTGGAGCGTTCTGGTGACATCAGAGTGGTGTCACCGACCACGTTCATTCTCTCTGGACTTCGTAATGGTGAGGTGTTTAAAATACTGGGATGAAGCTCTGAGGTGACACAAAGGGAGTTGGAACTCTTGTTTTCTTTCCCCATCCCACAGCAGGGATCAGGATCCTGGTTGTGGCTGGGTGTTGTCCCTGACCTGCCATGTGATCATGAGCATGGTGAACTTCAAACCTGGGCTTTATCTGGAAGGAGATGACAATCACTGGATCCAACAAAAGTTAGTCTAGCCCAAAATTACCTTTCTTTTTTAGTAAAGCCTTTAAATAAGGTTTCTCAGAGCAGAACAGGGGATGTGGAACATGAGAGCATTCGCAGCAAATACAGGTTTCTCATTTACATGATGAAGGTCAGGTCCTTACTGGATAAAAGCTGTGCCCAAACCCAGGCCCCTCCTAAGTTACAAAGCTGTGTTTGTTGGGGAATGGCTTTTTCCAGAGGCCGGCAGAGTTGAGGCAGTGCAGATATCCCCCAGAATTCCACAGCCCTGGTTAAATGGAGCTCTGTCACGGCAAGTGCAAACCCATTGTTGCAGAAGGGGTCTTATTAAACAGTGACTTCACTTGCTTGGACAAAACATCCTGATTTCCAGGCATAACTTAGGAAATTCAGCACACTGCGGGCAGCACATTCCAAAAACATCCAAAACAGGGATGACTTGCCAGTGAGCCACAGGAATTGCTGCTGTTGTACAGGGTTGTGCTTAAAACTGTATTTAGTGTTCGAGATGACATCTTGGAAACTCGGAGTGCTTGGAGCTGCCTGATGAGCATTAGGTGGGAGTCTGTGGGCGGGAGTGCTCGAGGCTGATGCTGCTTCCATCCGGGTCTGCTCCCAGCAGCCCTCCCCGTGTGGTGAGCTATTTGATAGTAAAATTCATGTCAGGCCCTAAATGTTATGATGCTGGAAGGAAATGCTTTGTTAAACTCCGTGTTTCTGTCACGTGGCGTTTATAAGGTGTTTCATTATAGTAGGAATGCATATAATATTTCCAGGGAATGGAGTAAACTTCATTGTGACAAAGCATTCCTGGAATCTGGTATAAGCAGTCACTGCAAAGCTTTTGGAAATGACATGTTTTCTGTTCCCTGGCTGCCAAGACATGTGGTTCTGAGCATAATAGATTTCTTTTTTTTTTNAAATTTCAGTGTTACCAGGTAGAAAAGTCTTGAAATTCCTCTGGAGACTTAACAACTTTGTACTTGAATGACCCATTTGCTTAGTGCTTTAGCTTTCTGTTTGGCCAAATGTAAATCTCATGGTTGGCCACGTGTGAAAACATTTGCTGCTGTTTGTTTTTGTCTCAATGTAATTTTCCGAAACTCACAAGGAGGCAGCCTTCTCTCGGGGGCCTTGGGGATGCAGATGGGGGCTGCTGTGTAGTGGGATGTTTTTAAAATGAATCCGCAAACACTCGGGTTTTTTAGCTACTTCAGACATTTGTTTCCAAAAAGCAAAAAACTGAACAGTAAATACAGTCGTTGCTGTTCCCTGTGGGTTTAATGCCAGTGAGCAGCACCATTCTTGTTATGCAAAGTGGAACAGTTGTTTCTACAGTAAATTGGAAGCCGATATGCCATGGAGAAGTCAGAACTGAGACTGCAGTTGACGCGAAACAAGAGCTATTTCTGGGCGTTAAAGCATCATTAACCATGAAAACGCAGCTTCCCCTTTTATACTTGTCCCAGGCTCTGACCCCTTAGTTTGATCCTTGCATGAGTTAAAGGCCCTAATAGGAAATAAACCCCAGCCCTCTGATACTCTTTGGCAGTGCAGGGCAGTCCTGTGTCTATTCAGGTGTCCTTGGCACCTGTTGAATTGTTTTCCATTTTCTATTTTGAAACTAATCTCTCTTCCTCTTTACTCCGTGAATGAGGCAAACAAGAATGTGGCCCTGCTGGTGGTGTCAGGGGTGATGGTTGAGGGAAGCCGTGGTTGATGTCCACACTGAGCTCGTGTTAGAACAGGGAGTCAAGGTTTTTGTACAGAACCGATCCGTAGGAGCTTTTTATTTCTGGAAATGTATTCCTCCTCTTAGGGAAGTTGGTGATTGGGAAAAGAACCTGGAATTTGTTAGAACTATGACTTTATGGGAAGTAACTGCAAAGGCTGAAAGTCCCGATGGAGCTCAGTCTCAGACTTGCCTGTTGAGGGACATGCTTCCATCCTCCTGACTTCCAGTCCTTTGGAATTAGTGGAATCGGAGTATTGAGGTGATGATTTATTTTGGTGGCTACGCTGGATCACTGGCAGCCATAAAGAGTGTTTGCAGGCTTTTGGGCAGATACAAGCACATCATGCTGCTGAATTTCATCAAGTCATTCAGTAGCTGCAGCATCTGCAAGGCAATTGCAGCCTTTTTTGTTGTAAAATGGCCTGGGAGTGTTCGGAGCTGCTCGGCAATGCCAAATGGTGCATTTGAGCTCGGCCTGGAATACAGATCCCTGCAGTTTGGGAGAGGGCTGCAGGGTTTGTGTGGGGTGTCAGTGCAGAAGGCTCCAAGGTGGTGAGGAAGTCAGCTGGAGAAAAAAAAATAATTCGATAATGGAAGTACTGATAATATTGAAGTATCTCCACCATCCCAGGTGTTTGGAATGTTGGGAACCTGGAGTTTGGCCTGTATAGGATTCCTTAGCTTGCTTTTAGATCTTGAGCTGTGATGGAAGCGCTGTGTAAATAAATGCTTTGAAAACTGCCATGGGAGGCTTCTTCAGTACCTGAGTTTCACATGTAACTGAGTTTGTACTTCCCAAGTCAGAGCTTGAAGTGCCCCTATAACTCCAGATGCTCTTGTTTATGTGGTGTGGCAATGCAGAGTCATTACTGCTGGTGTTTGGAGGGGCTCACTGTGGTGAGTGTTTGAACGGCTCTGTACGCTGTTGGCACCAGATCTTTTCCTTGTTTTTAGACTGAGAACTTTTTCCAGATGTTGGGAATCATTTCAGATCCAAAGCCTTACGCAGATAACTTTCAACAGTATCTTGGAAGGAGTGAGTAAGCCCTTGTGCAACTGTCTTGGGCAGCTGTGGTGCATTTTCGCATTGCCAGTGGTGTTGCCTTCGCTTCTGGGCAACTTTTGAAAGTGGTGGGGCCCCCAGCTGGTAAAGAGAGAAGAACTTGGAAAGAATTGGCTTCAGAGGGACATGGGTACTCTCTTGGTGTCCTCCCTGTGGAGGAGCATGGGGCCCAGACCGCTGGAGTGGATGGCACTGCCTCTCCATGACCATGTTACAGTGCCAGTCTGTTGCCAGGCTCCAGCATGTCTGTGTGACAGCAAAAGGTTGTGGTCCTCTGTGGATATATTTGGGAGGGGAACCAAATGCAGCTGCTGGGGACAGGGTAGCAGTTGCTCACCCCGTGAGCAGGTGGTGTTGGATGTAATCTTGGAGTAACTGAGTGGTATCCTACATCCCACCTACCTAAACTTGGCTTCTTGGCCTTCTCCTGAGCTACTGCTGGTTTCTCACTGCTGTCCACTTAATGATGCTGCCACACTAAGATCCTTCCTCCCAACCATTTCCAAGACATTCCTGGTTTTGTGTTTTCCTTGGTTAAAAGCTTATATCCCGGAGCACTGTGTGGCACCTCTTGTTTCCAGGGCCAAGCAGCACAGGGATCCTGCCCTGGCCATCTGCCTCAAAATTAGGCCTTCAGGGACACTACTTGTGGCTGAAACAAAGGTGCAAAAGAAAAAAGGTTTTTCCTATGCCTTACTCAGTTTTCTGCCTGATTTCTGGGTCTAATGCACCTTCCATGCTCAGTGACAACACAAACTTGCCTTTTCATGTGGAGAGGGTGCATTTTCATTCACAGGAGATCAAGCTTTCATTGCTTTGTGATTTGAGGAATTTGGGAGCTGGAGGAGATAATCTCAGTGGTGGAAATTAAAAGTTTGGATATTGGCTTATTGTCTTTACAGCCCCTCAGAAAAATTGCCTGTGATTGTTGCAGTAATACTCTGTATGTTATTTCACCAGATGAAGGGTGCAGACTCTAAACTGTTTTCCAGCACATAATCGGGGTAGAGTAGGAGCTCCTGCTCAAGAGGATTCTACTTGGGCACAGTTAAAGTCCTCTCAAAGTGGAGAACACACTTACTAGAACCAGAATTGCACCTGAAAATAGTCAACTGGCGAAATGACTGAGTGCTTTGGGTATTAGTTCAAAGATTATTTTTTTTTTTTTAACTTAATATTTGCTATTCCTGTTAAGGGGAAAGCATGAATAGACTTTCTCCCAAGATAAAGAAATGAAAATTTGAAGTGGTTCTGAAAGTTTCCACTTCCTTCCTGGTATTAGTGAGCTGGATGAGCCTCCAAAGGGGCACGTCAGGTGCTACCCTGCAAAGGGCAGCAAAACTTCTGCAGAGCCACAGAGGAAGGAGCTTGTGTGGGAACGACCCCATTGCATGAAAATGCTGTCAGTCCTGGTTGTTTTTGACCGTGGTGTGCTCTTTGCTGTGTGTGTGCAGGCTGGTGCAGTGGGGGCTGCTCCCTGCAGGGCTCTGCTCAGGGCTATGTCTCTGCTTTTCTGAGCTGAGCCAGTTGGGCTGTGGTTGGTGGGCTCCCTTTGCTGCTTGGCTTGAAACACCAACAACCTCCAGCTGTTTCGGTGCCTTGAGTGTCTGATGCTCCTGTCCCAGGAGGTGCTTTTTGGGGTGCACAGGGATATGCACCTGCAGCAGGGCTATGGTTGCGTGGATGTTGCTCTGGGGCAGTTCCCATTCCCTCTCTGCCTGGATACAGCTGCTTGCAGGGCCAAATACTGAAGGGAATCAGGGAACTCTGATTACAAAGTGCCTCCTCTCTGCCCTTATCCCTCACCCCACTGACCCACGAGCGGTTGTTTTGCTCCAGTTGCCAGAAGTGATGGTGTTTAATTGCTCAGCTCTACTGACAGCACAAGAAATGAATGTGCATCCTCAGCTCAACGTTTCTGTGGCCTGTTCTGGTTATGTGTATAATCACAGGTGCCTATTTAACTTTTGGAAGAGCTTTGAAGAGTTTTTCAAAGTTTTGGTCCCCTCTGCAGCTGGTAACTGTTTGGTGTGCTCTTGTGCAACAAAACACTAATGCAATCAGCATTCCTTTGTCTGGCAGACAGAAATGTGGAGAGAGATTAGGGGAAACCGGGAGGATTCACATGAATAAACAGTCTTCCTTGGAGTGAGCTTTCCTGTGTGGGAAGAATAACTCAAGAGTAAGTTAACTACTAATAATCTACATCCTAGTCATCCAGGATCTGAGAAACAGGGAGTGGAAGCAATGGTGTGGAGAGGAGAGTGTGGGAGAGCCATGTCTTGAGGTTCCAGAGCAGGAGCTTGGAAGTGACAAAGCTTGGCTGATCAGTGTGTATCAAAAGTAGGCTGAACAGCAACTTTTTAATGACAAGGAAAGAAGAGTAAGCCAGCTCTTAGTTAGCAGCATAATTTTTCTTCTGGGAGCAGCAGTGTAAAGTGGAAAGTCTTTGGAGTAAAATCCCATCTAGCGTGCATGGAAGAAAACATCTATAATATGAAATAACAATTTAATAAAAAATAGCAATTTCTAAATACTGTGAAGATCTGATGAAATACTGTGTCAGATGCCTTTGTTTTGATAGTTTGTAATATTTCTGTGGTGACCGAAAGGCTCCCTGAGCAAATAAAGGTGATACTCTTTGATTTATAGACGTTATAGATATGCATTAGCTTGTTCTGTAACAACCAGTCTCTTTGTTTTACTTGGTAGAACAATAGGCTTGAAATAGCCTTATTTGTATTACTGAGGGAGTTGAAATTAATACTTGGAAGTGTGGGGAAAACTGTTGTTAGCTGGGATGATAACTTATAGGAGGGGACAGTGGAAGGGCTTGGAATTGTCTTTAGGGATGACTGGGATGGTGGGTACTGAACCTGTCTGGAGGGAGAGTATTTGGGATCTGTGTCCTCTTGTGCCATGGTGTAAGTCCCTGACTGGTGTCCTCCTGTCCCTTGCCAGGATATCTCTGGAGGCAGTGCTGGGATTTGGGGAAGGGTGAATGCCAGCCTGCTCAGTGCACTTAATTATTCATCAGTCATTAGCGTAATTATTCCTATTGCTGTCCTGCACATCAGTTACAAAGCAGGACTGATTAGGTGGGTTTTCCTCTTGCAGAACCTCAGTGGCAGTAGTGTTTTAATGGGAAAGGAACAGGGGATATCCTTGTCAGCTGGTGCACAGCCCATCAAATACGAAATTGCACATCCAGGTTTGTTTCCTATTCCCTGCTGAAAGGGAATAGGGAACAGGATCTGTGCCTACCTGCTGGTTTAACTCAGCTGCCTCAGAAACACTCCAGAGTGCAGGTCTGTACAGAGGCAAGTCTTCAAAGCCCTTAAATGAGAAAATGGTGAAAATACTGGAGGTTTCCCGTTCCCCCCCCACTGCTGCATGAGTTGTGTTTTGCTATTTCTGTCTCGAATCCCACCAGACTATTTTCCCTTAACTCGAGGAAGCTCAGGTAGCTGGTTAAAAATACCTGCAGCAATTAGAGACTGCAGTTAGAATTCGAGGTATATCTTGTTGGGAACAAGAATGAACAAGTGATTGCTGAACTCCTCATGCCTGCAGAATATCCTCCCTTCAAAGGTGATTTCTGCAGAGCCCTCGGAGGGAAAAGTTTTGGGGTGTAAACAGGCAAAATTACTTCTTGTAGCGGAAATCCCGGCTTATAAAATAACGTGTTGCCAGGGCTGTGTTTTGTTGGCTGTAAAACTAAGAAAGAATAAATGATCAGAGTATGGTAAATAAACTGCCAAGTCATCATTAAAGAATGGCCCAAGCTAGAAGAGGCTTGTTGGGAAAAGGATGCTGGCAGGTTTTCCAAGTGCAGATGCAGGTTGTGCCAGCAGAACAAAGTGCTTTTGCAGGTAAAGCTGTTTTTTGCAGGGAAGTGGTACAAGCCATAACCACATCTGCACTGGGGCTGCTGCCAGCCTGAAGGTGCTGCCAAAGATTACATCCCCAAGCCACTGCTGCATTGGCTATGCCTTCCTAGGCCTAAAGAGTTTCTTAAGATGGCTAATTATTATTTTTTTCCTTGGCTGAGAGTTGTAGACCAAGGCATCACTGGATGGATGTACTGCCCCTTTGTCCAGGTGGCATTGTGTGTATAAAACATACTTTCCCAGTGATGGGGAGATGGAGTCAGCCCAAGGGAGATGGTTTTTTTCTTCCCTAAAATGCTATGGAGTGTGGTGGTGCTTCAGTGAATGGGGAAAAATCCCTCACTCTCTAAGTGAAGAGGGAATGGATCATAAAAGTGGGTGGTGCTTTGAGGAAGGGACAGAATCAGAAGCAATAAGGGACAGAGAACTGAAATAAAGTAAAGCACCTAGTGCTCACCAAACTGAGGCCTGGAGGAGAAAGAACGTGGAAGAATGTAAAGGATTTCCCCCCCCCACCCCCCATAAAAATTCTTTAATGCTCTTGTAAATTGCCCCTGGCCACAAATGCTTGGGCTCAGCCCATGTTTCTCATTGGTCAGGATGTCTCTGAAGGGTTAACATGCCACCAGTGACTCTGTATCCAGGTATTTCTCAGCTAACCTGTCCATTGCCATTAAAGAAGTTACTAACTGGGATGGCTTTTCCTCAGTTGTCACATAAGACCTTTGTCTTATACGTTTTTGTGGGTGCCACCTCACTGTGCTCATGGAAGAAGTTATCATTCCTTACAATTTTCTTCTTCCTGTTTGTATATTTGTTGGAAGATGTTAATTGCAATGTTCTGAGGTGGAAGTCAGGATTCAGGACCTGTGAGATTTTTGTGTAGTGACTTATTTCCCCCAAGAACCTGTGAGCCTGAGAAGCTCTGATTTCCGGGGATAAAGTTCTGTTCACAGTCAGGTTGTTCTGGAAATGACTGATCTTTAGGAATTGAGAAGAGTTGTCTTGAGGGATGTACTGCTTGGCTGGATTATATCTTCGGTATTAAACAACTCTGAGCACCCTGTGATAGATGTTTTCCAGTAGTGCCCAGTAACAAAAGCAGATGGGAGAGAGATCACCCAAAGCCTGAGACTTAACCAGCATTTAAGGGACACATTTATGTTGAACATCCTTGGGGGCTGATCCTCTGCTTGCACACTGGCTAAAGAGGGGGCCTCCTTCCTTTATTCATCATCTGGAAGGACCACTGAGACCAGGAAAAGGACAATTTCAGAGCCTTTTGCAGAGAACTTAGAAAACTTAAGCCTGAGAAAATCGAAATTAGTTGTTTTGTTGGTGCATATTGGAGCCTACAGACAGACCTGCTGTGGATATTGTCCATGGAAAAAGGACACAAGTTACCAGGAATTTAACCTTCCCAGTATAAGTGTGTTGTTGAGTGTCAGAAAAACATCTCTATCGTCTCAGAGTTTGCTTGATTGTTTTCTAAACCCTTCAAGTCTGCCATGGCATCACTATTTCTCCAAGTTACTTCTGATACCTCCACTGAGTGCACATAGCACCCTCTTAACGCTGCTGGTGCCTCAGGACCAGGTGATGCCTCTGAACATTCTCAGAGCAGCAAAAGCAAAGTTCTGTTGTCCTAAGGGCGTGCAAAATCCCTGGAGGAGTCCTGGGTACTGCCATCTGGGAAGGGGCTCACTGGCCAGGCTGAGCCAGCCTGTCCTTCATGCTGCAGGAGCTACCAGAGCCAGCAGTTTCCCTCCCTGATGGGAGTGCCAGGCTCCCTCAGATTTATGGAGCCCAGGATGTGGGTACAGCCCTGGTCAGGACATGGCAGGGGCCAGTGCTGACTGGTGAAAGAGCAGAGTCAGTGTACTGGTACGTACTGGAGTGAGGGAAGAGAGCAGGGAAGGGTTCTTCGGGACTCTGTAAGACTTGTACAAGATGATTCAGAGGTAAAAAAAGCAGATGTACAGTTTCTCTTTCAGCTTTATTCCTCTAACAGCTGTTTCTTCCTGCAAAGGGACAGTTTGTGGAGCTCACATCAGCAGACCTGTGCTTTCCCAAAAATACATGGGTCATTCAGGAGTTGAGTCACTGCACACAGCGTTCCCCTGAAACCCAAAAGTGGTGCTTTGGCTTGTTTGCCTTTTATCAACTTGATGGGTAGCTGACCTGACATATGCCACTTCCAGTCTTTCCAACATTGACTAATAAAAGACCTTAAAAAAACCAATAAAGTGTATTTCTGTCTTGTTGGGCTCACATAGTTACGCTGAGGGCATGTCATTGTAGATAGTAGCAGTACTGCCAGGGTTTCCTATCAGAATCTGGTGTTTGGTAGCCCAGGTGAATACAGCCCCCAGACACTGAGGTGGAGAGGGCTGGTCCTGCTCATCATAGCTGGTGGGATAATGGAGGAAACAAGTGGCATCAAATTATACAGCAGTATAACTTATTCTATAGTTCAAAGTCTTCGGGTCAGGAAGATTTGGGGGTCTGTTGACATGGACAAGACCCAACTTTACCATGCCTGACACAGGGCTCTTGGCAGACTGAGTCAAATTTCTTGGAAGCAAGTCCCTGTTGTCTGAGTTGTGCCAGCTCAGCCGTGTGGCCACCCAGTGATCCTGCTCTGGGTTAAAATAAACCAGTGACCCCCTTCCCCTGGGTCACTTCTGTGTCCAGTTCACTTGTGCTCCCGTCACTGCAGGTCCAGCAGCCACGGGCTGAGTGAGCTTGTGCTGCTGCTGAAATGAATACTGTCTGTGCTGTTTGTTCAGGGTCTGGTCCTGCCAGGTTAACCTGCTTCAGGTTAAAGTAATAACCTGGCTAGCTCTTACTTCATCTCAGGCAGGAATAGAGCTGGTGTGTAGCTGAGCCATTCTGGGTGTCTGGATCTTCCTCAGCCTCTCTGAAATCTGGTGTAGGAAAAGAGGTTTCTCACCCATGCTCTTGGGCTAAGCTGGGATGTTTTGGTACCTATTGCTAGTCATTGAACTCTGCCTTCAGTGGGCATTGTTTCTTTCTGTGGCAGAATGCGCTTTTGCTTTCCTCTTGAAGCAACATGGTATGTTTTATTAGAGACAGGCATTAGTGAGTTATACTGCTCTGAGACAAGAATTGAAACCAGCCCCGTGTGGTTTTCTAGTCTTCCAGAGACTGTGCAGAGCTGACAGTGTCAAATGTTGCTTCTTTCTGCCATTGGGGTGCTTGTGATTTGGAGAAAACCAAGTTCTTCCTGTCTGATGGTGCTGGATACGTTTGTGGTCCGTGTGTAGGAACAATGCAGTGACTATGTGATGGTCCAAAGGGAGTATGGTGGGGCAGAAGTTTAATAGGGTGTCCCCAGCCCAGTGCTGCGGGTGCTCCCCCACAGCAGGAGAGGAGATCTTGCAGAGCTGCTGAAATAGTAAACTGGGAGAATTATACGGAAATGATGCCATTGCCTTCTCCTACTCTTTTAAGGCAAGTCTTTGCAAATCCGTGAGTGGGAGGCAATGGGTGGAATACACCCGTTCCGAAGCGTACTCTGGCA
Source organism: Scytalopus superciliaris (assembly GCA_013400415.1). Taxonomy (NCBI): domain Eukaryota; kingdom Metazoa; phylum Chordata; class Aves; order Passeriformes; family Rhinocryptidae; genus Scytalopus; species Scytalopus superciliaris. The sequence goes on from VXBX01009908.1 coordinate 601,941, forward strand.
TCCATGTGATCCCACTCTGCTTCCCAGTACGGCAGCAACTCCGGAAACAGGAGCCGTGGCTCGTGTTGCTTACCCAGATTTGCTGAGCTTTTGCTCGTATGTTGGGATTTCTTGTGCTGGGAGGCACCAGAGGGAGGGGAGTACTTTGGGTGATACTGCTGTTGTGGGCAGTAAAATAGCAGTTCAGACCCGTGCTCTGTAAAGGGTTGACTTCATGCTGTAGCTAAAGGAAGGAGAACCCAAAATGTTCTTAATTAAATAAGGGGTAACATCTCTCCGTAATCAAACACTACATCTCCTGGTATGGAAGGAAGCATAGCTGAAGTGTTGGAAGATGCCTTCCCTGATTGTTTTTAATTTGTGTTGTAGCTTCTGCAGTCATCTGAGAGCAGCAGGGCAAATCCATCCCATCTTCCTTTCATTTAGAAGTATTACAGCGTGAATTCAGTTTTTACATTTCCAAATTTGCTAATTCATCCCGGAGTTGTTGCTTTAGTGTTTTCTTTCTGATTTTTAAAAGCTCTGTTAGACAATGGCTCTTCATTGCAGCTCCTAATCATTAACCTGAAAGCTTTCCAAAAGGCTCAGAGAAAATGTAAAGCAGCTGACTGCTTCATTTCTGTCTCTTGAACCAATTAACTGAAGTAATAGAGTTTTCTCCAAAGTTGCTTTTATTATCTTCCCCTGCTAGAAGAGCGTGTGTTCATCAGAGCTGGAAACACTCTGTAAGTGCAGAGAAGTTACTACAAACCGAGATCATCAGATTGAGCTGCCACTTGGTGCCATCACATAACGGTACTAATTCAGTAATTCTGTAAAACTTAATTGTCAGAATTAGGAGATGATGTGTGAAGGGAAGTTAATGAGATGAAGAAGGATGTAGAGTGCTATGGAGATGATGGGCACGGGAGCTGAAGGCTGTGGATGTATTAATGGGAAGTTAGAGTTGAGGTGGCAAATGCCAGATGGAGGACAGCAGATGACAAGAGTGACAAGGAGTAGCCTGGCTTCGTGTGGAGTTATTTGGAAATGCCAGTGGCAGGAACAGGTACACTTTTGGGTGGTTCAGTGCTCAAACTCAAAAAGGTCACTTTATTGTGGCTTTATTGTGGGATGTGGAATGCAAAGACAATCCCCTCAGGAGGTGTGTGGAGAATCAGTGCTGCTCATGTTGTTGTTACTATCTTTTGGAAGTTTGGAAGGTGAAGGAGTATCCCAGGCCCACCTTCAAGTTGTGCCGTCCCCATAAACCAGGAGATGGCCAATGGCAGAAATGTGATTCCCTGCCAGGCCTCAGGGGATGGCAGAGAAGGAGAGGATGGATGAGTGGTGGCAGACTGACCTGCTTAGCTGCTGTCCTCTTCTCACAGCAGCCCTCTGATGTTCTGGCTGTAATCGAGCCAGGGAATATTAGATTACATGCAAGTTTTCCAGTAGCTTCTCAGAGTGCTCCGTTGGTGTTGTCTAAAACTAGTAAGTCTGAGGAGATCACGACCTGGAAGTACTCAGCACCTAGATCTCATCTTCTACCGTGGGTTCCTGGGAAATTTATTAAGTTACCAGAATGAGGTTTTGTGCTTGTAAGATTTCCTCTAATTGTCTCTGGAAAGAATGGATACAAATGGATCTCCACCAATGAAGGTTGCTCAGTGCACTTGCAGAACAGCGCGTGCTAATGGTCGTACTGTGGTGTGTTTCAACAGGCTAAAAGCTGATGTAAACCACTTGCCAGCTGTGTGTTTGTGTCCAAGGTTCCCTGTGTGAGGCTGGGAGGGGTGCAAGTGAAGAGCAGAGACCTGGTTACTGCAGAGTTTGGGGCTGGTGCCCTCTTGGTTCTTACCTGCCGGAGCAGGTTTGGTGCGCGCTGTGTGGTGTTGGCCACATCCCTCCCTTGGTGAGGCTGCTCCTGCTTTCCCTGCTCCCACAAAACGTGACATGTGGGTTATTTATCAGCACTGCCTCCCCTGGCACGGTGTGCACGTGAGGAGCTTTGGAGATGCTGTGTGATCCCGCACGTGCTCGGAGGGCAGCGGGAATTTCCACTTGGTCCTCTCCTACTGCAAACACCGGGGTTTGGCTGTTAAATATTTACAGTGGTGGTGTGACACCCTGTCCCCAGGAGCCACCTCTCTGGAGCAGATGTTTGTGCTGCTTGGTTCCAGGCCAGCATTAGGGTTTGGTGGCTCTTTGCTCCTCCAGTCTTTGCTGTCAACTGATGGGAAGCCATTGGTTTTCTACTGCTGGGGAATTAAAATCCTGTGTAGTGTCATTAATACCAATATTTCCAGAGCGCAGAAAACCCAACTGGAAGCAGTATCAAACCCTTGTGGCTGTAAAAGCCTCTGCTGTTGGGATGGAGATGCTGCAGTTGGGATGAAAACTGCTGGAATGCAGAAGCTGCCAGGTGTAGAAAGCAAACCCAGGCATGACATGGAAAGAAACAAAACCATTTATCCATACTGTGTCTGGAGGAGGTGGGAAAGGATTTTGGTGGAGAACTGAGCTTAAGTTGTTCTCAAATGGGTTTTATTTGCAGTGAATGCTGAAACTGAACCAGGAACTTCCTCCCAGCATGTGAGGAGAAGCTGAACTGTAAAATGTGCTTTTCTTGGTAATAACAGCAAGAATTAACTGTGGAACTTGTCTTGATGGATGGAAACATGAATGGATGGACTGCTCCAAACTGTCATTCAGCAAACTGTGCTGCTTGGAAATTCTGATTTAAGCTAATGTCCTAAAAATATTTAATTTATAATTCATTTATGCATTTAAGTGCATCCGGATTCCTCCTTCCAATTCATGCTTTCTTATTTTGACAGCAAAAAAGTATCCTAACTGGTATCATGACCAAGCTTCCAGGTGAATTAAATTCTATTAAATTATGGAGTTTTATTTGAATTAATAATGCTGCTTTGGAGAAGTCCAGACTTTTGCAGGGCTGTATCTCCTGCTTGCATTGGTGTGCTGGAGCATGGCAACACAGATAAGGACAGTAAATGTAAATACCTCCAGTGAAAGCCGTGGTGGAGTGGGATCAGTTTGAAGCACATTTGGGACTTGGCTCCTTTGTTAGCCTAAACAAATACATATAAAATCCCCGCTGAAGGACTGAGCGTGTTTCTCTCTGGACAGAGCTTTATTCGGAACGTTTTGTCAGGGAATCTTTTGAAGTGCCCGGAGATTTCCAACAAAATGGCTGCTTTGCTCGGGTTTGTTCCTATCTGGGTATCAACAGGCTCGCTGCCCTCGGCTCCAGGCAATCCGCCTCGGCTCCCACATGTAAAATTTAATAGGTGGCTCTTGTAAGGGAGATGTGCTGGTTCAGCTTTCATAAGGAGAACGTGTCAGCTCTTCCCTCCCTTGCTGTCCCTTTCGGGCAGCTTTCCTTAGGAAAATTCCTCTTTGTAAACACAAAATAGCCTTAATAGGAGCTCGTTCTTCCAGCCTCGGGAGTAATCCCGTCTGAGCAGCAGCGTAGCCTGTTCATAACTAATCTTGGAGGTGTTAGTTGTAGGCAGTAATCCCCTGTGCCAGAGGAGAAGCCCAGCCAGCTGCAGAGCAGAGGCTGCACCATCCCAGTGCTGCCAACACGGTGTTGTTTAAATATTCCATTAATGTTTCGCAGCGGGAGCGTCCGAACCGATGGCTGGGGGCTCGCAGCAGCACAGGGAGGGCTGGAGCAGAAGTGCAGTTGAAACATCACAGTGTTTTGGTGTCCTGTGTGCCCGAGGACCAGGACACGCCTCTCACTGAGGCAGATGCTGTGGCTGACTTCCCCAGCACTGCTCCCAAATAATTGTGAGGAAAGCATGTGTGTGTGTGAGCAGTTCCTGCAGAGCAGCTGTTCCCGGTACCCTGGTGGTGTGTCTGGCCTTAAATTGCAACAGTCCTTCATGCCAGAAGTTTGGGCATTTGTTTTCAGCTGTGCTTTGTCTCCTAGCTGCCTCCCTGCCTTGTCTCCTGTGCTCCCTGTGTGCTGCCAGCCGAGGTTGTATCTGCGTGCAGGGATGAGCAAGGGCATGGCTCTGTTAATCCCACCTTTCTGTATCTATGAAACAACCAGTTCAGTTTTAAACACCACATCTTGGATGTGGCAGGCAGCAAAAGCAGGCAGCCCAGCTCCTTCTGGTAGGAGCTTGTCATGCTGCTGCTGTTTCCTTTTCTTTTTAAAATGAACATGTTGAACCTGTAGCTGGAGGAAGCTGGAGCCCAGCAAGGCAGGAGAAGGTGATAATACAGTGTAATCTTCAACAACAAGTTTTGTACGCTGGCATTGCAGTGCTGGGATACCTGGGGGGGGTCTGACCTAGGGAGTCTCGTTTTGGAAAGCTGCAGTGCCAGCGTGCTGGGAAAGTGGAGAAACCACAAATGAAACCCTCTTGTTCTGCATGGCCACATGTCCTTCATTGAGTGGGATTTGCTGGATCTGCCTTGTTGTGCTTAATAATCACTGCAGACCACTTGAGTTCCTTATTAATATGCCATAACTTATCCTGCAGTGCAGGGGGAACCTTCTGTCTTTTTTAAAAGTCAGCCAGAGACCACTACCTCAGCTGCCTCTCAGCCTATTAAGTGATTAATAGGTATTCCCAGAAGCCTTAATAACTGGCCAAGTGGGCTGCTGTGGCAGAAGGTAGGACAAGACTTCAGACTGATTTTAATTAAAGCTTTCTTAATTCTGTTGCTTGAGAAATTAAGGAAATAGTGTTTCTGTGTACATCTGGCAGATCTCTGGGCTGAGTGAAGACTCCTTGTGTTGAAGAACTGTGTGCTTTGCTGCCTGAAACTCATAACTCTAGATATCATAACCAAGATAATCTAGAGATAAGATTGGTTTATTTGCTAAGGTATGTTTTCATCTTTGATTAAATCGCTCTAGGAATTGTGTCTAAGTGAGCTTTTAAGAGCTCCTTTAGGTGCTGCTACATGATAGAGTTATAGGAAAAGATATTGTGGAGACCCAAATACAAAGCAACCTCGAAAGATTAAAAACTAAACCCCGAAAGAGGCTGCTGGAGGAGCCTTTTAGTGAAGGAGATCTTTAAATTCCCATACAGCTTCCTGTTGGCAGGACTGACTTGGAACAGTTGCACGGCTTGCTCCCCTCTCCGCGGGGCTGGATCAGGGCTGGATGCTGTTGGAATGGGGTTGTCATCCAGGCACCTTGTGAATCACAGTGAAGAGCTTGGAGCCACATCACCTGGGAGACTGGTTCACATAAGAACTGGGACCACGTTTTCACCACACTGTGCTTGGCAATCCCCACTGCTGGTATTTTATGCCCCATACTGTGTAGATTTGCCATCCCAGCTGGTCTAACCTTTCCGAAGCTGCTTTTGTTCACATGGGCTTTTTAAGCTGGAAAAATTCTTAATTTGGCCTTAAACAATCTGTGCTGGAATTAATAAGAGTCAGAACACGCTGCAGAAGGAAAGGAGTGTCACTTTTTATGGTACAAACCACAAGATTATTCTTTGTGCTTACATTTTCACCCCAGGGCTTTATTTCAGTGAAGATTTTGTTGGCGTCGGTGCTAAAAGATGCTGCCCTGCTTTCCCCCGTGCTAATGCAGCTGCCTGTGTGGTCAGGCAATCAAACAGATTGGGGAGCTGATTCCATGAAAAAAAAAACCAACTTAAAGGTAAAGAGGAGATCAGTTTCTGAGCCAGCATTTGCAGCGTTGCAGCATGAAATGGCTGTACTGGTATGGACTGGTGAGCACAGGACGTGCAGGGACAGGGTGGGATCGCTGCCGTGGGGGACAGCATTGGCTTTTGGCAGCTCCACGTTGTGGCTGTAGCTGGAGGGCTCAGGAAATCACATTGCTGGTTTCTGTCCTACTTTTCAGCAGCTTCAGAGCGTCCATTGAACATTGGCCCTCCGGCAAACTTCCATTTTGGTGTCAGATGGCAAAGTACACACAGCCGCTCTCAGGGCGCTGCTCTTGTCTCCCTTGCATGGAAATGGTCCTAAAACTGAGCCCAGAGTGTGGATTTAGGGAGCTAAACCATGGTTCTGGGGTGTAACAGAAGCCATATGGCTTGTTGTGTTTCTCAGCTCGTATAACCAAACCCTTGGCTGGGGATACAGATTTAGCTGGAAGAAAAACTTGTACACGAGTGAAAATCAGCTTTTATTTTCCGTGCTATTTCTCACCTTTCTAGGCTGTATTTCCTTCCTTAGCTGTATGGCTTTATGAGTATGTTCTGTGCTTTGTGAACATCTGGGGGGCTTCCAAGGACTTAGTCGTCTTACACTGGCAGCCAGTTGTGTTCTGGGAGGGTTTCCAACCCAAGTGTTTTGGTGGTCAGGGCTGGGACAAACAAGGAATATTTTGCTCTGCAGGTAGGGTGAGGCTGTGGCAAAAATGGGCAGGATGGATGGAAATGAGCCCTTCCTGCATTTTACAGACATCCTGGGGTCACATTGTGTGGGCACGCTGGGTGTGGACATGCTGGCATGTGATAGCAGTAACTAAAGTTCCTTAAGTCTTCAACCAAATCCTCATTTTATATAGACACTTGGATTTACAGAAGGGATTTTTTAAAGATTTCTTTGTCAAGCTTATGATAGCAAACATGTATTGTCTGCACAGATGTTGTTATCAGACGCACTGATTTTCCCTTTGCCTATTCAAAACTCTGCTTAGTGTTCTCATACCAGCTTGGTTACTCAGTTATTGATTGTTTTCCTTTTCTTTCTCCAGAATCCAGCGACTATCACTCGAATACTGCTTAGCCATTTCAACTGGGATAAGGAGAAGCTGATGGAGAGGTAAGAGGCCACCTTAGCATGCAGCTGCCTTGTGCTTCAGACCTGCAGGAAATGTTTGTTCCTGGGTTAATGTGAGGATGGATGGATGCACCGTGTATGGCAGGAGAAATCTCTTGTTTAAGTCCTTTCCCAGCTAAGAGTGACTCCTTGATTAAATATTATTAATCCCTATTAGAGTTAGAAGTTGTGGAAGTTGCCCATTGGAAAGAGGGATTTCCACACATACAGGCATAACATTTGGACAGGCTGTGGAAAAAAGCAAGCAGGAACAGGTTCCTGTTATCTTGCAAGTGTTTTGGATTTGGGTTTAGCTGCTCTTGCCTGTCATGCTGGCATGTGTATTCCTGACATGTTTATTTACTAGTCTGGCCAAGACTAAATTGTTCCTGACTGATAATGCTCCTGCCTTGTCTTCATCTCTGCAGCTCCAGGTTTTTTTCAGTGTGTGTGTGTGTAAATAATGGCTTGAATTTTGCCTCCCCCTCCCCCTCAGAGCAGAGTGTTTTTTGCTTATTTCTCACCTTTGATTCCCAGTTGAGGAATGCTGCTGGTAAAGGTACTTTTTATAGTTTGTTGCACAGTGGAGGCCAAATCCAGCTGCAGTAGTAAATGCACTGGGGTTTTGCCAGTGCCAGTGTTGGTGTTGAAGAGAGTTGAGGGAGCTGGAGAATTCAGTTTGCTTTAGGAGTTGGGGGGAGAATTAATGTGGGCCAGAAGGAGCAACAAAGGCCCGACAGGCTCTTTACTGGTTGTTGTGGTTTTGCTGGTCTTAACAAGTGTTAAGTTGCCAGTGAGTGGCTGGTGAGGGCAGAAGGACTGAGGGCCTGATAGGATTGTTTGTTTGACTTTCTCTTAGTTACCATTTCCATTGCCTGGTGATTAGGGATTGGGAAGGTGGGAGCCCTGTGGTCTGTGAACCAGGAGCAGTTGGTGGGACTGTGAATTGATAAATGTCACTTAATTGAGCCCCTGTAGTTTGGTGTTCTGTCACCCAGGGAAGGAGGAGCAACAGGTTTTCAGACTGTTAGTAGTTATTTTGGAGTATAAATATTTCTGCTATTCTGGGCTTAGGGATTTAGGACACCTTTAGCCCCCTTTGTAGCATTTTCAGTTAGTGTGGTGCTCAGGTATCTTTTATGTTTTGTTTAGCCTACATGTTGTTTTTTTTTCTGAAGTGATTGTGGTTTTTACAGCTTTCTAGTCCTGGCTTTATTTCCCTGAGATTGACCTCCTTTAGCTAATGTTGGAAGTCTGAAAGCTTTGTGTTACAAATATAGCCACTGTTTAACTTTGGCTGCAGCTGTTAAACATTCTGATTTAGTTCCTGCTCTGCAATGTGTGTCCACTTTTTTGTATTTGAGTTTCTTGGGCTGGTTCTCATGGCCAGGCTAAAGTTCACCCTCCCTGGCTGCCTCCATCTCCCTGCGAGATGCCTCTGCACAAGTGTAGCTGGAATGTCACCCCTTTATTCAGCAGGTTCTGTCCAGGCTCATTGAAAGCTTGTTTAAGGCTGCCATCAATTTAAAAAATAAAAATTGGGCTGTGGTTTTATTTTCAAAGGGAGGTGTCAGTCAGTTCCATGTGAGGTATTATTGTTAAGGCTTTTACAGTTTTCAGCAGGACACTTCAAGTACCCATTAATGTTTACAAATCCCCAGGTAAACATACTCGTTAAAATACTTACCTTAATTCTATAGGATTACCCCTGTGAATAATGGAACATGACCCTTGCTTATGCAGACCTGTTGCTCACTGCTCAGTTTTGGTGCTGATTGATGTCCTGTGGTGTTAGAAAAACACCAAAACAGGATCTCTGGGGTACCTGGTGCTGCTTTCTGGCACTTCTTCCCCAAATAACTTCCATGACATCCTTTGGGGTGTTCAGCTGTGTTGAAGCTCTTGGTGCTCAAGAGGATTTCATGATTGCTGTGGTGATAGATGAGGTTTAAGGAGAGGAAAAAAAAAACCCAAACAGACGTTTTCCTTGAAAGTGCCTGTTGTTTAGGGGTGTGTATTTACAGTACCATGTCAGTGCCTGTTTTACCTTAGCTCATGGTGAGTCAGCACGACCTCACAGCAGCCTTATCAAGCCTGGCCTGGAGTAAGGCACATAAACAAAGAGCCTTCTTTTTGGATAAGTGGTGAGGTCTGAGCTCATGACATGAAAATTGCCGGTTTTTAAGCCACTTTTTTCCCCCCTTCTAGCCTTGTTATGCATATTTTCAAGGAGCGGGTTGTTACGGTCTGTGCCAGCTTTGTCCTGGAATAATTGCACCGTGGTGTTAAGAGGGCAGATGTGTTAGAGGTCCACTTACCACAGAGTAACAGCCACGATTAAAAACCTGCCCTGTCCTGCTGGAGAAACAGTAATTGTTTNGAAGTACTCTGGTTCAGCCTCTGCTGCGTGTCCTTTGGAGAATAAAGATGTCAAATATTATGTTTTCCTCTGTCTCCTAAGCTTGATTCACAGAGACAGGAGAGCAGCAGGTGCAGAATGACCAGATGACCTCAGAAATAACTGGAGGAGGTGCTTTAGCTCATAACTTTATCTTGATTACCTGCCAGCTTTCCTGTGGCTGATGGTGTCCCTCCCTCCTGAGGGGAGTTTTGGGGATGAACCTCTGCATGATGAAGAGATTAAAATGCAGCTTTCCTGCTTTATGTGCCTTCCCTGGTCATTTTTGTCAAAGGAAAAGTGTCTGAGCACGTAACCAAGGCCTCATTTAATCCCTGGAGCACAGCCAGAGGTGCAGCAGCCCCTTGTAGGTGCTTATCTTGGTGGCCACATGTCCCTGCTCCCTCTGAGCAGAGGAGGATGCCAGGATGGCCCACACTGACCCTTCTCTACACACCTGCTGCTTTCCTTGGGGCAAATAAGTACTTTACACTATTCAGCAGAGGCTGAGCAAGTGAAAAATGGTGTGTGGCGGGAGTTTAGATGTGGAGATATCTTTTCCTGTGAGTGTACCGATGCTCTGACACTCACAAATGCTCTTTCACAGGAGTAAATATCCCAAAGTGTGTACTAGAAGCAGGTTTGTTTTGCAGTGAAAAGGCTTTTTATCTTTGATACTCCCATGGATAGGATATGATTTTGTCTAGAAAATGGTGATTAGGCAGTTACAGACAGCAGGAGGAAATTCTGAGGAGATAAAGGAGCTGACAGCTTGATCCCTCTGCCAAAAAGACTTGAGACTGCTGTGGATTTGGTCTTGATAAGTAGAAGGACTTGAAAATAATTCACTGGTTTGTCCATTAATTTTAAAATAGCAGAAACTCCCAACTTAGTGATGAAGAGAATGCTTTTTGAAGAATTAATAGGACAAATCCTCATGTATCAGAAGTGCTGGATTTCTTCAGTATCTGCATTGTGAAGGGAGAGGAGGGCAGAGGATTTAAAGGCTGTTAAAGGTGCTGTGCTCCTCCCTAGGATGAAAATAAGGATGAAGGCACCAAGAACCAACCCTTTAATAGAGGGAACTTGAGGAAAAGTCAAAATCCTTGGAGATCCTAGATGGAACCTGTTAGTAAAATCCCTCATCAGTTAATTTAGGGATGGATGTTGGTGTTAATTAATTTGCTTGGCACAAATCTGTTTGGAGGCATTTGGTTCAAAGGAGGATCCAGATGTGTGACAGGGAAAAAAACAGCTGTGAGGATCCCAGCAATGGAAGTGGTACAAAGTGTCATGGAAAGTCCCACTAACACTGAGATGGAAAAGACTCTGGAGTTTCTAGTGGGGATTAAAGTGGGGCTGCTGTCATGGAGGAGCTCTGGAGAAAGGCAGACTCGTTTGGGGTGCATGAGGAGAGACCTGCAGGAGAAAGAGAAGGAATTGTAGGAATTACAGGCAGTTACCTGGGATTGCACTGATTTTGCCTCTTTGGGTTCAAGGAGGATGAATGGAAGTGGAGGTTGGGGTTGGGAAGGTTTGCTGGGCCAGGGAAGTGGGGAATGTCAGTGGGGAGCTCACCTGCTGTGGGAGGGAAGGGTTAGAGCTGCTGCCTGGGAATCCTTGGAGCAAAGAGCACGGGAAGGGCAAGGGGACATCTGCTCACATGGATGGTCTGTGGTGATGCTGGAGCAAGTGGGAAAAGGGGATGGTAATTGGAATTTAGGATTTGTTCCTAAGCATTGAAGGAACTGGCACACAGTTTTCCCACTGAGCCCTTGATGTGTTTGCAGAAGGAGTGGTGGAGCAGTTGGAGAGCTTTATTCTGGAGTATCCCCTGGAACTGTGTGTTTTGTGGGAGATCCAGGTTTTCTTCTGCCTTCTCTAGAGCTCTGATGGCCTGGTGACAGCACACTGTTGAGACACACACATGCAAATAGTTGTGGGAGTGACTTTCTCAGAAGGAGAATGCATGAAGAGGAGATGTCATGGGGAAACAGGAATGTTATCCATAGGTATTGGAAGGTGTTTGTAATTCCAGGTGAAAAAAGTCCAGTTCCTGGTGTGGATATTCACCCTTAAAGACCAGCCCACTGTGACAAATAGCTCTGGTATTTCCATAAGCATTTAGCTGGCCGTGAGTACCAGGATTCAAGGGGCATCATTTGTCTTCAGAACTCTTTTCCTTGCAAAGATCAGCCCCAGCTGTGTCTGCTCTCCCCAAATGGAGCATGTCCTGCTGCCTGGAAGAGCAGTTGGAAGGCTGGAAACCTTCTGTGGAATTAATATTTATCTACAGCTCTTAATAAACTCTCAGTGCCTGTAATGGGACTGCACTGAGTTCACTCACTCAGATTTTCTAAATGTACGATTTTATATATATTTATATTTAAATAGAATATATAAATTTCTATGTATAATTCTCAAGAGACAGACAATAACTTTGTTAAATCTCTGAGCTAACACTGAAGAACAGTGGCAAAGCCTTGTGGATGCCACAGTGCCAGAATTCACCACTTCCTCCCAAATTTAGTGTCCTGAAATTTGAGATCTATCATATGTGAACTGCATCAATATGAAACAGCAGGAAAATTAATACTTTTTAATTGTCAGTCAGGCCTTGTTGGTAGGCAGTGCTGTGAGGGAGCTGGGGAATGCCTGAGTGGGTTTGACTGGGGCTGGATGTGCAGGTGATGGAGCTGGTTAATTGTCTGATTTAATGAGCTCTTTGCAGCTGCTGCAAGATGGTGAAAGATGTGAAAGATCCTGGGAAGAGGCTGAGCTGCCTAATAACAATTCTTTCAATCTGGTCCTCCTCCCCAAGTCAAAGAGCTTTTTATAAACCTTCAAACCAGTATCTTTAAGGGAATAGAAATTAGAAAGGAAGTGGTATTTTGTCTCCCCCCAACAATTTTACATCCTCCTTTCCACAAGGTACGTAATCTTTGGAAGCGTTGTAAATCTGGAATGGTGTTTATTAAAATACCTCAGGTTGACTGGAGGCAAAAGATACTCGAATGGCTGGTGGTTAGAATATTAGGAAAAATGGAAGGCTGAAACTGGAAGGAGAATTGAACTTGGGGCCCTCAAACTTGTCCTTCAGGAAGGTGTCCCAGTGCCTGGACTGCGAAATAAGATGTTCTTGCTCAAGCTTTCCTGTCCTGGAGTTTTAATGCAAAGCAATCACTGGGGGAAATCATGAATTACTTGAAATGCAGGTGAAGAATTGAGGATACCTGAATTTCAGGGCTGTGCAACTCAGGGTGTAATCTCTGAGGTGATGCAGCTCCCGGTACCCCCTCTGTGTGTGTGAGTGAACAGTGTTAGACACGTGGCTGTGTGAGTTTGCAAACACTGAAAGCAGCTTTGTCGGTGTAACTTCCAAATAGGCTGGAAATTGACTTAGAGTGAAGGGAGTTGAACTTGCGTTCTCTTGTGTGTCGTGCAGGTACTTTGATGGCAACTTGGAGAAGCTCTTTGCAGAGTGTCATGTCATCAATCCAAGTAAAAAGTCTCGGACGCGCCAGATGAACACGAGGTCGTCAGCCCAGGATATGTCTTGTCAGATCTGCTACCTGAACTACCCAAACTCGGTGAGTGTCTGACCAGCAGCTCCCCCAATCTCCTGTGTGAAGCTTAATGTTCTCCTGCAAGAAGCCAGGGAGGATGCTGGGGCCCTGGCAGCACTGTAGGAAAGCTCAGAGAAAAGCAAGCAGGTGATTTTTGCCCAGGTCAGATACCAACTGAGATATGAAAATAAATGGTACATAAAAGGAGGAAAAACTCGTGGAAAGCATGATGGGTGAAGGGATTTACTTAAATAGAACGACAGGGCAGGAACCAGCTTTTAGAAATGGTAAATAATGATACAAAATGAACTAGAAAGTCTAGAATAAAACAGTGTAGAAATAAAATGTGGGTATCTTTGGATCTTCTCCTGTTTGTGCAGTACCCTCTCAGGTGAGGGTAGCAGTGCCTGCAGGGGCTCTGGGTCAGCCTCTTGGTTTGTTCTAAGGTGGGGGATGGCAGAACTTCTTTTTGTGGCTGCTGACAAAATCAAAGCATTCCTGTACCTAAATCACAGGTCCAGGCTCTGCTGTGACTTCCCAGGGGCAGGACATACTCCTGGGAGATCCTGGGACAAAAGGAAATGAGTGGAAAGGCTCAAAGAGGAGAGAGTTCATCTGTGGCTTTGCCAAAAGGCAGGATGACACAGTGAGGAATCGTTCCCTGGCTGGAAGCTGCTGTTCCTGCCCCTCCAAAACACCCTAAAACATGCCTGACCTTCCCAGACAAAAGGGACTGCTCTGGGTGTGTTTTCACAAGGATGGGAACCCCAATGAGCTTTGGGGCTTCTGGGCAGCCCGGGGTGAAGTCCCCTGGTTGTTCTGGATCAGGCAGAGCTGAGCAAAGCCCAGTTTCAGGCCTCACAGTGTGAGCTTTAAGATCACTGCTGCTCTCGAGCCAGGAACCACAGGGCTTCGTGTGTCCCCTCTTAAGCCTTGTGTGCACAGACTTGCCTTTTGGAGAACAGCTGGAGAGGTGAATCGTTGCTTGCTTGGTGTAAAGAGGTGCTTTGAAAAGAAAGACAAGCTTGAGAAACTCATTTGGGTCTCTACCTTATACTGAAATTCTCCTGCTTAATCACTGCAGGCTTTCCACCTTAGGTAGTAAGGAATGAAATTCGATTTTAGGCTATGCAACATTTTAGATGAAAACAGAAGGAGAGCTGAGGGAGGAAAATGGAAGGAGAAATCTCAGTGTCCATCTCCAGGAAAGGGCTTTGTGGAAACATCCAATTTAGATTTCATGTTCTTAATACATCATTCTCCCCTTTCTCATGTAGTTGCTGTGCTGGCTGGAGGTACAGCTCAGGCCTTTCCTCTGCCTGGGGGTACATGTGCTGCCTGGGAAGCAGCTTGCTGGCTCCTGACAGGAACTGCACAAAGCACACTAACACTTCTGAGTTTGTAGCTCAAATAGCACATTAAAAATAGCAGTGGCCCAGTTGGTAGAAGAGCAGATTTTTAGCTGGACCAGTGAGAAGTGGCAGGTGAGCAGGGCTGTCTCTGTTGTTGGCGTTATTTCAGGATACATCAGAGGGGAACCCCTGTTTCTTTGCCATACAGAAAAGTTGGAGCCTACAGGAAAAGGCTGTAGTGTCTGTGCTTAAGATGATTGAAATCTGTTTTGAAGCTGTTTTAGTCAGTGTGAATTATAAATTCCAGGATTATGTTTATGTTCAGTACCTAACCTAAAATCTCATCTTTGAAAATCCTCTTGCAATGGTCAGCTAATTTTTTTTTTTCACATAAAAGCTGGGGTTTTTTTCTCCTGAAATCCCCTTTCAGCATATAGAAAGCTGAGAGTTTGGAGTCGTTAAGAAGTTTTGCAGTGTGCAGTTATTGCAGGAGTGTCAGTCTTGGATATTCACCCCCTTCTGGGGTCATTGCAGGTGGTTCTTGTCTGCAAAGTCTCTGTAGCTCCAGCTGTGTCCAGAGAACTGGGAGTTGAGGTTTAGGAAGCGAAATGAGGCATTTGATGTTCTCAAACCCTGCAAGTGTGAAAACTTCAGGGACTTATTTTACCCCCTCTGTGTCCCCATCAAGCAGTGCTGAGTCCCAGCAGTTATTTTGGGTGAAACCCTTATCAGTGAGACAGGAACTGAGAGTGTTGTGGGCTTTGCCTCCCACCCTCGGGGGCCAGGCCGGAGCTGGGGGTGTTCTTGGGACCACCCTGCTCTTGTCCAGACTGGGGGTGATGAGCATGGATGGGGTGACACCAGAGCTGCCTCAGCAGTCACTGTTCCCCTTGCAGCTCAGGGGTTTATGTCAGCCCTTTTGCTTGGCTCCCTTGACACCTCCTGGCAGCTGAGCCAAAAATAATTGGGAACTCCCTCAAAGTAAAGAAGAGCGGAGAGATACTCTGAATTCCTTGCAGCCTGGTGGGGCTGCCTTTCTGTGGGCATTTAGCAAACCTTCTCTCTGCCTGAAATAACCAAAACAAGCCTTAAATGAGGATGTGTTCTGTGGTGGTTCCCTGGGTGTGCCTGTGCCTGCTGCAGGAGTATTTGGGTTCATTAAGGGGTGATCCCCTTGCCTGTGCTTTTTTTCCCCGTCACATGTGGAGAAGCCCTAATTCTGGGAAGAGTCAGTGCTGCCTTTGGGATGGTTGCATGCTGTGGCATCCCCAAAGTTACAGATGTTGGGACTTGTTTACCATAACCTGCAGCTCCAGGGGACATTCCTTGGGCACAGCAGCATCAGTGGAGCATCAGATCCCTTGTTAGCTGGCACAGTGAGGGCTCAGAAAT
This sequence comes from Scytalopus superciliaris, assembly GCA_013400415.1. Classification (NCBI taxonomy): domain Eukaryota; kingdom Metazoa; phylum Chordata; class Aves; order Passeriformes; family Rhinocryptidae; genus Scytalopus; species Scytalopus superciliaris. The sequence continues at coordinate 617,420 of VXBX01009908.1, forward strand.
TGGAAGTTCTCTATTTTCAGCCTGGGACCACGCAGGCGTGGCCTCCTCTCTGATTTTGTGGATGTTCTTGTTGGGGTGGATGTCTCTGTTTCTGCCTGGAACAAGGCAGATGCTCAGCTCCCTTCCCAGTGGCTGCTCAGGTCAGACTGAACCGTGTTGCTGCTCACAGGTTCCAACCTGTGCTGGTGGCAGGAGCCAGACCAGAGTGAATCACAGCCTGGGAGCCCGTGGGAAGGAGATGCTGACAGGCACCTTCCCTCTGCAGTCCCAGGGATGAGCAAAACCTGGCTCAGGGACAAAATAAATCTGTAATGGTCAAGGAGGAGGTTTGGGAAGAATATTTTCTTCAAATGGGTTCCCCTTTCGTCAGCTCCCACCATCCTGCTGCTGCTTCGGGCTGTTCTGCAGAGGAGTTCCATGCAGGTTGATGGTATCTCAGGGTGGAGTCCTGGGTTTATCTCACTGTCTGAGGAGATTATGGTTTGAAAAGCTAAGCCAGCAAATATTACCTGTATAGTGGTACAAGTGAAGTGTTTTAAATACAGTTTTCCTTGCCCCTGGCTCTGGGTATAGAATAACTCTAAGGTGACCAGAGAAAAGCACCTTAATTCCAGTCTTTCCTCAGCAGTGTTTGCTTCTCCACCCCTTGTGTAACCACTCAGTGCCAGATGGAATCTTGACACTCTGTGCAGATGATGCAGACAAGGATGGAGTTGTCCTTGTTGTTCTGTGACAGCTGATCATTATTGAATTTTATTTAGTAATTTACACCTGCCAATTAGGATCTTTAGTGTCTTCATCTGATGAGGATCTGAGTTTCAGGGGGAAGTTTCCCAAGGAGGTCTGGGACTTTTGGGCAGCACCCATGTGTGCCAAGGGGGAAAAAAAGGAGGAATGAAGACTCTGTATAATGTTATCACCGTGACCTGTCTGGTGTTGCATTTATTTGACTGATTTGCAGAGTAAAACAGGAGAGAGGTCCGTGTACACTCCTCAGACAAGGATAAATTTAAATGGGCAGGCAGGATGGAAACACGGGCCACACCTTTCCTTGCTGCTGGCGTTGGGGATTAGAGCCTGGCTTTGGAAGCGTGACTGAAGCTGCCTGGGCAATGTTCTGTAGTGGTGATGATGCAAAATAAACAGCACTGCCTCAGGTTCGGGGTGGGGGGTGAGCTGCACAGTACCAGGGATGAAATGATCCAATGCCCGGTGTTCTCTGTCATTGCAGTACTTTACTGGCCTGGAGTGTGGACACAAGTTCTGCATGCAGTGCTGGAGTGAATATTTAACTACCAAAATAATGGAGGAAGGCATGGGACAGGTAAAATGTCAGCTCACCTCGTGGCTTATTTCTGGAAATTGTGTGTGTTGGAGAGGAGGAGGAAAGGAAAGGGAGAGTCTTCACCAGTAGAGTTAAAAAAACCAAAAGAGCAACAAATTAAACCCAAGCCCCAGAGGTTTGGGGGCTGCAGCCTCTGCCACAGGTGAATCTGGAGGGAACTCCGTGGGGTTGGGGCAGGTGGGGGGAGAAATCTTGCACACCTGGGACATGAGAGGGCCAAGGCACTCTTTTGTTATGGACTGTAGTTAAGTGTGTTGCCTTGGAATTCTTTGTGAAGCAAAAATAGGATAAACACTGTTCCTCCCACACCCTTTTTGTGTTTTTCAGACCATTTCATGCCCTGCCCATGGCTGTGATATCTTAGTGGACGACAATACAGTTATGTGAGTATGCTCAGTTCCTGCCTCTTGGCTTTTCCCTCTTTGCATTTTGTTACTCATGTGCTGTTCAAATGCTTGTAACAGATTGCACTGAGGCTTTTAGGAGCAGAGAGGTCTGTTCTGATACCAGAATGTCTCTTGACTTCCTGTGTAACCCAGAAAAACCCATGTGGCAGCACTGGGAGGAAAGACTCCCTGACCAGTTCGGTCAGTGTGAGAGCAGAATTTCCAAACCTTGTTTAACTGCTTTGTGCATTTTGTTTCCTTTGATTCATGTAGGAATTTAGGCCTTCCTACCCAGGCCAGCCCAAGTCCTGTAGCTGTAGTTAATGGGTGACTCAGAGGGCACGAGTCCTGTGGGCTGGTGCAGGGTGTGTTTTATGTCCTCTGATGGGGAGCAGTTGACCCTCAAACACCAGATTTGACTGAGCTGGTGTGTGAGGCTGTGCCACTGCAGTGATTAAGTTGTCCATCTGTAGGATGACTGCTCAGATGTGGTGGAGCAGTGAATTCCATGAACTTCCTTCTCTTTTATATTGGGGGAGGTTATTGAATGAGTAACATCCTTCGTAATTCTGAACCTTCATTAAGTTCATTTTAATTCTTCTTGCTGAAAAGCATCTCAATGGGGGCTTATTCTGTTACCTTACTCTTTCCTTCCTGAAGCCTGACTCACTCATTGATATTAATTTGCTGAAGATTATTACCAGTTGCTTTCAGAGTAGTGATTTTTCCAGTGCCTCTGCAGCAGTGGCCCTTGGTTAGTCATGGAGTGTAGGCTGTGTGGAAGTGGAGCGAGCTGAAGTGCTTTCCTGCCCTTCTGAGGGCTGGTTTGTAGAGTTCAGTTTCTGGAGACTGAGCTCAAGTTGGCACATCTTGGGTAACTTGATTGAGATTTTTGTTTACCAGCTTGAACTTCAACTTGTGGTGTGGAACGCTCTCAGCAGGAAGCTCTTTAAGTGTTTCCTTGATTGCAGCAGTTGGAATGAGCTGTTCCAATAGTGCATGTGAGGCAGAGTAGCTGAAATCACTGGGGGCTGTGGTGGCAGCAGCAAGGGAAGGATGACAGAAGAGGAGAGCAGTGCCGTGGGATTCCCCCGTGCCTGGAGATGGCAGAGACAGGAGGCCTGGAACAGTGAAATGGCATCTGGATGCTAAAGCAAACAAGGTGCCTTTATCTAAGTAAAACCATAAGCATTTTCTAGAGGTAAAAAATTCACCTAGATTTCTGGGGGAGGAAGATGGATTTTTTGCAAAAATCTAATGCTTTCCTTTAAAAGTCAAGATGGACAACTGGCAGTCTTAGAAAATGGCATGAATAAAAATGTAAGGAATCCCAACTGGAATCTGTACCCTCTTCTGTGTCCTTAATTATTCTCTTTGTAGGTCTTTTCACTTTACAAAGTCTCCAGCTCTAGGTTTCCAGGCTGTAGAAACCCAGGATTCCCACTCCATGTGTGGAGACATCAGTCTGTGTCCATCAGAACAGGGACACTGGGCATGGGCTTAGTCTTTTAATTTGTCTAGTTTCATTTATGATTTGGCAAAAGACAATAATATTCCAAGCAAAGTCGTGAAGGTCTTGACCTGAGTGGTGCTGTAGGGCCTAGAGCAGGTGAGGTTGTTGATATGGGGCCATCAAAGCATTTTGGTATGCTCTGGTTAGTCATGGCAGGACTATTAATTTAAATTCCAGTTCCTGATGTAGTCTTACAGTACAATAAATTTTTGAAGTGACATTTACTATGTCTAGAAGCACAAGTATGGGGTAAAAAAGGCAGAATTTACAATTTGTATTAAATTAAAATTGGCCTTTTTCAGTCTTCCCTGAGTTTGACTCCCAGACTGCAGGCTGGCCATGGACACGGGGCTGAAGAGATGCTTTGTCAGCTGATTTGCTTTATTTTAGCCCTGGGAATTGAGCTGCCACGTGCTGTGTTTTATGTAATAACCAGCATGTGGTTTGGTGAGGAGCTCCCCAGGCTGCCCAGGGCTGGGATTTATGCAACATCCCTAATGAGCATTGGCAGGATAACATGCAGGAGGACTCCTGGGTTGGGCTGCACCTGAAATGGATAAGCCATGATTCCAGTATTTATGGCCTGTGGAAAGCTGTGTTCCACAGCAGGATTTAAGCCAGGATCACCACAAAGGGCACGTTAGTCCAGCTTTATATTTACATAAATGGGGAAGACACTTCAGTCGTGTCTAAAATGCATTTAAAAAGGTGCTCAGCAATCCATAATCAAACTAATTTGCATGTGTTGGGACTGGTCAGTCTGCAAATGCCAGCGGGGTTGGTGTGCCCAGGAGCCAAGTGGTCACCACGCTTTTAAAGGGTTCCCATCAGCCCAGTTTTCCTCTGCTCTCCCACTTCCAATTGGGAATTAAAGTCCATGTGTGGAATTAAAGTCTCTGTTGTGTCTACCCTCGGTGGTGCTGAACTCAAATGAACTCTTTGTGCTACGTAGATTAAAACACCACTAAATTTCTCAGCTGAAGCTGTGGCATTCCTGTGATAGTAATTCCAGTGAAACCCAGATAACAGGAGGCTTCCCAAAGTTGGGAACCACACAAGGGTTGTTCCGGGGCTTTTTAAAGGGATTTACCACAAAATGTGCATGTTTTACGTAAATGAACTGGTTAAATTATTTGCTTTGTTTCTTGGACTCTTTGGGAAAGTGTTTTTAAATAAAAGTCCTCACACCAAGAGGTTCAGTTCTTTTGAAAAGCATGAGCTTTCTGGTTTTGAAGCTTATATAGATATATTTAAATACAATGCATGTAGTTTTCATAATAATGAATGATCTCACAAATAAATAGAGAACAGGTAAGTACAAGAATTACCTGCAAGTATAGAAGGATGAATCAGACTCATTTCTCTCTCTTAACTTACTGGATATGTATGGAAAAAATGAGTTTTCTGCTACAGTTTCTGTTTCTTCCCTTCCCACAGGCGTCTGATCACAGATTCCAAGGTTAAATTAAAGTACCAGCATTTAATAACCAATAGTTTTGTAGAGGTGAGTTTTTATTTGAAATTTTTAATTGCTTCGAGGTTGTTTTTGTCTTGCATATGTACCAAAATAGAGACTGGAGGGTTTTTTATAACTGCAGAGCAGGTTGTTTTGCATAATCTCTAATCAAGTATGACTTTAGGGGTTGTTTTGTAGCCCTTTGGGTTACAGGGATAGTTGTAGAAAAAGATTAAAAAACCTTTAACAAAGGACCTAGAGATGAAGAGAATGCAAGAGCTGTAGTTTAATGTACAGGTTCTGAGGAGCATTTAATATTTATGGCTCCTGAATATTACCTGAGATACTTGACGTTGAAAACCAGGAAACACTGTAGTAAAGGGGAACGTGCCTTAAACATTTGTCATCTGAAGTAAAGCTGCAAAACTGCTGTGAGCAAAAGCAAAGATAAAACTTGGGAGAAAGGTGCTTTGGAAGATTATTCCCCTGCCCCAGTTCCCCAGCTGTGTGTGTCCAGGTTCACTGCAGAGCCCAGGGTGGAAGTTACTGGCATCGAGTTCTCAGTCCTTGTTTGAAGGGCTGTTTGGTTGGCAGTGGCCGAGGCTGTGGCCAAGGGGTGGGGGCAGGAGGAGTCCCTGTGCGTGTCCCTGTCCCACCCTGGGCTCTGTGCTTTGTCCCGCAGTGTAATCGACTGTTAAAGTGGTGTCCCGCCCCCGACTGCCACCACGTCGTCAAAGTGCAGTACCCTGACGCCAAACCCGTGCGCTGCAAATGTGGCCGTCAGTTCTGGTAAGAACAGCCACAAAAATACCCCCCCGTGCTGCTCCTTACTGGCTGCCTTCAGAGTGCGCCGGTGCGAACTCGTGGAATCCACACTGCTTTGGGTTGGAAGGGACCTGAAATGTGATCCGATGCCACCTCCTGCCACGGGGCAGGGACACCTTCCATAAGCCCTGTCCAGCCGGGCTTTGGACACTTCCAGGGCTGGGGCAGCCACAGCTTCTCTGGGCAGCCTGTGCCAGGGCCTGCCCACCCTCCCAGGGAAGAACTGCTTCCCAGTTTCCCATCTAACTGGCAGTGGGAAGCCACTGCCCTTTGTCCTGTGCTGTTTCGAAATGGCACTTGAGGGATTTGATGATGGGGAGGGGTGTTGGCTTAGATGTTTCCTTAGGACTGGCTTTGGTCTCTCACTAGAACAATGAGAAGAAAACTTCCACTCTTTAGTTAAAACTACAATTATCTGCCCTGTTTGCTTATTTTCCTTTCTCTTTCCCTCAGCTTTAACTGCGGTGAAAACTGGCATGATCCAGTTAAATGCAAGGTGAGCACATCCAAGTTCTTTTCTAGATACATGACTTGAAAAAGTTTAAAGTCAATTTATGTGCAAGACTTAGAAATTAAGCCCAAGCTTGGCTTGTCATAGAGCATCCTGAGTTGGAAGGGACACACAGGGATCCTTGAGTCCAACTCTTGTTCCCATCAGGAAGCAGAGTGGCTCACCTGTTTGGATCACAGGGTGTGAAGAAATCATAGTGGGGGCCTTTCCTGCCATACTGGGGGCCTCAGAGTTGGGCCTTGTGAAGGAAAGTTGCCTCAGCCAGGTGGGAGCTGGTGGAGGAGGAGGAGGTTGTTCACCTGTGACCCTCTGCAGAGGGATGAAGGTGCTTTATGGACAGGAAGCATTCCTTGTTTCTGCCACTGTTTGGTGCTTTGTCAGGCTTGTGATCTGTTGTACTGAAGGAATTAGTTTGCTGCTGTGCCTGCTGCAGTGCCCTGGTCTGTAGGGCTGTTTGTGGAGCTGTCAGGAGCTGCAACCAAGCCTGGGACCCTGTGGCCTGTGCAGGGCTCAGGGACAGCTCTGTTCCCTGCCTTGAGGACACAATTTGCCTTCCTAGGGACACAAAACCTGCACTGGGAATGGGGAGGGGAAGCCCAGCAGAGCTTCAGCAGGGTGTAGCTGGTATTCCCAGGCTGGACGTGGTCAGGTTATTGTCTAACAGGTGCAAGCAGTGTTTTGCTTTTGTTACTTTGATAAAGCCACGTTCTCAGTAAGGTTTAAAAAAGAAATGAGCATAAGGTGAGCATTGCAGGCTGGAGGAAAATCCTGGCTCATGTAAAGCTCGGCCTCACAGAGGGTCTGACAGCTGTTTTGGCACATCACTGTTAAAATCATAGAGAGACTGGTTTGGGCTGGAAGGGACCTTAAAGGTGATCCAGTTCCACGTCCTGCCATGGGCAGGGACACCTTCCCCTATCCCAGGTTACTCCAAGCCCTGTCCAGCCTGATCTTGGACAAGAATTATTTCAGAGTCCAGCATGAAGTTTGTATTGATTGAACTGAAGAGCAGCAGTGAGTTTGCAGAAGTGTTTGAGCGGTGCTCGTGCTCGCTGGGTCAGGCTGCAGAACTGTCTGCACAAAATTAGCTGCTGTTTGCACAGTTTTCCAGCACCAACCTCCCCTATTCCCATGTGGTTGTGTGTACCTTCCCTTAATGCAAGCAGGTGCCTTGGGAACATTTGCAATTGCTCTGTTTAGACTTAACTTTCTTCTTTCACCATTTTCCTGACAGTGGTTAAAGAAATGGATTAAGAAGTGTGATGATGACAGTGAAACTTCTAATTGGATTGCAGCCAACACAAAGGTGAGGGGGTTTCTCCTGTTTTATCTATACATTTTTATATAGATTTATCAGATGAAAGGAGCATCAACCAAATTCCTCTGCACTGGGATTGTTTTTTCTGTTCCATGTTAAGAGCAAGCCCTAAAATGCACAGTACACTGACATGCTGTTGTTTGAAGAGCAAACAGGTGAGTGTCCTCAGGTTCAGCGGCCTTTGCTCTTGGAAGAAAGAAGGAGTTAACTGGAGACCAAAGCAGGCCAAGAGCTCAGTCTCTGGACTCCTGTCTGGCACCCATGGCTTCCCTGAGCAAGCCTATGCCTCGCCCTGTGCTTGGAATGTGTTCCCACCACCCCTGGCTGGGTTTGCTGGGATCGTTTCCATCTGCCTCCGAATCCCGAGGGCTGGCCTCCGGAGTGGTTCATTTCCGCTGGGCAGCATTCCAGGTCATTCCAGGGCTGCACTGGCAGAACAGCTGGTTGAGATTTTATTACGTAAATTTCTTTATCCTAGTTAGCCCAACTTTGCCCGAAACTTCGGGGTTTGATCATTTTGGGGGGAATTAAAGCCATGGTTGGTGTGGTGACAAGGAAACAAAAGCAGCAGGTGCCCTGGGGGGGTGAGGTCAGGCCTGGGACTCCCTGGCTGGAGCTGGAGGGTGGAGGAAGGTGGGGAGGGAGTGAGGAAATGGCTGCTTTGTTTTCTTAGCTCTGTTGTGTAACTGGTTAATGGCATTGTTTGCAGCAGCCTCCTGCTTTCTGGGGCTGCCTGCCTGGCTTTCATTGAACTGGAATGTTGCATTATGGTGAAAGAGAAACACCCATCCTGCAGTTAAAATGTGGCTGGAATTGGGCAGTGTCCAGTGGGCTGAGGGCTGTGTGTCCCTGCTTGGAGCCTGAATGTTGTCAGCAAAGGGAATTCGGTGTTGTCTGAGTGTGTTTTGTCATGGCTCAAGAACTGAACCAGATTTGCTCAGAGTTTGTTGGTCTTCAGGTCCTGTTCCTGTTAAACCTGAGGAAGAGCAGCCAGTAGCTTGGAAAAGGCTGAGTGTAAGCACTGCTAGCCTTGGGTATCAAATATTTGGGATACTGGAACAGTCACAGCTCTATTTTGCCTGTCAAAGCCCTCAGGAGCTGCTGCTGCTCCTTGGCATGGGGGATGAGCTCAGGGTTTCCCATCTTGTACCCGCCCCTGCCTTGGGAATAATAAGATTTTTTGGGAGGGAAGCACCCATCAGGAGGGTGGCATCTGGCACCAGCCCAGCATCTCTGTTAGTTCCTGGAGTCTGGTGTGAGCAGCAGAGCTGTTGTCCTTGGACATCACTGTCTAAGCTACTTCCTCTAATGTCTTCCAAGACACTCCTACATGGAAATACTTTGGAGCACAGGCTGCAACAGGGAGGAGCAGCCAACTGTCCTGGAGTCTTGTGGTATCCATATCCATTGAATTAACTGAAGGACAGTGTGACAGTTCTCCCTGAGCTGGCGCTGGATTCAGCTGAGGGGGAAGTTGGCAGGGAGAGTAACCCACCCCTCCTGCTGATCTCTGCCTTCTGTGGGAAGCAGGGTGGGCAAGGTGGCAATCTCCTCTGGCTGCTGGGACCTGTGCCGTGGGAGCTTCAGAGCCCCTGGAACACAGGATGGATCCAGACCCCCCCAGCCACCATCTCCTCCTGCCTCAGTTCCTGCTGGGCCTTGACCAGAGCCATGGAGAAACCCAGGGGCCCTCCTGGAACTGAGGAGAACCCTGTCCTGCGTAGCACGAGGCTGTAGGGATATGCTGGGATGGGAATTGCACAGCTGGAGCACACATCCATCTGTCCTTTCTCTCTCCCTGTACTTCTCCTAGCAGGAAAGCAGGGCAGTCATGCTCGTCGAAGCACAGCTCTTGGCTTCAGGGATTGAGAGTCAGAGCCCAAAGTCTGCGTTGAATTTCTTCCTTTTGAAGAACCTAGAAAGGAATCAGGTACCACGAGATGCAAAAAAATCCCCATTTTCAGTGGGGGAAAAACTCTCCAAGTGATTCTGTTGTGACTGTGGGCTCAGTTGCTGCTTCCTGCCTTTGGAAAGGGCTTTCTGGAGCCATCCAGGCGTGAGGCTGAGCTACAGCCCTGTCCCATGTGGGCTCCAGTCAGGGAAGGAAACTTCCTGTGTACCAAGATGAAGGTGTAAGAGACAAATACCAGTGCTCTGGAATGTGGGCTTGAAATCTGGCTAATCCTTTGCAACGGGAGAGTGTGAGATACATTTGTTCCGGCTTGTCCTGGGGGACAGAACGGGAAAGGAAAATTAGGCAATTGTTGTGTGAGAGAATAGAAAAGTGAAACCCAGCTGAATCGGGTTCTGTTCCCAAACTGGAATGATGTGATGTGTTTTTGGATGAATTATGTAGAATGGTCTGAATGAAAAATGAGGAGATTCGAGTAGTGAGTTCTGTGGTTTCTGATATGATTTTTTTATCCTTTTGCATTCATTTACTTGCACTTAGGAGACCTAAATTCCTCCTAGTTCTACAAAAGATACAGCCCTTGCAGCAGTGTGCTGGAATGGATGACTTTTTTCTTAAAGTAAGCTACTTCCACATGAGTTTAGCTTAACTAAATTAATTTAAAGTTGAGATAAGGCAATACAAGTTCTTTATCAAGCCTGTATTTCTCAGTCTTCTTGAAGAACAGAGTTGAATAATCCGAGGATTTGCACATTTCTTTCTTTTTCAGTTTGTTGGACAAACTTGGTTCTTCAGTAATTCCTTTCTTGAGTTAAACTAGGCGGGTTTCAGATATTTGGGAATAAAGAAGCCGCAGAGATCCATTACATCTGTTAAGTGGACATTCAGAGGACTGAAAACCAGAGAAGGCTTGGATTTGTGCATTTCTTTTGGGCTCTGAAGGTGTATCAAACCATCTGAAAGCAGCCTAAAAGGAAGAGGGGAAACCTGTTTCAAAGCTGAGTGTCAGCGATGTTAATCTTTCTGCCTCTTGGAATGCTGAAGGAAGAAGAACAAAGACCAACGGTGCCAGTCTTCACCCAAGGCACTGGGTTTTATTGTTGAAGTTAATTGGTGTTAATGAAAGTTGTTCATCTGATACTCAAAATGCCCCAGCCTTGCTGCTCCTGGCACATCCCACGTCACCTTCTGGGCTAGACGGGGCTTGAATGGCTGATGCACAAACCAGGCACGTTTTCTTCCTCTGAAGGAGCTACGGGCTGTTTTCTCCTCTAAGGGAGATAAAAATGGCACAAACCCAGTTATCTCCCTTTTCAGGTCACTTTTTAATGTCTGAGCACACACTCCCTCTGTATGTTCTGGAAATCCTACACTTGTTCTAAGGCGTGGAGGTTCTGGCAGCGCTCACCATCCTCCCCAGCACTGAACTGTGCTCCTTCGTTTCTCACCATGCTGGGTGTGAACAGCATCTTTCCAAAGGTGTCCAAGTGCCATCTTTTCCTCTCAGATGAGCTGGTGTTTCAAATATGTTTAAAAAAGCTTTGCTCTGTGACTCTAGGTGTTGTCAGGGCGTGCTACTTTGTGCTAACAATAATTAAGTTCAGCATTTTTGGGTTTCGTTGAAAAGCGTTAAGAAATCCCCGTGGTGTTTGAGGATTCTTTTTTCATAGGATGGGTTGTAGGTGAAGGTGTCGCTGTGAACGTGGCTGGGAGGCTGGTGTCCATCAGTGGGACTTCTGGAGAGGATTAATCTCTTGTCACCTGCCCTGAAATTAGAAATACGTTTCTATTTAGCCTCCTGTTCATCAAACAGCAACTGAGGTTCGTGGTGGTTGTTTTACGACAGAATCAGGATTGTTCTTTGCCAGGTTTGCCTAGGCTTTTGTTTCCAGGGACAGCAGGAATTGTTTGGGTGGAACAATGTTAATGAGGTCACCTCTGTGTCCTGGTATGACTGATAACATGCAGAATACTCTGCAGGTTTAGTAACTTGATTTGCTGGCTATTACGTTGTTGCCTAGCTGTAATTTTCAGGAAGATCTTCCTTCCCTATCCTCCTTCATGTATAAATCTCTCCCACTTGTGTTGATGGCTTGGGTAGCTACGATTTAATTTTCCACTGATGTTCAGCATTTCTTTGGATTGTGCATTTCATGGCTTTATTTTTTAATAATATTCAACTTTTACAGCTTTGTGGGTCTGCACTGTGTCACCTCTCTTGCTTGTGTTTTGCTTGACGGGAGCATAAAGGCTTGGAAAGGATGGCATTCCCTGTGAGAAGAGGGTTGTAATTAGATCACAGAATCATGGAGTGGTTTGGGCTGGAAGGGAGCTTGAAGGCCATGTTGTTCCACTCCCTGCCATGGACAGGAACACCTTCCACTCGACCAGGCTGCTCCAGGCCCTGTCCAGCCTGGCACTGAACACTCCCAGGGATGGGGCAGCCACAGCTTCTCTGCCCAACCTGGGCCAGGGCCTGCTCATTCTCACAGCCAACAATTCCTTCCCAATATCCCATCTAACCCTGCCCTCTGGCAGTGGGAAGCCATTCCCTCTGTCTGTCCCTCCAGGTCCTTGTCCCAAGTGCCTCTCCAGCTCTCCTGGAGCCCCTTTAGGCACTGGAAGGGCCTTTTGTCCTAGTTTGCATCCAGAGCTCAAAGCCCTGAGCACTGTGGACACACCAGGAAGCTTGGCCCTACCTCCAAGCCAGGAGGGCATTTCTCTGCTCCCGATGGAGCCGCCCTGGGGGGGAGATGGCCCCAGCCCCCGTGGTGTGGACATGCCCCACGGCATCTCTCCAGCCTGGCAGCTCACCTGGGAACCCTTCCTCCCTCTGTCCCAGCTGTGGGATTTGGCTGAGCAGGAGGGATCACGGCAGCTGTTTGGATTAGCCACATCTCCCACCGCGGATACCGGCGCCCCACCGGATGGGGTGTGTGTGGAATTGCTGCACAGCCCTGTGACCTCCCACGGCCTGGGTGTCCTGGGGCCACTGTATGGGACAGGGGCAGAGCCACTGTCCGTGCCTGTCAGCCACAGGCACCCTGGCTGGTGGGCATATGGAGCAGGGATCTTCTCAGCTGGGAAGGATATTGTTGGGGTAAACCTGGACTGGAGCCTTGATTTGTTGGTGCAGGATTGGTAGAGGGAGGAGGGCTGCCTGGGAGAGGCAAATAGGTGCTGCACTGGGTGCTGTGCTCAAAGAGAGACTGTTTTGTCTGTGCAGTTCACAGAACTGCGGTGACTAATTGGGGGCAAGCTTCCCTGGGTGAGGATCCATCCTGTGGAGAGTCTTAGGAGACAGCTCGGTGTGCCCCCGAGATGGCCAGCACAGGAGCTGCTATGCTTCACTGACTCTGTGTGTAGTCCAGTTACTCAGCTTGCAGGACAGACAGAGGTGACAGGCAGGAGGCAGGGGTGCAGAAATCCCCTTTATGTGCTTGGTTGCTGCTCGACCCCTTCGGTTTGGTGTGCGAATCCTCCTGTCCCTGACAACACAAACAGGCAAACTGAGAAAGCAGTAATAGCTGGGATGCTCTGAGTGGGTGTACAAGAACCTGCTGGGTTATGTCCTGTGCAGTTACTGAGTGATTGTGTGTGTTGGCTCCTTCCTTTACTGAGAGTTTCTTGGAATGCCAGCACAGGAATTGGTTGCTCTGGTCAGCAAAGACGTGCTCCAGGCTGGGGAGGGGTTTTTATAAGCTTCTGACCAAAAAGCTGCAGCTGGTTTTACAGGTGTCTGTAGTACTTGGGTATATTTGTTACTGCCTCGTAGATAAAAACTGGCTTCTGCAAAGACTCCCATGAAGGCTGGTGTGGTTGTGGGATGAGCTGGATGAGGAGCTGATCTGGCCTAAAATGGTTTTGGTTTTATTTTTGGAGTGTTTTCCTCTGCACTTGCCGCTTTCTTGATTTGTTGATTTCGAAGCTCATTGAGACCAGGATATTGGTGTCATAAAATCCCAAACTATTCCCCAGTGCACTGCTGCTCTTTGAGATCTTCACATTTGTCAAAGGCCTCACACCTGAAAGGGAAACCCCATGTGAGCTTTTGTGGAAAATTCTTCAGTGAGGTGTCACATGAAGGGGAAAAAAGGGACCTGATGGGGAGACACGGAAACACCTCAGGAGGAGAAATGTCATTTTAGCTGACAGCAGGTCCTTTGAAGCACACTAGATTCTTGCTGCACGTTTTCAGATCCTTTCTGGATGGCATTTGACAGCTGCAGGTGCCTCGGATCGGTATCAGCAGGATGCCAGCTCAGCCTGAGCGTGCTGTGGACCAGACACTCGTGGGTGAGGAAAGCCAGGCGTGTCCCTGGGCTGTTCCAGAGCACCACCGGTGCTGGCATTTTGGGGAAGGTCATGAAGTGACCCATCCAGTGTCCCACTGTGAGAGCAGCAGAGATAAAATGTGTTATCCCTTATTTTTGCTATCTAGCTGCTCCAGTTTTGGAAGTATTTTAAGGTCTGACTCGTGAGAGGATCTTGATGTTCAAAGGGAAGAATTAAATCGTGTATTTCATTTGATGAGCTTTCTCTTGCTGCCTGGGAACCCTTCCAACTTGCCAGGCTGTTGGGGGTCCCGTGCTTACCCTGCTAATGGTGCTCTCTGTCTTGTGGACAGGAATGCCCGAAATGCCACGTCACCATCGAGAAGGACGGGGGCTGCAACCACATGGTCTGTCGGAACCAGAACTGCAAGGCGGAGTTCTGCTGGGTGTGTCTGGGCCCCTGGGAGCCCCACGGATCTGCCTGGTGAGTTCGGGAGCGTGCCTTGCTGGAAGGGCGAGGAGGTCGTGGTGCCAACGGCATGGATTGGGACTGAAATCTGTGGAATCGGTGTCCCCGTTACAGGTACAACTGTAATCGCTACAATGAGGATGATGCAAAGGCAGCAAGGGATGCACAGGAGGTGAGTCCATAACCTTTGGTGATGAGGGAGATCACCAGCCCTGTGGTTGTGCTTTCTGTAAACCTGCACATCTGCTCTGAAGAAATTCATGGATTTGGACACAAATCCCAGGGACAGTTAAGTCTTTTGATGTTAAGATAGGGATGGCTTTGCTGGTCTGTGCTGCCTCTGTACATCCACAGCACACAGGTTGAACCATGCTGTGGTGTTACTTTTTTTTACAGCTGATCTGTCAGTGTGAAGAAAATAAGATTAATGAGTGTGTATTGAGTCATCTTGGTTCTCTTGCACTATTTAGCACACAGTGCCTTTCCCTGCTCTATAACCAACCTCAGGTAGCCCTCTTAACACGAACACAGTAATTGTTTAATTAGAATTCTGTACTGGCAAAAAAAAAAAAAAAAGATAAAATCTTCTTCTCACAGTTTGTCATGCCACTGGAAGCATTTGAGTGCTGTACCTTGAATCGAGGGGCTGAAACACCATCGTGATCAGGCTTTAGCAGTGTGATTGTAATCACTTCCAAGGCTGGGAGTGAGGGTGTCAGAGCTGTGCTAGGAAGTCCCCCGTGCCAGCGAGACAGGGGCTGGGCTGTCACCTCCAGCGTCAGGGTCAGCGTGAGAGGAGAGGAGATGAGAGGAAACTCCTTGGGAAAGGAAGCTCGTTGTCTGTGTCAGGAAGAGCCTCCTGAAGGGTTTACTTCTCTCGCAGCCATTACTTTGTTTTAACTATTTGTTTTCTTTCTCCCTAATGGGAATTAACACAGCGATCCCGAGCAGCCCTGCAGAGGTACCTGTTCTACTGCAACCGCTACATGAACCACATGCAGAGCCTGCGCTTCGAGCACAAGCTCTACGCTCAGGTGAAGCAGAAGATGGAGGAGATGCAGCAGCACAACATGTCGTGGATCGAGGTGCAGTTCCTGAAGAAAGCAGTCGACGTCCTCTGCCAGTGTCGTGCCACACTCATGTACACTTACGTCTTTGCCTTCTACCTCAAAAAGAATAATCAGTCCATTATCTTTGAGGTAGGAGAAAACGTGGTGCTCAGGAATTCAGATTGCAGAGCTGAGGAAATGGAGATTTAATGCTTGGAGACCTCTTGGCCCCGCTTTTACCAAATCAAGTCTGTTTCAATGTTCTGGTGTGCAAAAGTTAGAGGCCCATCTGGGCATTGTGTAGGATTGTGTGCTGGAGGAATCACAGAATCACAAAGCTGTGGCTGCCCCAGCCCTGGAAGTGTGCAAGGCCAGGATGGAGCAGCCTGGGATAGTGGAAGATGTCCCTGCCCATGGCAGGATGGGCTTTAAGCTTCCTTCCAGCCTAAACCAGCCTGTGATTCTGCGATACCTTATCCCATTTTTTATTTTGGTACTGATTTCAGCTGAAGAGTAATTATTATATATATACATACATATATATTTAGGCCCCCCTCCAAATACTATTTTGCTTTTGTCTTTGCAGAATAACCAAGCAGACTTAGAGAATGCTACAGAGGTGCTTTCTGGGTACCTGGAGCGAGATATATCCCAAGATTCGCTGCAAGACATAAAGCAGAAAGTACAGGATAAGTACAGGTTTGTGTTGGGATACTCCTCTCTCCAAGCTGCCTGAGTGTTGCCATCCCCTCTGACAGGTAGTGGCCTGAGCGCTTGCCAAGACACAGCTTTCTCCAGAGCCATGTCCCTGGGAAGCTGTTTGCTGTTGGCTTTGTGCCATCCCTTGGGATCAGCAGCCAGTCCCTGGGCATCTGGGAGCAGCAGCAGCAGGAGGGGCCCATGCCAGCCCCCAGTCCTCACGGAGAAGCTCTCACACACAGGCTGGCAGTGTGTTTTTGTGCCCCTGCTGAGACCAGCTCTCGGGGGAGGTGACAGCCTGGGGGAGAGGCTCCCAGATCTGTCTTCCATCTGCTCTGTGGAGCAGGAGCTGGAAGATCCAGCCCCAGAATGGAAAAAAATCCTGTGACCAGAAGCAATGGCTGTTCGTGCAGTGCTGTTCCTGCACAGAAGGAGCGTGTGGGAATGGCCAGGACCAGAGTGGGATCTGCATAGAGAGGGCCAAAGAACAAGGAGTGACTTTGTTGTTCCAAGCTGCCAGCTTTGGCCTGGGATGAGTTGCCAGCAGGGAGCAATCGGCTCTTCTAATCATCTGCAGGGTCCGCTTGTGCAAAATGGTGTAGGAAAGCTGCCCTGCCCCTAAGGAAGAGGGAGGGAGCAGCCTGTCCAGCTGAGGAGGGGACAGGGGGCCAGGTGACACAGATGCCAGGGCTGCGTGCAGTCCCAGGGGAATCACTTCTGCACAGTGGAAAAGTACAAAGCCGAAAATGCGGATGAGTCACAGGATTATGGCTTGTGTTTCTGAGGCATTTTGCCAAAGTCACTGAATTTGTTATGCCTGGCTTAGGGGGAAGAAAAAATCCAAAGTAGGGTGAGCCGTAGTGACTAATGGACTGTGGGGAGTGGAAGGAGCTGTTAAGCTTTGGTGGGCCTGTGGCCCATCCTGCCCAAGTCATCCAGCCCCAGCTGTGCTGCCAAAGACTTACCTGACCTCCTTTTTGGGGACATTTTGTAACTTACCCTTTAAGGCCACCATTAAGTTGGTATTTCAGATGAAGCTGCTTTTTCACTTCAGTCCTCTGAACCTGGATGCTCTCCTAGGGATAAAATTAAAGCCTAATATAGCTTGGCAATGGCATCCCAAACCTGCCTTCAAATTTCTGTGAAGAAAGTATGCATCTGTCAAGCCCGTGCAGGTCCCTCATTAACTAGTTCAGTCATGTCTTAATCACGTCCTGCGTGGTGCTCTTTGATGCAAGACTGGGAGCAGGATGTCATCGAGGTGGGTTTGAAGAGCTCTGGGAAGCTGCAGGAACTGCCCTCAGGGCTGGTTTGGTTTCAGCTGTTTTGGATCTCTCTGCTTGCAAAGACGTTTCTAGAAAACAGGATTAACACCCCCACCTCCACCCCCCAGCAGGAACATTACTAAAGTTGGGAAGGCAGAATCTGTGTGTGTTTGCCATCACATGCTCCCAAAAATCAATGGGACTTTGTGTACAAGGGTTTCTGTTGCAACAGCTGACAGCAGTGGGGAGAGCCAGTGGGGAGAGCCAGGGCTGGTTTATTGGGATAAATCCATCAGTCTGATCACATATGGAGTGGTAGGTGAGGAATTCCTGCCAGATGTTAGCCTGTGCTGTGATCAGGGATAGCTCCCTGCTGGGAGGTTCCTCCTGAGGGATGTGTGACCACTGCCAAGCAATCCAGCTTCCCAGCAGCCAGGGCCCCTCAGATGCCTCCCTGACCCACGTGCCTGCCTGGACACTGAACCACACAATTCCCAGCAGGAGCTGTTGGTTCCTGGCTTCCAGTTTCTCACCTGAGAGCCTGCGTGCTGCCAGCCCAGCCCCACAGCTGCCCCTGGAGCCTTGGAAGCTCTCACTGAGACTCATCATGTCCCCTGCATCCCTAAAGGTGCTGCAGACTTGCGGATTGCCACTGGAAGGGGCTGAATCCAGAAATGCCTGCTGCTCATTCAGAATTTGCTCTTCGAACCCAAATTCCATAAATGTTTATCTGCTTTTTATCTTTTCAGTTGGCTAATGCACCCAAAATGACCATGACATCCTTTGCTATGTTCTATGACACCCCTTTTCCTCAGGTTCAGTGATCCTGGTAGGACTGGACCAGGCTCTGGGATCAGTTTTACATCAGCTTTGTTTCAGTGGGTGTAGGTGGGAAGACCTGAGGGTGTAGTGTCCCTCTGAGAGCAAGGTGCAGGGATGTGAGGTGAATCCTGCTCTCCAGCCAGACCAGTAACCCTTTGGACTGCTTCCATTTCCACTGGGAGTTAACCTTGGGAGTGCTGACAGTTTTTTCATCTTGGGATGGAAGGGACCTTGAGGACCATCCAGTTGCACTCCCTGCCATGGACCTGGACACCTTCCACTCAACCAGGTTGTCTCAAGGCCAGTCCAGCCTGGCCTTGCATCATTCCAGCTAGTTGTTCCAAGCTAACTCCCACATTTTTGTTGTCCTGATGGGGCTCAGAGCAGGCACCAGCCCATGTCTGAGGAGAGCTCATCCCGTTCCGGGTGTCACCACAAACCACAGCGGCTGCTTCCTCCTTATCCAGTTATTACTGGAGGTTTCCCAGCTGTAGGGATACTTTTGCCTGGAAAACTCCCGATTTTACAGAGGGACCCGAAGCTGAGTGACTGGAGTAACCGAGAGTCTTAATTAGGGCTGTTAACGGGCTGCAAGCACAGAGTCCCTCCTCGGGGGAGCTGCTGTTTGGGAAGCGAGGCGTGATTCAGGTTTGGATTGGTCGGTGCCAGGGCTGCTCCCTGATTCCTAACCCGCCTCTCCCACGCTGTCCCTGTTCCCTGCAGATACTGCGAGAGCCGGCGGAGGGTTTTGTTGCAGCACGTGCATGAAGGCTACGAGAAGGACCTGTGGGAGTACATCGAGGACTGAGCCCGGGGCCCCGCAGGAACGAACTCTGAACCCTTTCCCATCTTAGAGTGCTCATGCAATTCCAATAAAACCCACCCAGGGCGCTGCTCCGCCTCTTACACCGCTGGTCTGTAGTACCGGGATTCTGTTTTGTTAACAGAAAAATTAAGTAAATTATATTGTAATAAAAAAAAAAAAAAAAATC